>QEPC01013801.1:897629-907766 GCA_003113815.1 Sphenodon punctatus | reverse complement strand
AGTAGGTTACGGGTAAAGTTAGCGTTTATGGGGTTTTTTAAAATCTCAAGTACAGCTATTACAATCTGGGGAGCAGAGGCTAGATCCCTCCTAGTAGGCTCCTCAAATGTTGATGTCTGCCTCCTACTGGTTCCCGGCGGGATCTACCCTACAGTCCAGACTGGCCGGCCAGGAGGATCCCCCGCAGAAGGAAAATTCAGTGGTAAGTACCCAATTTTCCTTTCTCATCAAATGTAATTGGTGGAAGGCACCCCTGCCTGGCCACAGCCAGGAAATCCAAGTGCAACTGCGAATCCAGGAGCACTCCCAGGCTCCGGACAGATGGAACCAATGGTGCGCGAACACCCTCAATAATTAGGAGTATTCCCCTCCCCAAGATCAGTAAGCTCCCAAAACTCCCCACTTGAAGCTCAATCCTGATAAGACAGAGGTGATGTTGGTAGGTGGGGTACCTACCAACATCACCTCCGTCTTATCAGGATTGAGCTTCAGTTGACTCAACCTCATCCAGCCCCCACAGTGGCCAGACACTGGGACAGCAAGGAGGCAGCAGGACCTGGGTCGGATGAAAAAGATAAATACAGTTGGGTGTTGTCTGCATATTGATGACGACAAACAGCTGCATACAACTTCCCCAGGCAGCTTCATATACATGTTGAACAGGAGAGGGGACAGAATGGAACCCTGCAAGACCCCACACAAAAGGGCCCCAGGGGGCAAAGTACAGTCCCCTAGAACCACTTGCTGTGATCTACCGACGAGGTAAGAACGGAACCATCATAAAACAGTTCCGTCCACCCCGGCCAGGAACCACAGGCGGGTCACCAGTATCTCGTGGTTCATGTTATCAAAAGCCGCTGATAGATCCAGTAGATCTAGAAGGGTCATACGACCCCTATCCAACTCTATTAGGAGGTCGTCAACCAAAACCACCAATGCTGTCTCTGTGCCATAACCCGGACGAAAGCCCAACTGCGTGGGGTCAAGAAAACCAGTGTGGCCCAGATGTGCCTGCAGCTGTTGGGCCACCACCCATTCAATGACCTTCCCTAAAAAGGGAAGGTTAGAGACAGGCCAATAACTTGCAGGAGCATCCATTTCAAAAGATGTTTTTTTGAGGAGGGGCCAGACCACAGCATCTTTGAGGCAGTCCAGCACCCTCCCGTTCTGAAGGGAGGTTGTCAGTGGGAGGGGGTAGGAAGGGGAAGAACCGCCACCCACACACACTTCTAGCACACCCGGAAGCTCTGCTCACGTGCTGCGGAGGAAAGAAGCCTGTCAGGATAGTATGTGGGTCTATCCGTGTGCTCACGCACCAGGAGTAAGGACCCCTATCATCATAGGGCACAGAGCTGAACTGTAGGGAAGGGGGCTCGCACTCTCGCTTCATGCACACGGAAGGGGAGGCAAGGAAGATCTGTGAGGGGGGTGCAGGATCCACAGGGAAGGAGACCAGGTGCAGAGGGGGGAGGCTTGCGGGGCTTACACACTAGGGGGGAAAGGAGAGGTATGGACCCCAGGGGGAAGGGGGGGGCAGCACCCACACGAGCCCGCAGGCTCCCTCAGTCACCCACTCACCAGAAGGAGTCACGGGAGGCAGGGAGTCCACACAGTAAACAAACACACTGGGAGCTCACAAATACACAAAGGAGGAAGGGTCCGGATAGGGCAGGGAAGGACAACACACGCGAGTGATCCAAAGTCAAACAGTCACAAAAGCAGACACCTTTCTCTCAACGGGGGCCAGTCTCTCCAGGCATTCTTGCTCTGTTCACCGGCGCTGCTTGTTCTCCAGCGCCGGCATTTAAGGTACTAGCTCCTACAGGCCCCCCGCCCCCCCGTGCGTGCCTCCTACAGGCACGCACGGGGAGGTGGGGCTCCGCAACGTTCTGGGAGGCTCTAGGGCCGCCCGCCGTGTTTCCGTTGTCCTTGTCGCTCCCAGAGGGGGGAGGTTGCGTCGGCGTTCCTTCGGCTTCCTTGGAGGCAAGGGTGGCGGGGCCTCTCAGGGTCCGAGACAGCCGCCGGGCTGAGAAGTGGCCGCGGCGGCTGACAGAGGTGTTGTTTACCCCAGCCAGCACCAGCCTGAATGTCTCCCTAGAGACCTTAACCAACTAGGATGGGCATGGATCTAATTCGCAAGTTGTGGCCCAAACAGACCCCAGGACATCGGCCGCCTCAGTCAGTGTCACCGATTAAAATTAATTCCACAAAACATGATCAGACAGGGTATTCCTAACCTCTGACTCTGCCATGCTCCTGAAATGGCAGACTTGAAGTCATGCTCAATGCGAGCGATTTTGTCTGCAAAGTATGTCAAAAACATGTCACAGTGAGCCTTAGATGGATCTGGTTCTAGGCGGAGACAGGGTGGACTGATCAACCCCCTCACCACCCAGAACAGCTCTGTCGGACACAACTAAGCAGATTCTATGAGGAAATCGAAGAACCGCTTCTTTGCTTCCCGCACAGCCACGACATAGGCCTTCAAAAACGTTTTACGCCGCAATCCTGGGTGCGAGTACGGCGCCACCATTGCTCCAACTGCCTCCCTTCGCGCTTCAGCTGCCTCAGGTCCTCCATATTGATGGCACTGCACCCCAAAACCTCTCACCATCTCGCCCAGCAGCTGCATATACACATTGAACAGGAGTGGGGACAGAATAAAACCCTGCGGCACTCCACATGAGAGGCCCTAGAGAGACGATGAACAGTTCCCTCGCACCACCCGCTGGAATCTTCCAGCTAGGAAAGAATTGAACCATTTATTTTATTTTATTTATTTGTTTGTTTGTTCATTGCACTATTTATATACCACCCCCTCCTGCCACATGGAAGCTCAGGGCAGTGAACAACAATATGTAAAAATGCAAAATATAAAATGCAAAAATACAAAACTACAAAATTCAATAAATATAAAAACTTATGTTACCCATAAATAACAGGACCCAAGAAGAGTAAAAACCCTTACCCTAAAAAAACCAGAAACCTACTACCCATCCCCCTCACCAAATGCCTGGCGAAATAGCCAGTTCTTATATTGACTATGAAAGGAGGGGAGATCCGGAGAGAGGCGAATCTCCGCCAGGAGGGAGTTCCATTGAAGAACAGTCCCACTCACCCCCGTCGGAATTCGCAGGCGGGTCACCAACAGCTCATGGTCAGTGGTATCAAATGCCTCTGAAACGTCTAACAGAATTAGCAGGGTCAAATTTCCCTTGTCCAATTCAAGGTGCAGATCATCGACCAAAGCCACAAGTGCAGTCTCAATGCCATAACCCGGGCAAAAGCCAGACTGCGGTGGGTCTAGAAAACCAATGCTATCCAGATGCACCCAGAGCTGCTGAGCTGCTGCTCACTGAATAACCTTCCCTAAAAAGGGAAGGTTAGAGGCAGGTCGATAGCTGGCAGAGGAATCCAAGTCAAGCAAAGGTTTCTTAAGCAAAGGCCAAACCAAAGCCTTCTTGAGGCAGTCTGGCAACCTGCCCTCCCGCAGGGAGGCGTTGATTACCCCAGCCAGGATGGGCATGTATCTAATTCACAAGTGGTGGCTCTAACAGCCCCAAGGACGTCCCCTGCATCAGTGGGCGATAGCTGTTGAAACCAATCCCATAAAACCAGACCATGAAACCAAACTTCCATGACCTCTGGCTCTGCCACTGTCTCTGAAAAGGTGATGTCAAAGTCATGATGAATGCGATCAATTTTATCTGCAAAATACGCGATGAACATGTCACAGCAGGCACTGGAAGACACCAGTTCCAGGCATAGACAGGCATGACTGACCAGGCCTCTCACCACCCAGAAAATCTCCACTGTATGCAGTTTTGCGGATGCTATGATGGGTCATCGATCGTGCAGCCGTCAAGGCCAGAGTGTAGATCCCTCCCCCCACCCCCACCTCCAAGCATTCCAGAACCTAAATGTATCCATAAGCCTCCGAGGGCGGACCAGTCCAGTAGGCCCCGCACCACACTGTGGGCAAAAATGCAATGGGACACACGCCTGACCATGACAAGAGTGAAATATCAACACCACCAAACAAGGCCAGTGCAAAACACCAAGTCCCCCTCATGTGTTGGGCCACATACAACCCAGGTGGTAAAACTCTTATTGAGTTAAACAGAAACAGATTTCTGCCCCTCCAGTGTTTTCAAATTGGAAGAGAATGAGGCCACTTTCAGACAATGCCCACTCCCACCCGGCATATTTGGGCTGCAGGAGAGAATGTGCAGCCCGAATATGCGTGGAGATCGGCTGGACTGAAAGGCCCCCCACGCGGCTTTGCTGACAGAGATGCACACGGATGCAGAGCAGGAAATCAAGCTCTGCATCCCTGCACGTCTCTGCTGGCAAAGCCGCACAGGGAAGCCTTTCAGACCAGCCGATCCCCGCGCATATTCAGGCTGCGCATTCCCTCCCGCAGCCCAAATATGCGCGGGGGGCCATGTCTGAAAGTGGCCTAAGCCTTGGAATGGAAATAACCAGTTGACAGTTGTTCTATCCTGAGCCTTGGAAATATCAAGAAATGTTATTGTTTAGCATTAAACTTATTAGTCGTGTGTTAATTGTGAGATTTACCTTTTCATGTTGCTGCAGTGGATGATAATTATTTTTATTTATTTATTTATTTCGGTTTCCTAAAGGGCTTTTCCACATTGAAAAATGCACTCAAGCCATATTAAGTAGAGCTATGAATTTAATTCAGGCTAGTTAATTCTGAATTAAACCATATTTGGGATTAAAAGTGTCAGAATTAAGTTTAATGCTGTTCCAGCAAAGTTATATTTAGCATGGAAAAGCTGCCTTTAGTTCATGAGAATTATTTTTTATGTGGGTATGTAATACTGGCTATCTAAGGGTTCCTGCAAACTAGAAGGAACAAAGTAGGGAATCGTCATGCCGCTCCTACCCCAGCAGTGTGCTATTCCTATTCTCCCATAGTACAGCCACATGTGGACTAACAAACGGGTGTACCATGGGATGACTCACAATGCACAGGAGCATGTCATCCAGTCATTTGCCTTATGCTACTCTTGTAATGCTGTGTCCACACACAGCTGGGTGGCGCCTCAGCCAAGGCAGGAAGCCAGAGCCAGCACAGGGCAGGGAGGGGCACCAAACAAGTGTGTCTGCAGTCAGAGTCATCCCACCACCCGCACGCTGCACTTGTTGTCACTATGCCGTTAACTCCACTCGCCTGCCACTGAAGAGTTTACAGGGCAGATCAACATGAGGTTGCCAGTTTGACTAAATTTACGTGGCTGGTTGTTTTTTAAATAAAAGGTGTATACATAACATACAGAAATTATCTTATTGGATTCAACCCAATTATACTCCGTTTGATAGCGGCTACTGCCCAAACTGCAGCATAGCACAAACATAATTAATTTTCATTCTCCTTTTTAACTAATTTTATAGGTTTTTGGCTGTTGTTCCCTCTTTAACTGACAGCTCAGAGTCTGTGTCTGGACAGAGACCCAACACCAGCGTAGAACAAGGGTAAGCTCTTCTCCTCCACTGTTGTTCTAAGTAATCAATTTGTAAGTGAAACTTCAGAGTCCTTGTAATGGAGATACCTCCTCCAGGGTAAGTTTTTCAGGACCTGGCCCATTGTCTCAACTTATCCCTCTGACCAAAAGACACACGCAAATTGCTGCCACAGGTGTCTTGTAAGTAGGGCTGCACCAAATATTTTTTTAAATATTTTTGAAGGTCTGAGGACCGGTCCCGAGTGTTTGGGCCAGTCCGAGGACTCTTGGAGAATACTTGGGCAGTTTCCGAGGGTGGGGGCAAGAAGGGAGGCAGAAGGAGCCTGGGTTGGGGATTGTACCAGAGAAGAGAGAGTAGGGGCCTAGCGAGGACCTTGGGTAGAGTATTCGTCTTCTGGAGGGGGTCTAGCAACGTGTGTCTTCCTCCAGGACTGGGTAAGTTTAAAGAAGTTGGGGGGTGGGGTGGACGCTGGGCATGCTCAGAAGGGCTGAATGACTCCTTCTGAGCATGTTTAGACCTTTCTAAGATGTGCCCATAGTGTGCTGACACTATCAGTGCCATCTTGGAAAGGTCTGAGCATGCTCAGAAGAGGCCATTCAGCCCTTCTGAGCATGCCTAGCTTCTCCCCCTCCCCCCCACCTTTTACAAAACTTACTTGGCCCCAGAGGAAGCCACGTGTCACCAGACCCCCTCCAGAGGGTGAGTACTCCACACCCGAGCCCCTGCTGGCCTATTCTTCCCCTGACCAGCAGGGGGCAGGGAAGGGAGGAGCAGTCATCTAGCAGCTGCACTCGGCCAAGGTTTTCCAAGGACCAAAGTTTCGGGGCCCCATCCTCAAAACTTCATACCTCGGAAAATCGAGGCAAATACATCGGTCCTTGGTGTTTTCCAAGGAAAACAAAAGACTAAGTTGCAGAACTACTTGTAAGATGTAAGTGAGAGTGGCTGGAGCACTAGTAGGTTTTGTCCGGGTTCCTGCTACAACAGCATCATCCACAATTGTCATTCTCATTGTAACCAAGCCAAGTACGTGCACTTGAGACCTCGCATCTTCATGAATGTTAGACCCCTTGTCTCTCCCTCTGTTCCCCTCCCTAAGTCTCTCCCCCAGCTCCTGTCTCTCAGATTGTAAGCCCTAGGGGCAGGGACCCTGTCTATTTTATTACTTTGTAAAGTGCCAGGTACACTGCTGGCGCTATATAAATGTTTGTTAATAATAATAATAATAATTGCCACAGTCAGCCACCCACCTGCCACAATTCTCTGGAGACTAATCTTATCAGCAGAGCAAGCCCTAAAAGAGTAAATTGAGGTGTGGAGAACAGAAATCCTGACAATCAGAAATGCATCAAAGGGAGGAAGAAGAGGAAAAAGGGGATTCTCACAAAGTCTTTTATTTTATCCTCCACTTGTTTCTAACATATGACTCCTGTTGGTAGCATTATTCATCTTTTTAAAGAAATAACATACTGTGTTAATTAACTTACCTAATAACGTACTTTGTGTTCATGTTGGAATTTCTTTAAATTGTATCTAATTGGGGCAAAATATAAACGTTCATAATGCAGAGCCTATGCAAATATGTATTTATTTATTTATTTATTTATTAAAACATTTTATATTCCACCCCTCCTGCCAAAGACCGCTCGGGGTGGCTTACAGTATATAAAAATGTACATACAAAAACATGCAAACAACATAAATATAAAGCACATAAAAGGGGGGGTAAGGGGGGAAAACATCCCCCCTCTCGGGAAAGAGGAGGGAGGGCGGGGAAATACTCCATCCTTATCACCCCTCCGTAAAAATAAAAACCCACCCTCACCCATCTCCTTTGCCAAAGGCCTGGCAGAACAGCCAGGTCTTGCATTGATGTCAAAAAGAGGAGAGGTCTGGGAGGGAGTTCCACAGCCTTGATGCTGCCACCGAGAATGTCCTCTCCATAATTGCCCCCCCCCCGCCCCACCGGATACCAGGGGGACTTCGAGAAGGGCGATCCTGCTCAACCGCAGGGGCCGATCCAAAGCACGGGGAGTGAGACGATTCCACACATATATGGCCCACGCCATATAGGGCTTTTTAGGTAAGAACCAGCACCTTGAATCGGGCCCGGAAGACTATAGGCAGCCAGTGGAGAGAACAGAGCACCAGTGTAATGTGCTCCCGGTGGCCCATTCCCATAAGGAGACGGGCCACCGCATTCTGTACCAGCTGCAGTCTCCGGACCGTCACCATGGGCAGCCCCACGTAGAGCGCATTACAATAGTCCAGTCTTGAGATGATGAACGCATGGATGATAGTGGCCAGGTCAGAGTCTGAGATGTATGTCCAAACCTGTCGCACCAGATGCAATTGGCGGAATGCACACCTCGCCACAGCTCCAGCTTGGGCATCTAGATAAAGCTGCCCATCAAGGAGCACTCCCAGACTCCAAACCTGGGGAATGAGTGGGGGGTGAACCCCATCAGTGACTGGGGACGCCACACCCACCGCCTTCCCCACTAGCAACATCTCCGTCTTGTCGGGTTTCAACTTCAGTCGGCTTGCCCTCATCCAGTCCCCCACAGCCACCAGACATTGTGTAAGCACCGAGACTGCAGTGTCTGGGTCGGATGAAAAAGAGAGAGAGAGAGTTGAGTGTCATCCGCATATTGATGACAATAAATTCCAGAGCTCCTCAGGACCTCGCCCAGCGGTTCCATATACATGTTGAACAGGAGAGGGGACAGAATGGAACCCTGCGGGACTCCAGATTAGAGGTACCGGGGCTTTGAAAAATGGTCCTCCGAGCACCACTTGCTGAGTTCCTCCAACCAGGAATGAGTGGAACCATTTGACAACAGTCCCGCCCACCCCGGCACGGTCCCGCAGGCAAATCACCAACATCTCATGGTCAAACGGTATCAAAAGCAGCCAACAGATCTAATAGAATCAGCAGGGTTGAGTGACCCTGATCTAATTCACTGCAAAGGTCATTGACCAAAGCCACAAGCGTGGTCTCAGTGCCATAGCCCGGATGAAAATCGGACTGTGAGGGATCTAGAAAACTGAGTCAGTCCAGATGCTCCTGCAACTGCCAAGCTACTACCCGTTCAATATTTGCACTTAAATGTACTTTTTAGTGCATAGTTCAATATACCAATTACTGTTGTTTATTATTGACTTCATCCTTGGGTACAGATTTGATGTTGAATTGGTAGGCCTCCTGCTGTATTAGTAAATCACAATGGTAGAGAATCGTTCCTTTTCAGACTTTGCAGGTTAAAATGAAGAAATTATTTCAATTCTATCAGTTGCTTATATTATTGTATATGACAAACAGTTAAAGTATTGCTGCTGAATAGAGGAATACTACTGACGTATTTTTCCCATTAGGTCTGGTTTGCTTAGCACTCTAGTGGGAGAGAGATCTGTGACCCAAAGATGGGAGGTAAGCATAGGAATAGTGCTACTTGTCTACTATAGGAGGCTCAAAATTCTCCATGCAATGCAGGGAAATGTTACTTTAATGGAATGTGTTGTTAACTAGAATGTTTGCTTTGTTGGGGAGTAGGCTATTCTGGGGTGCGCAACCTGGGAGCTGATTGCTTTGCAACATTCTGTTTTCATTTTTTGAAAAACATATGACTGTAACCATTGGAATGGGGGGGGGGGGCAGTACAGTAAACCACAAAAACAGCAGGGGTGTGTGTGTGTGTCTGACATGCTATAGCTTGCACCTTTTTTAGGAAGCTGTATATAGTATATGTTGAGATGTTTTAAGAATTATTGATTCCCTGGAAAGAATATTAAGATTCTGCTGTTCATCTTTATTAAGAGAGGCGAAATCAGTAATTTCCAGTACCTGATGCACTTGAACACTTTAGCTGGCAGATCCTATAACGATCTCATGCAGTATCCGGTGTTCCCATGGATCCTTGCAGACTATGATTCAGAGGTAAATGTAAAATCCTAGTCCTGCTGTGCTAAAAGTTTATTTTTAAACTTTGAGAATTTTGGAAATGTCCATAACTTGAGAAGTGGGGTGGAGATCTGTCAGTTACCCAGATGTTTAATTTCATTTTACTTTCTGGTGCAGATTGTCCTCATCTGTTCTGAGAGATTAAGAACCTACTCTGTCTAGCCTCATGCTGCAAAAGAGCCCCTCCTAAGGCACAGGCTCACAAGAGCTACTTGCAGGGACAGAGGTTAAGTTTGTTTATAGAGCCCTAGTGCCTGACAGAGACCCAAGTGAAATATTGCACCAAGCCATGATTATATTGTAAATCTCAGGGGTAATACTCAAATATGTTTCCCATTGAGTTTGGTGGCATGGGTGGAAACTTTATGAAGTATCTTGGCAAAAGTGATGCACATGTACTAAAAAAAGGGGGGGGGCATGGTTTTAATAGTCCTACTTTTGACTACTACTTGTCATCTAAACTGTGGGATAGAGTGTCGATGTGCATTTCATGGTAGATATAAGATGTTAGGGTGATAGACTGGTGGGGATAGTTTTGGATGTGATTAGGGTGAAAGTCCACACCAGGGGTGACCAGACCTATGATCAGGGCCCCGATTCTTCCGCGGAATTTTTTAAAAAATTCCGCGGGAGTCAAGGCCCAATTCTGCGCCTCGGCGCGATTTACCATGCGGGGGGGGGGGGGG
>QEPC01013801.1:821610-897561 GCA_003113815.1 Sphenodon punctatus | reverse complement strand
CCATGAGGGGAGGGGAATGAAAAAACCCTCGGGGCTTCCCCTCCCCAGTTGCCAGGGGGGGAGGCACCTCCTTTAGATAATTAATTAACTTACCAGTGACGGCAGCAGCAGCTGCTCCGTCCAGCGCGCTCGTACTTCCTGCTCGTACTTCCTGGCCCCTCCTGACGGGGCCTCTCAGGGCGACGCAGCCGGATGACGTCATCTGGCTGCGTCGCCCTGAGAGGCCCCGTCGGGAGGGGCCAGGAAGTATGAGCAGGAAGTACGAGCGCGCTGGACGGAGCAGCTGCTGCTGCCGTCACTGGTAAGTTAATTAATTATCTAAAGGAGGTGCCTCCCCCCCTGGCAACTGGGGAGGGGAAGCCCCGAGGGTTTTTTCATTCCCCTCCCCTCATGGAATCTCCTGCCCCGTGTCCCCCCAGCGCAGGCTGGAAATTCTGCGCTGGGGTAAGCGGGGCAGGAGATTCCGCGGGGGGAGGGGAATTCCGCGGGAAATCTGCGAATCGCAGACCCGCGTTTCCCTCGGGGCCCTGCCTATGATGCATGTAATCCACTTGCTCCAGGTGCCCCAAATGGCTATCAATAAGAACCCCTCATGCTGGCAATGAGGCACAACCTCTCCTGTTGGCTTTCAGCTCTAGAGCACCCCAGCAACTGCTCTCAGAAGCTGAGAGGAGCACTCCCCTTTACAGAGCCTTCCCTGCTGCACTGGAAGACTTCTATCCCATCTCCTCCATTCCCTGAAGCACCAATCCCACTCTCCTTCCCAGAGGAGATCTCTGAGAGACTGGATTCCCTTCCTCCACTTTGATCTACTGGAGACTAGCTTATGATCTGCCAGTAGCCATGATCTTACCTATTGGCTGCCCCTGGTATACACACTTATTTAAAAGCAGAGGGGGGGGGGGGGGAGGAGAAATCCTTTTAATTCAGATAGAAAAGTTCTTTTTTTTAAAAAAAAAAAAAGTTTATCTTGTGAAATTAACCGAGTAATTATCTTTATCAAATGAGGGTCTCAAAATGAGAATGTTAATACCCTGCGACACACAAAAAGTCTGCATTTATCAGCTAGGTAACATGTTGTTAAGAATGTGGCAATGCTTTTTTGTTGTATTTAAAAGGAACTGGATCTTAGTAATTCCAAGACGTTCAGAAACCTGGCCAAGCCAATGGGAGCACAAACAGATGAAAGATTAGCTCAGTATAAGAAGCGATACAAAGACTGGGAAGATCCTAACGGTAAGTGATTGTATGAAAGATACGATTTAGAAGTTAGAATTTTCTGGGTTCTACTTATCCATCTATTGCCTGCCTATATTCAAAGGCATGGCCAAGGAAGGCCACCTATTTAGTGGCTGCAAAGTGGCTATAAAGCTCCGTCAAGGAATATCCCCGTATAGGACTTACGATGGAATCACTACTGTCATAGCCATCCTCACACCTTCCCCACAAGAGTTGCTGGTGTGTAAAATGGCCAAGGACATGACCAGTGTTCTAATCTGGGGGTGGGGTAGGGAGTGGTGCTGGGGATCAAGCTCACGTCGGCAGTTTCACCTCTTGATCCCTGGAGGAAGTAGCCCAAGGGCGTAAAGAGCTGCCCAGCTGAGCTCTGCCAGTTGCTACCCCCACCCAGATAGATAAGGTACTCTGACACCCTGTTCTGCTCTGGAACTGGAGCTGCCAGGTTTCAGCACCACGGAAACTCTTTCAGGTGAGGCAGCCCAAGAGAGTGCTTCCACCCCCAATAGCTTCATTGCATGGGTCATTCCAAAGTCCTGATGAGAAGAGGAGACAGGCTGATTGGGAAGGAGTGAGGATGAAGAGCCACCAAGCCTTAAATTCATGGACAAGGAGCTGGGTTTGGGCCTTGGCATGAAAGGGTGATGGGCCCCAGCAAGACCTGGCAGAAATTTAAGCCTTGGATATGACTATGTCCATGGTCTAACTATTCACTTAATTGCTAGCAGCATGTGGCTGTTGAGAGCCACTGCAGCCAGAGCACAAGTTAGTGAAGCTAGGAGTCAGAATCAAGCCTACAAAGGTAAAGTACAAGCTTTTCACCGTGCCTTATGCGCCACATGGACATTGGGATGAATTTCCCTTTATGTTTCCATGGTGGTACCTCAAATATCATTCATGCTACAAAGAAATCATGATAGCTGCCAATCAAATCAAATATTTATTAGCGTGGTCAATGACCATAGCTTCCACATAGACATACAGGACATAGACATACAGGAGTTACACGCATGATAAAATCGGTTAAAAACCTTAAATTTAAAATAATAAGCATATCAATAGATCTAGCCCAAAAATTAGGGGAACAACAAGGGAGATCCCCACCTGCAAAACATTGATAGCAACCAGATAAATAGACCACCTTAAATCAGACCTGCCCTTGAGCTTCATAGATTGCCCGAGCTGATACAAGATACAAATTAAGAATTGCATAGGGATCAAACCTACTGTGTACCAACACAAGTCAATTCAAATCATTAACCGGTAGGCACTCCTGGTTGTTGATGGTAATCTGTTAAACCATAGGTAAAGGGGAGAACTCCAGGAATGCCTTCCTAATATGAGTGACCTGTATAAGGAAAGCAGCAATACTCTTAATAACCTCAATATCTGGATTACCCAGTAACAGCCTCAAGAGCGAATGGGTGTCTCTGCCAGGATATTTTGCCAGAATTGGCCCCAGCAATTCCTGCCGAGATTTATCATAAAGATGGCACTCAAACATTATATGACTTACTGACTCCACTGAAGGGTTACAGGCGCTCTACGTAGGGAATACCCTGCTTCCAGCCCTCGAACACACGTGTGGGAAAGGCGTTGAAACGCGCCCAGCCTATCAGCTGCTTCGCCCTGCCAGATATAGACACCCCCAGGTAATCTGCAGTCTGCCCCACCTCCGGTATCCAGGCCAAATAATCTCTCATATGAGAGGATTTGGCCACCTTCCCTATCTCCATCTGCCTGCCAATATCCTCTGAATGCAGGAGAAACCTCCTTTTTCCGAGCGGCAGGAAGTTTATGGGAGAGAGATTCAGGCGGGAGTCCCATCTTCAAGAGGTGGGACTCGATCTTATACTCCCATTGGGTAAGAAAACTATCAGCCCGCATATCCTTCAGCAGCCAATCAGAAATAAAGAGGGTTTATCAAACATTTCAATAATACAGGCTGCACTTTACTAGAGACATTTTCTCCTGGGTCACCCCACTTCACATCTGTAATTGCAAAGGGCGCCCCTCCCCTCCCATTTATAATTGTGGAATTCCTGTGGAATGGCAACAGATAGCTAATAGAGAAAAGTAATGTATTTTGAGCTGACATTAAGTGCAGTTTAGCAGCTGGACGTGAGTAGAACCCACAATGTGACCAGCCAGCTCCCCGCAGAACAAAGTGTGAGAAGCAACAAAGTGAAATGAACAATGCAAAGAACTCATCATTTTGTGCATCGATTTTCCTTCCTTTTTCCATTCAGTTCTCCCAGTGTTTCTTTCCCAGTTTTCTATTGGGTCTCCCAGAATGTAGTGTTATAGATGAATAGAGTACTGCTCCATTTTAGAGTGATGCCTTTAGCTATTAAAATAATTATTTGTCCATGATGACAAGCAGCTTTCAGCATACCCCACTCTGTGGCTGCATTCACACAAGATGGTTAGCTCAGCAGAAAGCACTTCCCCCTGCTTTAATGTTGATCATACGAAATTATGACAGGAGATACTCCAGATGTGTAACACAGGAGAAGGGCTAAAAGTTAAGCCAAAAAAGTATGGGTTGACAATCTGCCTAAATCCCTCACCCGCATTCCCCTTAATGTATGAACTCGAATTAATTTACATATCAGGCAGCCTCCTTAATTTCTGGTTTCCCCCCTCGGAGGGATGAATCCATGCACCCTGCTAAATGTAGACATGTTATTGCTGATAAGAAGGGGGGGGAAAGCCTAATAGTGGAACAAGAGCAAGGTCAAGGGAACTTTTAAAGTGAGGCTGGGAACATATGAACCGCTAAAATGCGGGAATACAAACTTCTGCATCAAATACCCATAGGAGAAATGTCAGGTGTGCTCTCATGTAAATGGGGCCTGTGTCTTAGATGATGATAGACTTGTCATGGAAAATGTTACCTGTTTTAAAAAGCCATTGCTCAAAGTCTGGATCTTTGTTTTAAAGTTGCTGTGCTGTTTGAAATCAGCATATGGCAAAAAATGCCCCTCCATGCCTTTGTACAGTTGGCTACATGTTGCCAGCAAATTTTAACATAATAAAAACTAGAAATAACCTGATCTGTATTCAGCAATTCTAAGAAATATATTACACCACTGAGTCATTAATACCACATAATAAAGAGGCTAAAAGCAAAAACTTCTCCTTCCGCAAAAATTGTTGTATCTCAAGGTAGTTAATTCAGTAAAACTCAAAACATAAAACTACCGAATGTGCAGTGTTGCTGGGCAAAGACTGTTGAATTATAGCTAGTGGATAGCTGCCAAAATTAAAGTAAGTGGTTGCAATGTCAAATCATAAAAGTATGAATAGTTTTAGCCCTGCAAATGTGAAAGCTGCAAATACCAATTTTAAATGCGCTTTGGGTCTTAGTTTTATCACAGTCTGGCACTTTTAAAAGCTATTCATTTTATAATTTACTGCAGATTTTATCATAGACACTTCCTCCTTTATATCCTCTTCATTTTATTACATACTTTTAATTTTCTTTTCAGGGGAAACTCCAGCTTATCACTATGGTACCCACTATTCATCTGCCATGATAGTAGCTTCATATCTTGTCCGAATGGAACCCTTCACACAGATATTCTTAAGGCTCCAGGTAAAATATGTGATGTTTCATTTTGCTTTTATTTTTTTTTGTTAATAAATTTGTATCTTTAGTAAAAAACGTGTTATAAATAACTTGATTTTCAGTGAATGCGTCATTGAAATCTTTCTGCGTGTCTTTCATTCTTTAAACCCTTTATCAGTTGGGTTGCTCTCCTTGGACCCTTCAAGATGTAGACAAATTGGAAAAGATTCACAAGAAGGACTAATTGACAATAACTACTACGAATCTATCTGTCTCTGGTGTAAACATTTGTTACAATTTATTAGTGATAATGAAAAATGTGTGTGTGTGTATATGTGTGTGTGTGTGTATATATATATATATATATATATATATATATATATATATATATATATATATATATGCATTTTTCATATATATGATCAAAATCAAGCAAATAGTATCAAATACTCAAACATTCAAATACAAAGCATCAGTGATTCATAAATGTACATCAAAATAAGAGCCATGTTGAAATGTTGTTGTTGTTGTTCATATGTTGTTACTGAAAAGACATTTACAACACCATGTTGAAGCGTTAAAAGTTCAAGCCTTGAAGAAGGTTTTCGAAATGCATTGGCAAGACATACGTGGCATAACAAACAATATTTCAACATGGCTCTGTTTTGATGTTTTATGGAAATTTATTAATCACTGATGCTTTGTATTTTAATGTTTGAGTGTTTGATACTATTCACTTGCGGTGTAGCTATGGTTTTTAAGGAGTCCTGGACTGCTAGGAGGTATCCAGTGCAGTCTATTCCAGGAATTGAGACTCTCCACATCGTATTTGATCTGGCGGGGAACAAACTTGGGGTGTTGCTGGTGTACCAGGCTCCTTCCTGCCCAGTGGCATCCCTCTCCGCTCTAGCGGAACTGGTGCCAGAGGTGGTGGTGTACTCCCCGAGGGCCTTAGTCCGGATCTCAACATCCACGCCGGCACTGGCCTTGCAGGGGCAGAGCATGAGTTCATGGCCGCCATGGCAACCATGGACATGTCCCAAATGGTCAACGGCCCCGATGCACGAGAGGGGGCATATGCTTGACCTGGTATTCTGCTCTGGCCTTGAGATGGGTGATCCGGTAGTGGGGGAGGTTAGTTCTATGCCCTTGTCATAGTCGGATCATTACCTCCTGCAGGCCAGACTCCTAGTGCACAGTAGCCTCTGGAAAGGAGTGGGACCTATTAGAATGGTCCGCCCCTGGAGGCTGATGGGACCGCAACGGTTCCAAGATGCGCTGGGGGAGATGTCCTTGGACCTTGATGGCCACTCGGCTGATGATCTCGTCCAAGCATGGAACATCTTGCTGAAGAGGGCCATCGACCGGGTGGCTCCGAGGCATCTGCTGCCACCGCTTCGTCATCATAGGCCTCCTAGGTTTACTGAGGAGCTGCAGTGTATGAAGTGGGAGGGATGGCGGTTAGAGCGACGCTGGCGTCGTTCTCACGCTCAATCCGATCAGCTACAGCCTTGGGCCCATTTGCGGTCCTATGCTGTGGCCGTGAGGGCACAAAGAAGGAATTCTTTGCCACCCTCATAGCTACTGCAAAGTCTCGCCCGGCGGAACTCTTCCAGGTGGTGAGGGGGCCGGTCAGTCCGGCCTTCCTCTGCCTGGAGGGGAAGATATCCCAGGCCTTCTGTGAGGAGTTTGTCACCTACTTTGCAGAGAAGATAGCTTGGATTCAGTGCGATTTTGGAGCCGGGATTGATGCAGAGGAAGGAGAGCTCGGAGTTATGGATGCCCTGTCTGGTCCATCTTTGTGGGATCAGTTCGTGGGTGTCCTGGGGTCTGTTAGGGCCACCTTTTGCGAATTAGATCCATGTCCGTCCTGGTTGGTAAAAACCTCCAGGGAGACCTTGGGGCCGGTGCTGGCGGGGGTGATCAATTCCTCCCTTCAGGAGGGCAGGGTGCCGGACTGCCTCAAGGAGGTGGTGGTGTGGCCCCTGTTAAAAAAAACCATCTTTAGACGTTGATGTACCAGACAGTTACCGGCCTGTCTCTAACCTTCCCTTTTTAGGGACGTTTATTGAACAGGTTGTGGCCCAGCAGCTCCGGGGTCACCTGGATGGCATCAGTTTTCTAGACCCTCTTCAATCGGGGTTTTGCCCAGGGTATGGCACCGAGACTGCCTTGGTGAATGACCTCCGCCGAGAGATGGCCTCAGGGCATTCAACACTACTCGTTCTGTTAGATCTCTCAGCTGCTTTTGATACAGTGGACCATGGATTTTCTGCTCTGGGCTTCGGCTAGTCCAGCTTATGGGTGATACTGCACTTGGTCAGCAGGAGGCAGGAATCGAAAGAAACTGACTGCGCATGCGTGGGATCACCCCTTGCGCAACTCAGTTTCCTTCCTGCCTCCATGCTGGTAGGAGCGGTTTCGCTCGGCTCTGAGAGCCGATTTTTGGATCTATAAATAAGAAAAAGATATGAGATCTTCCAAGGAAGGAGAGAGGCCCGGGAGCGCAGGACAGCTCTGGGCTCCCCGGTGGCGGGTTACGTTTCCCCCACAAGCGATGTGGCCGCCGGGCAGGACGGGTCTTCGAGCCGCAGCCCGGCCACCTGAACCCTTGCACCCTCTCCAGAAAAATCAAGGATCTTCACGAGAAGGAGAGAGGCCCGGGAGCGCAGAACAGCTCCAGGCTCCCCGGCGGCGGGTCACGCTCCTCTCTGCAAGTCACGCGGCCACCGGGGCGGGACCGGTTCCTGCGCCATAGCCCAGGCACCCGGACCCTCGCATCCTCTCCAGCAAAATCAGTAGGATCTTGACGAGGAGGGAGAGAGGCCCGGGAGCACGGAACAGCTCCGGGCTCCCGGGCAGCGGGTCGCACTCACCCCCGCAAGGGGCGGTACGGATTCCTGCGCTGCAACCCAGGCACCCGGACCCTCGCATCCTATCCAGGAGACCCGGGGGCCACAGCAGCAGCAGTCCGCCCCAGCCCAGGAGGGCGAAGCGGGGATTCCATTACGGCTAGGATCCCGCCAGCGGAGGGTCTCCTCTCCTCAGCCCGGGGGCCTGCGACGATTTCCAGGCCTCCCGTGGCTCCGGCGGCTCCAGGAGAAATGAAAGTGGCAGCTGCCGAGAGGATCGGCTCTGTGGGGCTCGCAGTCGCCATCTTGACACGAGGCGGCTCACAGCTCCCCACCCATCTCCATTCCCACCAGCAAAGGCCGCCACCGCCACAACACTGCATCAGAGCACAGCCGCTGCCACCCCATCAGCCGGCAGCGGCGGCCCAGCAAGCAGCAAACCGGGGCCGTTCCACCGCTCTCGCCATTCCACCCTCTCCCCATTCCCCTCTGGAGGTCGCGGATTGCACCAGGTCACCCAGGAGGGTGCCAGGTACAGGGGCGCATGCGGAAGGGATCCCCCCCGCGAACCTGGGGGAAACCCCCCTGGCCGGGGGGGGGGGGGAGGTCAAGAGGAACACCCCCCTTCCCCCCGTCCTATCAGGGAGGGGGATTGACTGCAGCCCCCATTCCCATCACCAGGCCTGGCAGAGGCTCTAGGCCCAAGCCTGGCCCGCCTAGCTGGCCTGGAGGCCTCGGAAACCATCAGGCCTCCAAAAGTCCCCAGGACACAGACAGAGCCCTACCAAGCAAACGGGGCCTGCCTAATACCTCAGGGACCGCCTTGCCCTCCGCGCCCCAGAGCGGCTCCTGCGGTCTGCTGGGGGTGCCTTCCTGGAGGTCCCCCGTGTTAAGCAGGGGGCCACAATGGAGAGGACATTCTCGGTAGTTGGGCCGCGGCTTTGGAACTCCCTTCCGGAGGAAGCTCGTCTGGCCCCTAGCCTGTTAACTTTCCGGCGGAGTTGTAAGACCTGGCTGTTCGCCCAGGCCTTTGGGAGGGAGGGTGGGTAGGGAAGGACATTTTAGCTCCCCCACCTACTTTGGTTTATTGTTTTTTAGTCCTATTTTAATATTTATATTGTTTATGAGAATTTTATTGATTTTATTGTATTTTATTGTATTTTAATGTTGGAAGCCGCCCCGAGCTGCATGGCAGGGGGGGCGGGGTACAAATTTATGAAAATTAAAATTAAAATAAAATAAATAAAGGGAAAAGGGTCCATGCCCAGAGGGCACAGCGGCACCACAACCCGAACCTGGCCCACCCTCCACCCTCCTGTTTCCCTCTCCAGGGAGGGGCCGCCCAACCCTCTCCAGGCCTTCAGCCACCCATGGAAGCCACGTGGCACAGCCCAGGCTCGGGACTAGGGTCTCAGGTATAGTGCACGGGTCGGGCGTGATAGGGGTTCCCCTCCCCTCCATCATATCAGGGGGACCCCAGGCAGACCGTGGGCCACAACCCAGAGGAACCCCTTCCCAGTCATCATCGGGGAAGGAAAAGTTTCCCCGGAGCCCCGCCTCCAGCCGGGGCCTCTCCCCCGAGCCAGGCTGCCATGGTACCAGATTCAGTGGAGGCACTGAAAGGACAAAAAGGCAGGCCAACCTATTCAGGCGTGAGGCCATGGGCACCAGCTGGGGCCTCTCCCCCGAGCCAGGCTGCCATGGTACCAGATTCAGTGGAGGCACTGAGAGGGCAAAAAGGCAGGCCAGCCTATTCAGGCATGAGGCCATGGGCACCAGCCGGGGCCTCTCCCCCGAGCCAGGCTGCCATGGTGCCAGATTTAGTGGGGGCCCCAGCCGGGTAGAAGCCCCGAGGGCACAGACACGGTGCCAGGCAACAAACAGGTCACAGACACAGGCTCGGGGACACAAGGGGGATCCAGGGTGACCTGCCCCCTGGAACCCAGCATGGACCCAGAGGAGGACCCATCCGCACCTGCGCAGGGTTCTCCTTTCAGGGGCTGCCCCCTCTCGCAGCCTCTCCCAGGAAGCAGGGTAACCTCTCAAATGTTCCTCGGAAGAGGATGGAGCACTGGGGGGCCCAGATGCCGAGACGTCCGGCTGCAGCATCATGGGCCACACTCCACCGCATCCCTCCATGGCAGGGTTTCCCACCCCAGTATAGGGAGAACCCGATGCCTCAGGTCATCACAGCCTCAAACCTAAGGACAGGGCTGCAAGTACCAGCTTGCAGACTCTAAGGAGGACCGGGTCTCTAGAGCCCTTCTTCCCGGAGTACATAGGCTGGCCATGGACTGCCCTTGGACAAGGCCTTCAGGAGGCCGCCTTGAGCGAAGGGAAACGGCCCAATCAACCTAGGCGCAGGAGCGGCTCTGTGCATTCGCCCAGCGCAGGGGGCTCCTACCCCACCAGTACAGGGTAGACGAGGCCGTAGCCGACCTCGCCCGCCAGACCCGCTCTCCGATGGAAGGGAACGATTCCCAATGATCCCGGCAAGGCCATAGAGGGCTCTCTTCACCGGGTCACAGGGATGCAGGTTGGGGCATGTCGAGGGGAAGGCCACAGCCCTGTGTTCCTCAGAAGGCTGCGTCTCTAGTTATTTTTATTTTTATTATTACTATCATAAGCACAGAGAGAGAGCCAACAATGTATCTGGTGCTTTACAAATAACAAGATAAACATGGTCTCTCCGGATTCATACACAGACACCTGGGCGGCTGCTTCCAGCCAGAGGTCCCAAGCGTTACAGCTGGCAGATGTCTCGGAGCTCGGGTCAGGGAATGGAGGCCCTGAACCCGACAGACAACTAACTGACGGCTATTACCAGGGGCAAATGCTCTCAGGTATCCACCCGAAGAGGGTGCCACCCAGCGCAGTGGACAAAGCAAAGCGGGACGCCCTGCAGCAGATATCCAATAGGAAAAACCTTTTTTTGAACCAGAAGCTTCTACGTTGGCCCTTCCTCCATGCCAGAAGCACACGGGGGGACCACCACAGAGAAAGCAGGTCTGACCACCCCACACGCATCGGTAGCACGATCCGGACGCCCCCTCCCGCTGGGGAGGGATCCGTGCCAACGCATGGGAAAGGGGGAAACATACCTTGCGGATACCCCTATCGTTTCCCCCCCCCCCCCTCACCGCCCTCCCGGCACCCTGCCAGACGCAGGTTTTGTCTCCCTGGTCCCTCTAGCACACTGATAGACTAGGTCAGGATCACCGAGGTCCAGTGGCTACACACCATCGGAGTCATACAGCCGGGGTCCAAAGACCAACTAGAGCGAGGGTCCTGCTCCATCTCCCCTGCACCTAGCGTCAGCCCCCGCACGGACCCCATGTGGCGACGGGAGCACCTAGGAACCAAAAGAGGCATGGCAAGGGGCAGGATCCCATCCACCGCCACCAACGAAACCCTGGCAAGTCCACGGAGTCTTCTCGTATCTCACACGCAATGGTAGCCTGGACACACTTCCACCCTCACCCGACAGGCCGGGGAGCCCAAGGGTTCGGGTTGGTGGCCTGGTCGGCAGACAGGCCCGAGATCAAGAGGATCAAGCAGGACGTGCAGAGGTTCCTGTACCGCCTACAGAACCACACCTTCTTGAGTCATCCCTCTGGCCAAGGGGCTCAAATAGCAGGCACTGTCTGGCACGAAGGTTGTTCTGACGAATGCCAAGGCAAACCCCCACTCTTTGCACACGGGCTCCCTCCGGGAGACTCAACCTAGATCCCATGACTCCCCCTTCCTCCGGCTCCCCTGCACTCCTTCCCGCCGTCTCCCCTGGGAAAGACCCCGGGGAAAGACAGGCGGAGGGAGCCGCCCCCCACCCTTACAGACCCATTTGGGCCGAGGAGGCTGGGGCTCTCAGAGATAATACCTTCCCACAGTCCCATACATCCTGGGAAACCGGTTTAGCCTATTTGGCTAAAGGGGGGGGGGAGACATCCACCTTGGGGCCCAGGGTTCAAGCCTTGCCAAAATGTCCCCTCCTCCTCGAGGAGGCTGGGGCTCTCAGAGATAATACCTTCCCACAGTCCCATACATCCTGGGAAACCGGTTTAGCCTATTTGGCTAAAGGGGGGGGGGGGAAGACATCCACCTTGGGGCCCAGGGTTCAAGCCTTGCCAAAATGTCCCCTCCTCCTCAAGGGTTTGGACCAACTGAAGCTGGTCCCCTCTCCACTCCAACTTCCCAGAATTTGAGCTCTCATCCCTAGGGGGCTTGGATCCCTCCGAGCCCCGGGTAAACCATCTTTTAGCGGCCAGAAGGCTCGCCACCCTCAGGACAGGTAAGCCCACAGGGAAGACCTTCAGGGGCCGGGACCGACAGAGGTCCCTAAAAGCCTGGCCTTTCTCTCTCTCTCTCTCTTTCCAGACAGCTAACTCCTTAGCTCCTGCCTTCCCCAGCAGAAGGGCTCCAAGGCAGCAGGTCATAACCTCGTAAGGAGGTTTTCCTAACAGGGGTCAATGACACTGTCTCCCTGTAGGTCATAGGCACTCCTCTTAAAACTTTAATCGGGCCGTAACCTTAATCGGGCTCTGGGGCTCCCCACAAGCGTCCCTTCGAAATCCTCAGGGGGGTACTCAGATTCCTGCGGAGCTTCGGCTAGTTCAGCCAGGACCTGGAAGGGCTCACCGGGTCCAGGCTCCGTCCAGGGGTTAATGCCCTGTTCCATAGGACCCCGAAAATTCTTCCCGTGCCTCTTCTACCCCAACCCCTCTCATCCTAGAATAACGGAGGGGCACTACTTCGACATCAACATGAGGCCTCAAGCCTTCCGAGGCAGTCACCTCCAGAGGGGTGGTCTCTCGCTTCACTGAGACGTCCAAGTCAATGGACAGTGCCCCCTTGAAAGAGGCGGCTCCATGCCACACGGCAACCAACCGCCCCGGCTACCCGTGCGGCCAGGGACTCTCACGAGGAGGGGTGCACCAGTCACGGCAAACTAAACACCTTACAATTCGCGGAGGCCACATCTGGGAGGCGCGTACCCAGACGGTTCTCCTAGTGCCGCTGTCTTCCCTCCCTCTTCCGATGGTGCCGCTTTGGTACATCCCATAAGCTGGACTAGTCGAAGCCCAGAGCAGAAAAGGGAACTGGGGCTCTTACCTGTGAGTCCCTGTTCTGCTCGGGTTAGGCTAGTCCAGTGGCCCTCCCGACAGCGGGGGCCAAGTCAATAACAGTGCAGCTGATCCTCAGGGTTACACTAACGATGTCTTAAGTGCATTGCAGATCTGTCGGCTGTACTACAACTGAGTTGCACAAGGGGTGATCCCACGCATGCGCAGTCAGTTTCTTTCGATTCCTGCCTCCTGCTGGCCAAGCGCAGTATCCCCCATAAGCTGGACTAGCCTAGCCCGAGCAGAACAGGGACTCACAGGTAAGAGCCCCAGTTCCCTTATTGCAGAGACTATTGTGGTCCCTCGGTGGGATAGACGGGATGTTCTTGGATGGTTCCGCTCCTTCCTCTCAGGAAGGAGCCAGCGGGTGGTATTGGGGACTGAAACATCCAGCCCCTGGGACCTCTATTGCGGCATACCGCAAGGTTCTATTTTGTCTCCATTATTGTTTAACGTCTATATGCAATCTCTGGGGGAGGTTGAGAGACGGTTTGGTATGCGTTGCCACCAATATGCTGATGACACCCAACTATACCTCTCTTTTTCAACTGACCCAGGCCCTGCAGTCTCTGTGCTTTCCCGGTGTGTGAAGGCAGTGGCTGACGGGATGCGGCCGAGCAGACTGAGGCTGAATCCCGATAAGACGGAAGTGATGTTGGTGGGTCAGGCAGTGGATGTGATGGCTCCCCTCATTGAGGGGGTCCACCCCCCACTGGCTCCCTGGGTCCAGAACTTGGGAGCCCTGTTGGACCCCAGCCTTCGGCTGGATTGCCAGGTAGAGGCAGTCTCAAAGGGAGCCTTTCGCCAGCTACATCTTGTGCAGAGGCTCCAGCCGTACGTTTTGGACTCCGACCTGGCCACCCTCATCCGTTCGTTCATCACCTCGAAGCTGGATTACTGCAATGCGCTCTACGTGGGACTGCACCTGGTGACGGTTCAGAAGCTCCAACTGGTGCAGAATGCGCCGGCTCGTCTTCTGACAGGGATGGGCCGGAGGGAGCACGTAACACCAATGCTCCAAGCTCTGCACTGGTTGCCTATAGCATTCCGAGCTCGATTCACGGTGCTGGTTTTAACCTTTAAAGCCCTATACGGCTTGGGCCCCTCCTATCTGAGAGACCGCCTCACTCCTCAGGTCCTGGGGCGATCTTTGCAGTCTGCTGGGGGCATGTTTTTGGAGGTCCCCCAGGTTAGCTGTGGGGCCACAATGGAGAGGGCGTTCTTGGTGGTCGCACCGCGGCTGTGGAGCTCCCTCCTGGAGGAAACTCGACTGGCCCCGAGTCTGCTGGCCTTCCGCCGGGCCTGTAAGACCTGGCTGTTTGTCCAGGCCTTTAGGGAAGGGAGTGGGTAGGGATGGGGGAGACGGGTAGTGGGCGGGGGGCTGGGTTGGGTTAGGGAGGGTTTGGGGATGGGTTATTTTAATCTGGGGGTTTTAGGTTGTTTTAATTGTACTTAGTTATGTGTTTTTAAATGTTGTTAGCTGCCCCGAGATGCTTGTAGCAGGAGGGGGTGGCATATAAATTTTAATAATAAATAATAAATAAATAATAAATCTTACATATATGCATTTTTCATTATCACTAATAAATTCAGTATTGTAACAAATGTTTATACCAGAGACAGATAGAATATAGTAGTTATTGTAACAGGGTACTTGTTGTTCTTCTATAGCATTTGTTGTTTGGACTGGAATGTGTTTGGGTTCTTTTTTTTGTTGTTGTTGAAGATTCACTGGAGACAAATGAAGATGATGGGTTTGGAATGCAAACTGTACGAGGAAAGGTTGAGGGGCTGGGACTGAGAGGTGATGATTATGGAGGAACATAGTGAAAGGTTTTCAAGTATGCAGAAGGCTTTCGTAAGGAGGATGAATGCCTGTTTTGCATTGCCACCGGAAGCATGTCAAGAAGCAATGGCTTTCAGTTGGAAGGAAAGTAGATTTAGTTTAAATATTAGGAAAGACTTTCTAACTAAGTAGGACAATGGAACAAGCTGTCTAGGGAAGGTGTGAAATTGGAGATTTTAAAGAAGAGACTGGATAATCCTCTGTCAGGAATGACCTATGTGTCGTGAATCCTGTCTCATTGGGTGCTTTTAGACACATGGCTGTGCCAACCCGCTTCACCCCCAGGCTGACCAGTCCATTTAAAAGCGCTCTTCCAGATGTGCAAGCTAAGCAGGATGTGCCTCCTCCAGGACAGCCCCACCTGCGGCATTCTGGAACATCCCAGAGCACCGCCTTGGAGCAGGCTGGCTAAACCTGGGGCATCGGCCCGAAGCAGAGCTGCTGTCCGTCTGCTTGGTGGACCTATGCTACAGCTCCAGTTTCTGCTGGCCGTTGCCCCAGGCAACATCATAGAGTTGTGGGCACCAGGCTAGAGTGTCAGACAATCCCCTTGAAACTCTGTGGTGTGGGAAGGGGGCACCGTACAGGCAGAATGCCGACCAGGGAAACCACCAGTCCAGCTAAAACAGACCCAGACAGGGTTGCAAGTGGGCTGACGCAGGAGTCAGCCCACCAGGAAATCCTTCTATTCCAGAAAAAAAAAAATGTTCAGCTGCATTCGCTCCTGAGTGATTGCTACTCTTCCCCCCCTTAAAAAGGAGGGAGTTTATGGACAGTTGTATTTATGATCCTTAAGAGTGAAATTTGGAGATTTAGAAAATATGCTGCACCACACTTCACTTGATAAGCGGCTGCTTTCCTTGCAGAGTGTTAATGTTAAACCCTGTTTTGTTTTAACATGCCAGTTTCCCTAATTATGTTCTAAAGTGTTGAATGTCTAATGTGCTTTTTTTAAAGACATGTCAGTCTAAAACAGCCTAATTTTAGTATTAAGCATAAAATTAACCAAACATTTGTACAGCTTGGAATGTTCTGACAGCTTGAGAATTAATTGGGTTCACGGTGCTAAATTTTAAATATTTTCTTAGCTGGAGACCATTGGGCTTGAGCATTTATTTGCTTTGGGCCAGTATTTCCACCAAAAAGACTAATATTTGGAATAGGGCTGGATTTCTTTCTTTAAAACAAAGTACTATGGATAGCTGACCCTCTTTATATTGACCATTATTGTAAAGAAATGCCGTAGCAGCTGTTGTTGTGGGAAAGATCAGGTTTTATTGCCGCCTTATTTTTTAAAATTTATTTGACATTAAATGTTTCCGATCAGTTTACATTACGATTTTATAGACCTTGGCAGAGAGACCTCTCTCTGCTTTGCCGAGAGAGACTGCAAAATAAAGATGCTTCTCATTTTGTTCCACAGGGTGGCCACTTTGACCTAGCTGACAGAATGTTTCACAGTGTGCGTTAAGCCTGGTATTCAGCATCAAAGCACAACATTGCAGATGTAAAGGAGCTCATTCCAGAATTCTTTTACCTCCCGGAGTTCCTGCTCAACTCCAATAACTTTGATCTAGGTATGCAAGATCTGCCATTTGTGTGGGGTTTACGGGTGTAGAAACCATGCAAGCTGGTTCGGTAAAATGTGCATGGCAAGGATTTAACAGCATAAGAAAATGGCAGATGGCTTACTGGAACTGGCCCTTAATTATGTTTTGATTGTGGGAATTTTTATTTCCTAATGCTGTGAGTTTATGGTAAATTGCATTAGGGAGATTGGTACACTTTGTAAGAGTTTTTATATTCAAGTTTGCAATTGTTGAATTTTTGCTTAGGTTAGTTGGGTGCAATCCTCCTTCATCCAGATGCACAAGGGGGCTTTGTGCACATAAGCTGTGTAGCAAAGTATCATGCTAGTATAGACTTAAGTGGGTGCCAAATCCTCACTGGTAGCGAGAGACATCATTGTGAAGCAGAAGCACGGTTAGCAGGCTGCTGTCTGTAACACAGGATTGTGGAACGCACCTCGTATGAATAACCAGACTGCAGTTAAGCCTGGACTAGGCAGAGGGGTTGTGCTGGGTCTGAGCAGCAGTGCTAATTTGTTTTATTTATTCTAAAATGTATATGCCACCCCCTCCTACCTCAGGCATCTCGGGGCGGCTCACAGCATTTAAAAACATATTAAAACAAACAATTATAAACTACAATTAACACAATATAAAACCCATCCCCCACCCCATCTCCCTCGGGAAAGGCCTGGCGGAACAGCCAGGTCTTATGCTGCCTGCAGGAAGAGGGGAGGTCGGTAGTCAAGCGGACTTCCAACGGGAGGGAGTTCCACAGCGCAGCCACAGAGAACGCCCTCCTCATGGTGGACACCCGGGGGACCCCGGGGAGGGCACCACCAGCTGACTGCAGGGGCCGATCTAATGCATGTGCAAGTGAGAGAGGGTGAAGGGCAATGATGTCTTGATATGGAATATGGTTTGCCACCAAGTCAGTCTAGCATTGAACTTTACCACACAACTTACACATGCATAAACCACCTTACGTAGTGGACAAATGAGGATTGTGTTCATCGTCTTAAACTCTGAATGCAAATTTTAATAGCACATATAAAACTCTCTTTAGGTGTTAATTAAACAATATGTTTAAACTTCCAAGAGAAGCATTTTTTTTCCCTGTGGCTCAGACACAGGCATTGGGCAATTTTTGATTAGAATCTGAAAGTTCCTGCGTGGGAAAGATCCAAGGCCCATTTCTGCACACCTTCTTTTCATTAAGTAGTTTTACCCCACCCTTTTTTAAAAAAGAAAAAAAGATTAGATTAATGGCATTGCATCATGTTTCTAAGAATAGAGCTTGTAAAACCAGGCCCACACGTTTTGCTGAAGAGAATAACATACAGCTTTATTTTGATAGTTTAAAGTTTAAACTTTAGTTTGGCGAGACTAAATCATGGAGCTGAAGTAGTATGCCAGAAGGAAATCTTTCTACTGCTTTCTATTTTTTCCATTTCATCATCACCTGATCTATATTCCTCACATATATCCCATTGCTTTTTTTCTCCGTTAAATATGCAGAGATGCACGCCACTGAATTCAGTAATAAGCATTTTTATTCATTAGCACTAATTTGTCATTTGCCACCATTAAAATCAAGAGGGTTCTTGAGCATACAAAAATTAACACTGGTTTTGTTTTGCTTGTTTTTTCTCAAATTTTGTACACAATGCACATTGAATTTTGCAATGTATGATTTTTTGCTTTTATCTTATGGATCTATCTTGTCATGTTAAATGTTTATACAGTGCTATATAAACATTAAACATTATTTTTAAAACAAATTAGCACTGAAAGCATTGTCGACATCCAAAATAACACTCTGTTCAAGGAATGAACTTAATGTTCAAATCTTTGTCATATTGTAATTGTAAGCATCCCAGTGTACTTTTGAAGAATGGGGTAGAATCTTATGGTTTTGTGTGTTGTTTTTGTTTTTTTAAATTGAATCATTTCCATGAATGCTAAACAGAAATACAGACTATAAAAGGTGACCATTGGTAGAATACACTTGCAAAAGTCCTGTTCGTTTACTGATTCCATTTTCTTTGCACATTGCTTATCTTGTAAACCCTCTCGGGCAGAGACCTGTCTCTAACTCCTGATTGTTCAGTACCAGGCATATTGCTGGCACTATATAAATAGCAAAAAATTACAAAGTTTTCTTTCTAGGTGCGTTCAGTGTGGGGAAGCACGTAGTCATATACTTAAGAAAACACAGTAACTTCAATTAGCTGCTGTTGGCAGGAAGGGAGGGGTAAAAATTATAATAATAAATACATGAATTGCCTCTAAAGATGAAATTTATCTCTTAATCAAAGAACTTTTTGAGGAAAGGCTGAATACATTGTGTGGCTTTTTGTACAAAAAAACACTGCCATTGGGTGCTTTAAACCATGAGGCTGGCACTCCGTGGCCATCGTTACGTTAGAAAGCAGCCGCGTTGTGGCCGCCAGATGTTTTCCCAGGCCGGATCCCGACCATGGTGGCAGCTAGCCCGGGCTGTGACTTGGGAAATTTCCGAGTCAGCCAGGCTAGCCGCCATCATGGTCCGGATCCGGCCGCCAGACCCAGAGAGTAAAGCGAGCTTTCTTGTCTGAAAGCCCCGCTTTACTAGGACCCAGTCCAGAGTTCCAGGCACCATGGTGGTTGCCATTGGCTGCAATGGCTGCCTGTCAGCCAGGAGGGGTGGGCTGCTGTGTGCAGCATGGGGGTGGAGCCAGGCAGATGGATGGCCGTGTGCCTCCCTGGCCCCTCCCCGGCTGCCATCACGTTAGTTCGACAGCCGGGCCAGATTCCATCCAAGGTGAAGGCACCCACCACCACTTGGGTAAGTCTGTGGTGGCGGTGGGCACCCCGCCGCCATATTTGAGACCGCCTATTGTTCGTTGTAACCATCTGCAGACATTTCTGTGTGGTCACAAATAACCATAGATAATCATGCACGTGATGTAGAAAAAAATGTTTTAAATCAAGAGACCTATTTCAGTATTTCAAAGACTTTAATAGAAATGTTGTTAAAAATGCAGAGCTATTTTTTGTGTCACTGTACTTGTGTTTTGATTGCTGCTGAGTTGTCTCCTACCTTTTAAATCTCAAACCTGCTATTTATTTTGTAGGTTGCAAGCAGAATGGCACGAAGCTTGGAAATGTGATACTTCCGCCCTGGGCAAAGGGAGACCCTCGTGAATTTATCCGAGTTCATCGGGAGGTGATAGACCTTTTGTTTTTTAATAACAATGGATGTTTTCATTTGGATTCTACTCCAGACCTAGTGATATGCAGCTAGGGTGCATATTGGTTTTATGTTGTAAGCCGCCCCAAGATGCCATGGGCATGAGGGGGGTGGCTAAGAAATATAAACAAATAAAATAAAAAGAAATAAATAGGGTGAAAACAGATGGAGCAACTCACATTAGTCCACCTTAGACTGGGACTCAGCTGCACGTTTGTTCTGTCCCCACCAGATGTTTGCCTGCATCTGCCCTGGGGAGGGCTGCCAGCCGCTACAGAATGCATTGGGTAGCGCAGGTTGAAGACGCAACCCGGGCTAAGGCCCAGCCTCCTGAGCTAAAGTTGACTAATGGTCTCCCTCCTGTCTGTTTTTTGTTTGAGTCCCGCCCCAAGGCGAGGTTGGTGGATTGGGCCTCTGCACTTACCTAGCCTTGCCGAATATCTGATCAGGGAGTGGGGGGAGCCTGGAGGAGCACGGTCTCCAGCCCTGCCAAACAGTGGATCGGGGGGCTCCTGGAGGAGCAAACTCACCCAGCCCCGCTGACTAGATGATCAGAGGGGCCTGGAGGAGCATGTGCACCCAGCCCCACTGAACAAATGATCCTACAGCCCACTCCCCTGCCCATCAGCTTTTCAGTGGAAAGCATGCTCCTTCAGGCCCCTTCCCCCCCCCCCCCCCTCCTACCTCACCCCCATCAGCTGTTCAGTGCACACACCTGGCCTGCCCAACAGCTGATGGGGGGGGCCCAAACGTGCCCCCCAATTAGCTGTTTGGCGGGCCAGTGAACACACCAAACAGCTGATGTGGGACCCCAGGAATACCCCCCCCCCTTTCCCATCAGCTGTTTGGCGATTATCTTCCCAGAGCCCAGTCCTTTTGAGCAGCATTGGCCCAGAAGTTCTATCCTGTGTGAACAGCTCCTCAGGCCATCCCGGGTCATGGAGGGAGCTGTGCGTCGGCCCCCACATCCGTGATACAGGGGTGTGTGAACAGCCCTCCCTGCCAACCCAAGGAGTGGCAGCTGTAGTGATTCACCCAAGGGCGGGCCAAGGAGCCGCCTCACCCTATTCACCCTTTAGCGAGTTCACAAACGGTTTTGGGATGTCCTGCAATAGAAGAAGGAGTGCAAGAGCCATTTTTGAATCCCCCTATTACAAATCATATGGACCGTAATAGTTTAGACTCGTATAAAGTAAGAGGCCAGGAACGGTCTCTGCAGCATAGTCTTTTCTTGTGACTGATATAAATGGGTCTATGCCTTGGGCAGATTTGTTATGCGCTACAGAATCCATGCTAGTGCTTCTTACTCCTGACAGTGGTGCTGTTTGAGACAATTCGTAGTGGGATTTTGACAGCTTCTCATTTAAATGAGTCAAGTACTTTGTGCAATTTCACTCACACACACCCCCTAAAAGAAATCTCCCCTGATTTGATAACAGGTTCACTCCGTGTCTCATCCACTTAACTTAATGCATACATTTTGAATTACAGGCTTTGGAATGTGACTTTGTGAGTGCACATCTACATGAATGTATTGACTTAATCTTTGGCTATAAACAGCAAGGTCCTGCTGCAGTAGAAGCTGTAAATGTCTTCCATCATCTCTTTTATGAGGGGCAAGTGGATATATACAACATAAATGACCCATTAAAAGAAACAGCTACCATAGGATTCATTAATAACTTTGGGCAGATACCCAAACAGGTAAAGGTGGTCTTGAACTATTTGCAAGAAAGTATTCAAATCCAATTGTGTTTGCATACAAGCTAATTCCTGTCAATGTATATTAGAGTACTTAAGTGTCTAACATGCATTTTTTTTGTTTCTGCTGTACTTCTGGAAACTGAGTACAAGTCTTGAGGCTGTAAATACGTTTCCAGAAGCACAGTGTCTAATACAGTGAATTGATTTTGAGCCCTAAACGTGTCTGCATTAAACTTTGGAAGTTGTTCAAAAGACTTCATTTCACAAAATTGAGACAAGCTCCCAGAGTAACTTCAAAAACCAAGAAAGCAGAGAGTCTGTAGTTGTTGCAGATCTTGGTGTTTTATAAAGTCTTCCTCTTTTTTGTTTGATACAAAGATTTCAATTTTGAGACAGTGCAGTGCATAGGATGTTAAATAGTACTTACGTTCCCGTCGCTAAACTAGTTTGTATCAATAGGCCATTCTCTCTTGTTTTCTTTCTTTTAACATACTTGTTTAGTTTTCTTTGGCACCTGCTCATTTATTTATAGTGTAGCTGTTGGGGGGAAGAAAAAAGCCCATCGTTTGAATAATTACTTTTACAATATTGGTTCTGGCAGGGCTGGTGCTATTAGAAATGAACTGACACCTAGGTAAGTGAAATATTGGGCGGTGGAAAAAAGACAAAAGATCTGAAGGGTGTTGAAATTCTCATAAAAAGGTGTTTGCACATTATTCAACATTTAAAAGGAAAACCAATTGTTTTCTTTTGATAAAAGGATTTAACGGGACAGCTTTGAATTTACCATGTGCAAATAAAAAGTTCCCTTTCGCCTTTGTACTCTTACGTAAAACTGTTGCCATTGTCGGCACCTACAGAGTTACAGAAACATAGACCTGTAGGACTGAATGTGTAATAAGGCCTCTTCTGGCATGATGTTAATTTCAGATAGTTCCACAGATTCATCACCAACAAAAAATAGTTCCGGTGTAGGTATCTCCACAACATCCTCCCCAGTAAAAACTGACACAAAGAACTGATTTAGTTTCTCTGCCTTGTCATCTTTGAGCACCCCCTTTGTTCCCTGATCATGTAGTAGACCAACTGCCTCTCTAGCAGGTTTTTTGGCTCTGATTTACTGGACAAATTCTTTGCTATTGGGTTTTGTATCCTTAGCAAGTTGTTCCTCAAATTCTTGACCTGCTTTATAATAGGTTTACACTTTTCCTACCAGTGTCTATGCTCATTCCTATTTACCTCATTTGGAATACTTTCCCATTTTTTGAAAGACACCTTTTGAGCTCTGATAACCTCCTTAATGTTACCATTCAGCCATCCACGCATTTGTTTCGCTCTCTTCCTGCCTTTTTTTATTTGTAGTGTATGTTTAATCTGGGCATCTAAGATAGTAGTTTTCAGTAGTCTCCATGCCTCTTGCAGGCTTTGACTCTGATGACTTTCCCTTTTAGTTTTCCAACTTCCTCTTTGCATAGTTCCCCTTCTTGAAGTTAAACACCCTTGTGGCAGACTTATTTGGTAATTTGTCTCCTAATACGATGTCAGACCTAATTAAATTGTGATCACTATTAGCAAGTGGCTCTGCCCCCATTACTCCTGCCACTACACCTTCTGCACCTGTCTTGTCTTGTTAGGACAAGATCTAAAATAGCTTCTCCTCTTGTGAGTTCCAAGACGAGATGCTCCTGGAAGCAGTCATTTATGGTGTCTTATCAACTTGGTTTCTGCAACACAGTTCTACAGGTTGCAGTTCCCCTTTCCATTACAGCTACTCATGGTCAGTAAAGTTAAGGCTCCAGCCAAAAGAGCCAGTGGACCCAAGTTCAAGTCCTTCAGGTTCCTCTGACCTGAGAACAGAGTTGATTTGATCCACAACCAGGGTATGCGTGTCCCAGGAACTGAATTCAGATACTATTGCTGTAACCCTCTAACAGCAGAAAGGCTTCTAATGAACACAGAAAACCGAATATGAAAGAAATGGAGAGCTTGGAGAATGTGTATGTTATATGTGGACCTGGGAGAGAGGGCATAGTCCTAAGATTAGAGACATTTTTCAATATCTTTATTCTGCACCCAGAAACTTTTTGCTTCTGAGAACAGCAGCAACATATAGTAATGCAAACAGTTTTGCCTTGGGAGTGTTACAGTGGCGGCTGGTGGAGCAGTGGGCCGGGTCAACAGTGGGTGGAGCCAATGGTAGGTGAAACCAACCCAACAGTGAGCAAGGCCAACCCAAATTTTGAAATTAATATGGAATTTTACAGCCTCTGTTCCCCATCTGTAAAAATTGGGATTATGTGTGTGTCTGCCCTCCTTGGATTGTAAGCCCACTGGGCAGAGACCCATCTCCAATAACCACCAGTAGGCAATATGTTCAATGGCAGGAATACCATAGCAAAGAAGCAGTAATACCATAACAGCTAGCCCACATTACAGAAATGTTGATCACCTTACTTAAGGCGCAATTCAAGCAAACATTACAGCATCTGAAATACACAGGCAACATAATGTCACAACCAAAATGCATGGAAAATGCTAGAAAACCGAACATGATTACGTGAAATCCGAAACGGCACACTATAAATGCTGCGTAGAGTTTTACAGAGGGAGAGGAAGCATCAACTATGAGCCCACCAAAATATCCCATCCAACCAATGCAGGACTTTCTCTCCCAGAGCAACTGGAATTAATAAGAGCCAAGACAAACTAAAAGCAATGCATGATTTCTCCCCCAGAGCAACTGGGAATGGGATTAATGAAAGGCAAACCAACACCATGCACGATTTCTCCCCCTGAGTAACAAGGATGAATAGAGGCAAACCAAACCAAAACCCATGCATGGCCCACACATGCACAGCACCCCCGGATCAGTCCCTACCCTGAAGCACTGCAAGACTGAGTTCAGGAGCAGGGAGCAGAGATGAGGACCTGAACAGACCCCATGGTGCAGATCCGTGATCTTAGACCCTCCTTTTCTTCAGAGCAACCCTGGCCCCAGAGTCTGTGTCAGAGCTTGTACTCATTTTCACAGTGGCCTCACAAGGGAAGAGGTTCCCCACGCCAGCATCACAGTTAGGGCACTGGTGCATAAGAGCTGCAAGAAGAGGGGTGTCCAGATCACAGATCTGCCCCTCCCCCTGTGTGCGTGGCATGCCCTCAGCTCCCTTACCTGGAGCTCAGTGATTCGGTGCTTGGGGGTTAGGAACTGGATCCAGGGGCCAGATCTAGAACTTGAAAGGGGACAGAATAAAAAACATCGGCACTGAAAAACTGAGCTCCGGGTAAGGGAGCAGCGCACACAAAAATGGGGACAGAGCCACAGGTCTGGAGCTTCCCCTTCTTGAGTGCACCCCATCATCACCCCCATTACCAGAAAAAGGGGGGTCAAGCCTTAGCGAGGGAGGGAGGAGGAGCCTAAAACAGAAGGGGGAGAAAGGAAAAAGAAGTGAGGAGGGGAAAAGGAGAGAGGGAGCACAAATAGTTTGTTAGCCGCTCCGAGCTGCTTTGAGCAGGATGGAGTGGGATATAAATTGATAAATAAATAAATGGGGGGNGGGGGGGGGGGGGGGGAGAAAGGGAGGGAGAGCAGAAATGGGAGCGGGAGGAGAAGAGGGAGCAGAAATAGGAGGGGAGAGGAAGCCCAAAACAGGACGGGGGAGAGAAGAAGAGGACTCGCCCTATTGCAACTCCGGCAGCCATTTTATTTCTTGGCGTTCTGGAGAAGGAAAGAAGGCAGGAGGCATAGATCCAGTCCCTCCAGCTGCTCTTCCTCCTTGCTGTTGGCTAGGGTGATGGTTACATCGCCCCTAAAGCAAGGCTAGAAGGCAGGCTATTGGCTATGGGACTCCATAGGGAGACTACAGAACTCCTTCAGCCCCCCTGCTTCTAGCCTCTCCCCTAGACTGAACTGCACCGGGCTTCGCCCCTGTCTGCGCAGTGTAGCAGCCCATGGGAGACTTCTCCCTCCCCCTCCTGCTTCACATCTTCATTAAGGCAGGCCCAGGAGCAGGAGAGAGCAGCCTTCCGCACACCTACCTGCTCTCAGCTGTGAGTTTGGTAGAGTGGGCTGGGGATTCCCCTAGTCAGTTTCACTTTGGATGCAGCAGCTGCTGTCACTTTGTGGAGCTCTCCCAGCCCGCTGCTCCGATCAGGTCAGTAGCAGTAACTGCAGCAGCCACAGAGCTGCAGAGACCGGGGACACTTTGTGGGGCTTGGCTCTTGGGCGCTTTATGAGGCAGTATCCCAGAGCCCTTAATGTAGAACCACCACTGGAATGTTACAAGGGTCCTGAGAGACGTATGAGGGGGAAATAAAGTTCCATGTTATATAGAACCTTTGAGAGCAGTGAGGGGGGGACTAGCCTCTTCTAAAGAAATATCCTGTCATAAATGCCTGTCTTTACTGCATTCTAGTTTTTTGGGTTTTTATATCTATAAAGTTTTAGGCAAACTCATTGCCTCTCATGGCTTCCAGTATCACCTCTATGCTGATGACACTCAACTCTACCTCTCTGCTCCCTCTCTCTCCATCAATTCAAGCTTGTCTGACATCTCTACCTGGATGTCTCAACGTCAACTCAAACTCAACATGGCTAAAACTGAGCTCCTTATCTTCACCCCTCATCCTTCTTCTCCCTCTTCCCTGTCGATCCTCATTGATAGGGTCACCATCCTTCCCGTCCCCCAAGCCCGTAGCCTAGGCTTCATCTTTGACTCACCCCTATTTTAAACCCTACATTGACTCTGTTGCTAAATCCCGTCGCTTCTCCCTCCATAACATTGCTAAGATTTGCCTTTTTCTTGCTGTCTCCTCTGCCAAAATCCTTGTTCATGCCCTGGTCATCTCTTGCCTCGATTATTGTAACCTCCTTCTCACTGGCCTCCCCCACTCTCCCCTTTCTCCCCTTATCTCCGTCCAAAACTCTACTGCCAGGGTCATCCACTTGCTTCAACCACATGCAGCCCCATCTCTCCTCTCTTCACTGGCTCCCCCTTCCTGAACAAATCCTGCGCAAGCTCCTAGTTTTCACCTATAAAGCTTTTCACAACCTTGCTCCCCCCTACCTCTCTGCACTAATTTCCCTCCGTACTCCAGTCTGTGATCTCCGCTCCTCCTCTGTCTCCTCGCTCGCCCTCCCACGCCTCCCCTGCTCCCCTAACTGCCTTCGTCCCTTCTCCCTCTCTGCCCACATCCACCTTGCCCCCTCCCTTCGTACGTTCAAATCCCTCCTTACGACCCACCTCTTCCGCTCTGCCCTCCTCGACTCCCCGCTCCCCTCACCTAACTCCTGCTGATACCTTCATCCAGTACAATCTGTTACCTAAGGTCTGTGTACTCCTATCCTCACCATATGGATCAACTAGCCATCATTCTTGATGTAAATAAGCCAAGCGCATGCACCTGGGACCTCGCATCCTCGTGAATGTTCACTCCTTGTCTCTGCCTGTGTTCCTCTTCCTTCTTCTCCCCCCCCCCCTCCCCATCTCTTAGATTGTAAGCCCTAGGGCAAAGTAATTGTCTATTCAGTTACTTTGTAAAATGCCAGGTACATTGCTGGCACTATAGAAATGCTTGTTAATAATAATAATAATAATATATATTTTCCTTTTAAATTTTCAAACCTTCATGGCAAAAGATGTACCTCAGTCACTGCAAGAGTGGGTTTTTTGTTGTTGTTTTCGTAGTATGTTTAAAAGCTTTTGCTGTTGGAAATCATGCTGAATTCACACCTTACGGTGGTGCAGCAGCAGCACTCCTGCGAGCCAGAGACATGGCGGGGGAAGGAGGCGAAGGCCAGCATAACTTTCAGTGCCTTCCAGTGGATTTTGAGCCCTGTCTTTCGCGAGTATTGTTGTGGCAAAACCTCGTTCTCACCAGAAGTTATGCTGGCCTCCGCCTCCTTCCCCCATCACATCTCTGGCTCACGAGAGGGCCACTGCTGCACCGCCAGGTGTGAATGCGGTATCAGTAAACATCACAGTAATGCGTAATATTGTCTGTTGACATATGCAGCTGTTTAAGAAGCCCCACCCGCCAAAGCGCGTTAGAAGCCGAATCAATGGGGAGACTGCTGGAATCTCCGCCCTACCTGGCTCTACATGTGACAAGATCTTTTTCCATCATTTGGACAACCTCAGGCCTTCTCTTGCACCTGTAAAAGGTAAAAACTCACAACCACGCTGCTTATGCCGTGCTGTTTGCAAAGCATCCATTGTTCCAGCGTAACCAATGGTGGAACGGCTAGCAGAACTGTTTTGAAAGGATCTAACAGTCCTCCACTCTGGATGGCTGAAGCCTCCACCACAGCAGAAGAGGGTTGTAGCCATTTAATTGGCTCAGTTTCTAAATCAGTTGAGAGGTTGGTTCAAGCATTTCGTGCAAATACTTTCATTCCATTGAGAACACCTTATGTAATTATGTACCTGGTGCTGAACAATCATTAGTTAGAGACAGGTCCTACGCTCCCTAGGAAAAATAAGAACACTTTTGGGAAGGGAGAAAGAGATTTTCCCAGGGCTTTCTAAGAGAAAATAAAATGACAACATGGGGGCAACAGGTACCACGCACAGAAACAATAGAGTCATAAGTCCAGTTCTTATTTCTGTGATTGGCTTTTTCAGCAATAAGAGTAAAATAAGTAGCTAATGTCTTAGAAACTTGCATAGTGTCCCACTAAAATTATTCTTTGGCATAATGGTCATTAAAGCTCTGAAGTTCAAATGTGCCAAAAGAATTCCTCCATTAAAAACCATGCATGTTAAGGAATTGATAGTGATGCCTTACCGCAGAAATGTATCCACTCTGGAGCAGCTGTTTCACAAAACACAATACAACCCGCTAAAATGGGAAGTGAAGAATACTGTCTGGGCTTGAAAGTCTTGGAAAATTAGGTAGATGGAGTGTAATATGGATATTGGGATTAATACTTGTGCTGCTCCACAAGTGCTGTTCCATCTTTTGAGGTCCTGAACGTATGTGGTGGTGATTTGTATTCTTTGCTCTGGGACCCAGCACGTTCCCTAGCAGAGTGTCCCTTAACACGGTGCGCTTGGTCAGTCCTGATTCAGGGAAGTGAGTAGCACCAGTAGAGTTGTCAGTACTTAGCTTTTCCTTGTAAGCTGCCTATCCAGCTACTAATGATGCTTAGCTGCGAGAGCTGATAAGAACACCGCACAAGAAGGCATTGTTTCAAATTAAATCAAGATATTAAGAGTATTACCAGTGTAAGATTTCCATTTCTCAAGGACTTATTCTGTGTCTGTGGTACAGCCTGCCGTTTGCCGAATGCACAGTGAGCCTTACAGAGATGATGCGTCTTTGTCTTTGCAGTGATCTCTAATGCTTATTTTTATTTTGCAGAACTCAAGGAGCCTATAGGCCAAATAGTTTGCACAGACAAAGGAATTCTGGCAGTGGAGCAGAATAAGGTTCTCATTCCACCTACCTGGAATAAAACATTTGCTTGGGGTTACGCAGACCTCAGCTGTAGGCTGGGAACCTACGAGTCAGACAAGGTTTGTATGCTGAAACCTAACTGTCATTGATGCAGAAAACACCATTAGTTTCTATTGTTTGTTGAAGTGCATCTTAGAAATGTACTGTGTAGAAAGGCGACAACTGACTGAGTCTTCGAGAGGAAAGCAAGTGAATCTTGAACAGAAGTTGGCTAATTTCCATAACTGACCAGATTTAAGATTTTGTGGCACGTAAAATTATACATAGTGATGCTGAAGTACAGTATTTGATAGAGCAAGATCTTGTATCAGAATCTGGTTCTTTAATAGCTATTGGAGTTGAAGCCCAAAACAGTGACTCTGCCCCAAGGAAATTTGTAGGGAGAGTGTAAGTTGCCATGTTGGTGCCAAGTCTAGGCAGTGGAGACAGTACAGTGTGGCGATCTCTTTTATTGGACCAACTCCAGTGGGTGGAGGTATGCAAGCTTTCCGACCTCACGGGGTCCTTTGTCAGGCAGGTCTACAGTTCCAGCTCCTGACCTGCCTGACAAAGGACCTGGTGAGGTCGAAAACCTTGTACACCTCCTTCAGCTGGAGTTGGTCTGATAAAAAAGATCTCCACAGTATTTTGTGTCTACCACATTAGGGACTGGATCTTCTAGACTTTGGGCGCTTTCCTACATTATAAAAAAGTCTGCATTCTTTTAATCTGGCTGTTTAAGATGCACATTACAATTTTCTATTCCCCATTCACACAATCTGCTTTTCTCCGCATTTGAACTTAATGCACATTGTAAAATTGTGCATTATAAGCATTCCCACATTCTGTTTGATGCACATATTTCTCTTCCTTTTATCCGCATTCTCCCTGTGGCTCCTCCTGGACGGCCAGCCAGCACAGTAGGGTATATCCCCGTCACTATCAATAGGAGGCAGACATCCAACTTTTGTGTCTCCAGTGCGGGGTTATCCCTTTCAACCCCAGTTGATTGTCTGCCTTCACGCAGATAGGATCGCAGGCTGGCTGCCTCCAAGAGGATTATTCTCCAGGCAGCACTTAAGGAGCTCTAGGTGCCAGGGGAGGAGGATTCCTCCCACTGTTCACCCCCCCTTCCCCCCGGGGAGGGGGCTACGAGCAAATACCGGGAGACATCCTTCACCTTAAGGTAGGATAATCCCGAAGAGCGGGCGTAGCACCCATCCTGGGGCTAGCTACAGGGCAAAGGAAGTCCCTTCCCGCTGCCTAGGAGGGGAAGGAGCACCCCTGAGAGCAGGAGCCCAGGGGTACGCTCCGGGATAAGCGTCGGGGAAAAAACAATCCCCAGCAGGCCACCGCGGGGAGATTAAAGGGGACAGGTTCCCAGCGGCGAACCGCGTACCGCAGCCCCGATCCCGCCGGCCGCCGCTTATGGGGAAACTCCTCCCCTTTTCAACAAAAACCCCTCCGTAAGGCTCAGGACCGGCCCACGGAAGAAAATCGGGCCGGCTTAATTCTTTTCTCCCCCCCGCCCCCCCCCCTCGGCGCCAAAAAAGGGCGCGGGCGGGAAAACGGGAGCGCGAATCAGCGCGGGGTATAAAGGGGCGGAGCTTAGCCCAGCCTATAGCGGAGCTCCTAAGTCACGAGGGACTAGGAGAATAACCTTCGCAGCAATCTCCACAGATCAGTGGGGTTGCTTAAACAGGCGAGCTGTAGCAGGCGGTTTTTCCTCGTCTGTCCAGCAAGGCCAGAGAACATGGCGGCCAAAAGGAAACGATCCGCCACATCGCAGGATCAACAGTCGGAGACTGTAAGTCCTCTTACCCCTCAGCCTCAGGACCCACATATGGAGGTCCTTAAGGAAATCCTGGCCCAATTAAAAAGAAAGAGGTCCCCCCCCAGACAAAGGGGGAAGAGACATACATTCAAGGGGCAGTCTAAGGGGGCAGGAAAAGGAAAGGCCCCCCTTCAGAAAAAGGCCAGGATCGCGGCTCTCATTGCCTCCCCAGTATCCTCGGAGGAGGAACAGGAGGAGGTAGAGTCAGTCTACTCGGAAGAGGAGGAGACTACGGGCCCACACGCAGGGGAGGGCGCTGCACAAGATGCAGAGACAAGGGTAGAGGCCCACGAGGAATGTATTTCCTCAGAAGAAGAGGCAGAGGGCTCCTCTATGGAAGAGGGGGAGTTAGAGGAGACAGAGTTAGAACAGTCTGGGGATCCAGACAGACAATTTCCTCCAAGTTATAGAGATCAGATTCTAGAACAATTAACTAAGACCCTCCATTTAACACCAAAGAAAGCGAAACAGGCTCCCTCAGAATCCTCGGAGGAGGAAGAGGAAGAGGCCAGACGCTATATACCTAGAGCCACAGCTAAGGATAAGGGAATAGTGCTTGACAAAGCATACGAAAAAATAATTATGAAAGAATGGCAACAGCCAAATAAACTGTACAAAATGAACAAAAATTTGTTATCCCTCTACTCCCTCCAGAGGAATAAGGAACCGCTACTAGCCATACCTAAAGTGGATGCGGCAGCAGCATCTCTCGCCAGAAACTCAGTATTCCCCACTGAAGGGGAATGCTATCCTAGGGACCCCACCGATAAGGGCATCGAGTCAAACCTCAGGCGTAATTTTGAGGAGATGACTGCGGTGATGAGGATGGCTCTGGTTACTTCTTACTTCACTAGAGCACTCATGGTCTGGATCAAAAGGGCTAAAGACCCCAAAGTGTCCCCTAAAATGACAAGAATTCTGTCAACTAGGATCCAGCTGGCGCATTTTTTCATAGCGGACTCATCAACAGATATACTCAGATGGTCCGCAAGAGCAGTAGCTTCAAATGTAGCGGCTAGACGCAGGCTTTGGCTGCGTTCATGGAGGGGGGATCCCACAGCAAAAAACACCCTGGTGGGAGGTCCCTTCCAGGGATCAAAGATCTTTGGTATATGTCTCGATAAGGTACTCACCGAGGCTGCAGATAAAAATAAAAAACACACCTTACAAAGCATAGGCCAGGGCAGAAAGATTTTTCGTCCCTTCGGACAGAGACAACAACAAGGGGGTAACAGAAAGCCCTCTTACCCACAGAGGGGTAGACAGCAGAGATATAGACCCAACTGGTCCAAGCAGAAAGGACAGGGGAACAGAGCCAAGCACTTCCAGCCAACTAACAGACCTAAATCCGAGGCATGACTGTCAAGACTGTTTCGCAAACCCACAGAACCTAGGAGGGAGACTTCAAAGGTTCAAAGAAAAATGGCAGAGGGCCACATCAGATCGCTGGGTCTTGCAAACAATCGCAAAGGGTTATGCTATAGAACTCAACCAATGTCCAAAAAACTTTTTTATTCCATCGCCACGCTCCAGAAACCCCAAGAAACATCAGGCCATGCTGAAAGAGATCATCAGATTGAGGGACATAGGAGCCATCCAGCAGGTACCCCCACCAAATCACAAACAGGGACTGTACTCAATCCTGTTCTTAGTCCCAAAGAAAACAGGAGAGTGGCGGGCGGTGCTGGATTTAAAAAGACTAAACGACTGCATAAGGCCAAGAAGGTTCAAGATGGAAACTCTGCAATCCATCAGGTCAGTGATAGAACCAAACGAGTGGCTGACTTCATTAGACCTAAAGGAGGCGTACCTCCATGTCCCAATCCTTCCTGCTCACCGGAAGTGGCTAAGGTTCCACTACGACCAAACTCACTGGCAGTACGCAGCACTACCGTTTGGCCTATCCACAGCCCCGCGAACCTTCACGAAGGTCCTGGTTGCCTTAATAGCAACACTCAGAACGGAGAGAATCAAGATACATCCCTATCTCGACGATCTGCTGATTCGGTCTCCGAATCTGCACCAAGCAAGGTTGGATATTCAAAGGGTAGTAGACTATCTACAGGAACATGGATTCATAGTGAATCTCAAAAAGAGTCACCTGGATCCCTCCCAGGCCTTAGAACATCTGGGAGTTGTCATAAACACAAGACAATTCAAGTTGTTCCTGAGCCAACAGCGACGTCTAACTCTCAGGAAATCACTGGACCAAATCGCCCACAACAAGAAAGCCAGACTAAAGGACCTGGCCAGCCTCCTGGGGAGCATGATATCGTGTATCGGAATCCTGAGATGGGCGAGACTTCATGCGAGACCTCTCCAGAGATTCCTACGCCCTTGGCAGGACCTACTGACCTCAGGGGCAAATCCGTGGGTGACGGTACCTCAGAAGGTAAAGAAATCCCTTCTATGGTGGAAAGATCACAAACGATTCGACTCGGGGATACCAATCTTGGACCCGGAGAAAACAGTAGTAACAACGGATGCCAGCACCTCAGGGTGGGGTGCGCACATACAAGGAAGATCAGTCCAGGGAAAGTGGTTGAAATGGGAGAAAAAATACCACATAAACTGGCTAGAGCTCAGGGCAGCATACATGGCATTGAGGAAGTTAGCTCCCCAAATCCGGGGATGCCATGTACAAATCTACACGGACAATATAGTAACCAAGGCTTACATCAACCACCAAGGGGGATCTCGATCGGAAGCTCTACATCAACAGGCCCTAGCCATGCTAAAGTGGGCGGAAAAGAATCTACTCTCTCTCACGGCAGTACACATACCAGGGGTAAAAAACACACAGGCCGACTGGCTCAGCAGGGAGACACTCGACCCAGGGGAGTGGTCCCTACACCCACAGACGTACCATCTGATAACAGAGAGGTTCGGATTGCCGGAGATAGATCTGTTCGCCAGCCCGGCAAACACAAAGACAAGTCTATTCTTCACCAGATTCCCCGACAAACGAGCAGCGGGATGCGACGCACTCAACAGACCCTGGCCTCAAGGACTTCTCTACGCTTTTCCGCCGTTCCCATTGATCCAGAGGACAATAACAAAGATAAAGAGGGAACAAGCAGAGGTCATTCTGATCACACCATATTGGCCTCGCCGGCCATGGTTTGCAGACATAGTGACAATGACAATAGCACCGCATTTCAGGCTACCACTCAGGGAGGACCTCCTGAAACAGGGTCCAATAAGACACGAGAAACCAGAAGCTCTATGTCTGACAGCTTGGCTATTGAGAGGCGAGCTCTCACAAAATTAGGTTACTCCCAACAGGTGATGGAAACCATGCTCCAGTCCAGACGCCCTGCAACCAGGAGAATTTATCAAAGTACGTGGGCAAAATTTGCAGGGTGGTGTGGTACTAGGGGAGTAAACCCCATTAAGGCTTCAATCGGGGTGATACTAGATTTCCTTCAGGAAGGGCTGAGTAAGGGATTAAGTCCAAACACCTTGATAAGACAGGTATCCGCCCTCAGTAGCGTCCTTAGCACTAGGAAGGGAAGGAGTGTATCCAAACACCCTCATATCATAAGGTTTCTCAAGGCAGCAAAGGTCGTATCGCCTCCGGTGGTACACCGCTTCCCATCCTGGGACCTTAACTTATTGTTAAAAGCCCTAACCACAATACCTTTTGAACCCCTTAGGGAGATCTCCCTGTATTATCTATCCCTAAAGCTGGCTTTTCTAATAGGAGTTACTTCGGCTAGAAGGGTCTCTGAATTGAGTGCCTTGTCAATAGAGCCAAGTTTATGCATATTTAAGGAGGAGTCTGTAACACTGAGGCTAGATCCCAGTTTCATCCCCAAGATAAATACACATTTTCACAGGGAGCAGGAGATAAACCTCCCTTCTTTTTGCCCTAGACCTTCGCATCCTCAGGAGCATGTTTGGCACACTTTGGATGTTAAAAGGGCCCTCAGGATCTATATTGAACGCTCAGCGTTATTTAGGAGATCTTCGGCCCTATTTGTGGCCTATGGACCACAAAACAAGGGTAAGAGAGCCTCCAAGTCCACAATATCTAGGTGGATAGTTCTCTGCATTAAGGAGGCTTATAGAGCAAAAAACAAAAATCCCCCAAGCGGAATATTCGCACATTCACTTAGAGGGGCAGCTACTTCTCAGGCATTTAGACAAACTGCTAGCTATGGGGAAATTTGTAGAGCAGCGACGTGGTCCTCGGTTCATTCCTTTACAAAACATTATAGGATTCCTCTACAGGAATCGGCCGAGGCAGCGTTTGGAAGAAGGGTGTTACAGGCAGTGATTTAATGTCCTGCCTGGAACCTGTTATTCAGAGATAGAATCTGCCCACCCCACAGCACGCCGTCGTATAAAAGGGGGACACTGCTTGGGTAAGTCCCTACTGTGCTGGCTGGCCGTCCAGGAGGAGCCACAGGGAGAAAGGAAAATTGGGCACTTACCTCGTGAATTTTCCTTCTACTGTGGCTCCTCCTGGACGGCCAGACCCACCCGGAGTTTTTAACAGACTCTGGAATTAGGGTCTATAACTATAATTAAAGTTTTGAATCTTCAGAAAGGGCTAAGACAGAGCTTAAGGTGCCCTTGCAACGTCTGGACTGAGTAGGGTTTTCAAAAAGTATTCCTGTTATAAGGGCTTGTTGCCATATGAATCTATCCCTACTTAGAGATTAATTTGGTTATGTAGTTTGAATAATTACTGTTCATTGAGTGTCTTCAGCAGCATCGAGCAAAGGCTATATTACACTGGGGTTGAAAGGGATAACCCCGCACTGGAGACACAAAAGTTGGATGTCTGCCTCCTATTGATAGTGACGGGGATATACCCTACTGTGCTGGCTGGCCGTCCAGGAGGAGCCACAGTAGAAGGAAAATTCACGAGGTAAGTGCCCAATTTTCCTTTCTCAGCGCTACAGGACGAAAACCAGAAATGACCTTTCTCCCCTCCTCCAGAAGCTGTTTCTCCCACCACTCTGGAGGTTCATTCCTTCCCTCATTTGCCGTGCCTGGAGAAGCATCAGCTCTCTCTGTGGACTTCCGTTATCCTGGAGGATTAAGCGAGAGGATTCCTGTGCATTTCTTTATGCGCTTCATTCCCATGTTGAAAATATGTGCATTATGTGAATGTGGTTTCAATGCAGCATTCACACAATCAATCTATGCGCATAATTTAAAAAACGTCCTTATTCAAGACGGTTTGGGGCACCCTAGAGTGCGCTTTTCAAATGTTCATTGGATAGAAAATATCTGGACGAAGGCATTCCCAAGTTACTGAAATATTTGGATAAAATAAAAATGTGCATAAATCAAGGTTGTGGGAAAGCACCCCTTTATTCAGTATTATTCAGATCAGAATAGACACTGCCCAAAATTCACAAGAGCCTTGCCAGGGTTTTGCTCTAGGCAATTGCTAATAATCAAACAGCAAAACAAACTCCTCTTAGTGTGGTACTTGACAGTTCTCAGTATTGGCTGTTGCAGCAGTTCCCAAGCCTCTTGCCTACATAATACCAGTTTGGAACTTAAAAATAACATCACATAAATTACAAAAATGAAAAACACCCCATTCCTCCCTCTCTCCGACATGTCCGCTCTCTGTGCCTCACTTCTCTCTCCATCCACTTCGCTGCCCTGGCCTCATCTCCCCATCATCTCTGTTACCTGAGGATCCAGCACGCTTTCTCCCTTCCTTTCCCAACTCCACTGACCCCCTCCTCTCCCAGGCACAGCAGGTTGCACTCCCCTATCTGCCTGGCGGCTCCTCTTCCCCCACCCCCATGCCACCATGGATTTAGGGAGGCAGCAGCATTGAGTTTCCTGGCCCCACAGAGAATGATGATGGCTTTGCCCCTTCCCCCAGCTGGTAAGTGCAACTGCCCATAGTGGAAAACAGGAATGCAGGCATGGGACCATGGTGGGAGGAGCAGCTCAGGAACATTCCTCCGTTTTGCTGTTGGCATTTGAATTGGCTGCTTCTCCAGCCATGGCCGGATGGTGCCGCGTCTGCAGGCAGTAGAGTCACGGTCCTCGCTTTGGGAGCTCCTGGGCTACAGGTGCAGCAGAGGACAATAGGGGATGGCTAGGGTGTTCAGGAGGTGCCAGTGTTGGCAAGCATGCAGGGTCAGCAATACAGCACGCCTTCATCTGAACACCAAAAAAACCAGTACAAACTGAAATGTGCTTTTTGGACTGAAGTCAAAGTTGGATAGATTTCTGCACCCGCTATCTGTAGAGAATGAGGCTGAGTGACAGTGGTTATGCTGAAATTTCCTTTAGGAAGCTCATGCTACTCAAACCCCGTCACAAAATGAACCTGCAAGATCGTGGTAGGCATCTTAAGTCATTTGGTTATGTTGGTTTTTTTTTCTTTTGTAGGCTGTGATCGTTTACGAATGTTTGTCCGAATGGGGACAGATTCTCTGTGCAATCTGTCCAAGCCCCAAGCTGGTTATCACCGGAGGAACGAGCACAGTGGTGTGCGTATGGGAGATGGGCACCTCCAAAGAAAAAGCCAGAACGCTCACCCTTAAGCAGGTGAAAAGGGGGGAAGGAAAAAACCACCTTTTACAACATAAGAAAATAATGTTCCAGTGCTCTTTAGTCAGCTGACCCTGAGTAAAAGAAACCAATGAGTAGGGGAGGGGGCTGGTAGCAGGGAGCTCATCTGTTGTTAACATAAGAGTAGAACTCAACTGAGTGGTTAACTATTTTGGGGTAAAGATAGTTGTTCCATAGTTATGAAAGGGACCTGGTCCTAAAACCACTCTGGAGCTGTGACTTGTTTCAAAGCTAGATCTTATACTACATCGTGTAAATTTTCAACCATGACATGAATTATTCAGTAAGTCTCCTGCATAATTGTCTGTCTGTAGTGCAGGTTGTTAAGTTACTTAGGAGCATGTTCTAGAGACAATTGTATTACAGCGTGAAGCATCCTGTTCAGCTGCTGTTGCTGCACGCCTGGAGAGAGATTTACCTGCCCAAATGCAACTGTGTTGTACTAATGCTCAACATAGTTTGTCCTCTCTCTCTTACCGCGTAGGTCATTCATTTTAAATGCAGTTAATAATCTATATAATCACTTTTCAAAGGAATTTATGAAACAGCCTTTCATTATGAAAACCAGTTGATTGTTGTTTCGTAAGATGAAACCTCTGTTCTCTTATTTTTGTTCCATTTCAAAAACTTGTTAAAAATAAATGTTTGGCTGCTTCTCTATCGCACACAACTCAAAAATCCTTCTGCCTGTTTCTAGTGACAGCATTCATGACCATTTTAGGGTGCTCCTACTAAAGGAACTGAAGTAGTATTCAGTAACTCCCCATTTAATTTTTATAATAGAAAATTAGCTAAAATGAGCATTTGGGAAATAAGTCACAATAGAAAGTGCAGTTGCAGATAGGGGGAAATGCTAATCTCTCTCTCTTTCTTGAGGACACTCCCACCTTTAAATTTTACTGGCATCAAAAACAAACGTATGAGGCGTTCTCATCAAGCTCCTAATTAGTTTAATAATAATTAACTGTAACAGAACCCATCAGCTACTTCCAGTACTCTATACCATGTAACAGAAAACCACCTCCCCATCTTGCATACAGAGGAAATACCAGGAAAAAAAATATTATTATTATTATTATTTATTATTGCCCAGACCAGGAAAAAATATCATTTTGTTTCTTCTACACTTAATTTTTTTGAAATGTATATTGGCCTTGGGATCCCAGTGGCATCCCCCCCCCCCCCCGAGTGTTGGTGCCACAAAGCCATCACCAAACGTCCAGAGTCCAATCAAACTCGGGCTTTGAGTAATCGGTGTGACGTGCTATACTTGTTGCAAGTGGAAAGTTGTTTAACCATTTTATGTGCTTTTTTAACACTGTTACAAGCTGTTCCTCCTGAAATACTCTTCTTACGAACATGATTTGCCAAGAGCTATGAAATATGTACGGAGTTTGAGAGCTGGCCTGTACGAGCAGGCATTAGTTCTGTTCTGCCTGAAAAACAAATTTCCGTTTGCTTAGAAGCCCACAGCAAAGTGCACTGTCCCAGGAGTGATGTGGAAAAAGCAAAAATAAGATGTTCTTGAGCAAATAAACCACTCCCATAAACTGCTCTGCCAGACTTGATATTTTATAAGCCATGTAGAAAATCTCATTAATGCAAACTCCTGTCTGAATGCTGCTATTATATCTTTTAACACAGCATTCATACAGAATCCTTTCCATTTGTCTGGATAAAGCCCATACCTCCCTCCTGCTTTTCAGAATTGATCTACTATAATTCCTGTGCTTGTGATGAATGCATACTCAAACACACTCTCTGCTCTTTGATTTGCTTTGGTTTTTAGGCATTGCTTGGCCATACAGACACCATCACCTGCTTGACAACATCTCTGGCCTATCACATCATTGTGAGTGGCTCTCGTGACCGCACCTGCATCATCTGGGATTTGAACAAATTCTCGTTTTTAACCCAGCTTCGAGGTCACAGGGCTCCAGTTTCAGCTCTCTGCATAAATGAATTAACGGTAAGAACCAATACCCTGCCTGGTGTGGATTCGGAAAGTCAAACATTTCATGCCGTAGCTGAGACTCTCCAAAATCCTTCCCAAGCTGTTTTTCTTACACAGTAACAAAGGTTCTTTTGTGAAAGCCAGTTGAAGGATTTTTATTCTTTTTTGCAGGCGCTCACACACAAGTTCCAAAGCACACAAATCTCTCGAGTTTTGTTGATTTTAAGCTCTTTTTATACTGTTCTGTGTTTCAAGGAGAACGAAATATTAAAACAAAAGGAAAACATAAAAGACTCTTCCTGGGCTTTAGGGATATTGTTTGAGAGTTACCGTTAAAAAGCCATATACTGACTGCTTCCAAACCCCTTAGAATAAGTATTTCTACAAAGTGATTTGCACCCTGCTGACTATCCTAGGCCACACTGGGGAAGAGCCTATACACTGAATAGTGTCAATAGCACGTAAGAAAAAGCCTGGTGCCATAAGAGAGCTATCTACAAAGAATTCAAAACTTCAAACAGTGTAAACACTCTGCGGGTTTTGACTAGCTCTAAATGATGAGCTATTGCTGCTCATTACAACGAGAGTTCAGTCTGAGAAACTAATTTCTTTTACGTACAATTTTTTACTTTTTCGAGCACTATGCCAGCAGGTGAGTGGCTAGTATGATACAAAGTTGTGTAGGTAGCCAGGGTTCCACTGGACACAGCGTGAAATGAAAGGTGCTGTTGGAATGACGCTGGCATGGCACAGGATTGTCTAAAATCTGGTCGCTAAGTCACCTAGGTAGTTGCAAGCAATAGATCTTTTTTCTTTAAGCTAGGCTCCTAAATCCATATTTAAGCACTTGATAGAAGCACACTCATTTGGCTGTCTTAATGTTTGCTGTTGCTTGCTGAACAACCCATTTCTGTAGGACCCAAGATGTAGCTTGATATTGAAGTATTTTCCCTTCTCAGGGCGATATTGTCTCCTGTGCTGGCACATACATCCACGTGTGGAGTATCAATGGGAATCCAATAGTCAGCGTCAACACCTTCACTGGACGGAGCCAGCAAATCCTGTGCTGCTGCGTCTCCGAGATGAACGAGTGGGATACCCAGAATGTCATCGTGACGGGACACTCTGACGGAGTGGTCCGAGTAAGTAGTCAGCCTCTCTCGCTTCGAAGAGGAGATGCTCTTCAGCTGGAGTCAGTGAGGCTGCTCCCAGGGCTGGACAGTAGAGAGGAAATCTTGTGACTGGGGCGCCACCACCTGCTTCTTCTCTGCTTTTTTTATGCATAATATTTGTGGCTGCTGACAGTGTACAAAAATTTCAGCCCTTCTCAGTCTATTTTGGGATTTGCTAAAATGTTTTTCCTTTAAATGCTTAAAGAATTATGATTTCATTCCCTCAGTTTATTCTGTAAACTTGTGGTGGGACAATTTTTCAAGTGGATGAAAATGAATCCTTGTTTTGGGCCTTTCCACATGTTGTTGTTGTTGATATAGTGCCAGGCTCCAGCAATGTGTACCTGGTGCTGTACAATCAGTAGTTAGAGAGAGGTCTCTACCCCAAGAGGCTTACAGTCTAAGACAAAGGAGAGAGAAGGATATGTCCATGACGTTGCAGGTGCACATCCCTGCTTGATCTTGGTGCTGATTTTCAACAGCCCTGAGCCCCTCCTGAGCAGGGATTCCCATTCCTATCAAACACTGTGTGTGGTGGGGCTTTTTGATGAGGATTAGGATGAAATTACAGAATCCTTCATTCATATATAACTTGAGTCTGAACCCAGGTTTCCAGTGGTGCCTTTCACCCACTGACACACCTGGCCTCCAGGTGAAAAGGCACTTCTATTGGAAACGGCGAGACAGCTTCACACGGGCAGTGCAAATCGACCGTCTTATAGGCTGGCTTTATTCATGAAATAATTTGGTATGTTTGTTTAAATGGATATATCATGCATGTGATTTTGGTTTTCCCCTTAGTTCTGGAGGATGGAGTTTTTGCAAGTCCCAGAAACACCGGCTCCTGAACCTGTGGAGATTCTAGAAATGCAAGAGGATTGTCCAGAAGCACAAATAGGTGCTTTTCTTCTTTTTCCTCCTGTTGAGCTTTTTCTGTCCTGTTGTAGTTGCATGTGTCTAGCACAGACAATATATGGTTTAGACCATGGTTGAATAGGGAGATTGTACGGTTTCCACGGGGACGCAGAGGGACTACAGCTGTAGCATCCCAACACACGGCTGTCCAGCCTCTTTTGGAAAACCTCCAACAATGGAGAGCACCTACCACCTCGCTAGGAAACTTGTTCCATTGCCAAAGAGTTCTTACTCTTAGGATGTTTTCCCTCATATTTAATTTTTATTGAAAATATTTTTATTGTAAAGGTTTTGGGTTTTTTTTCCTTTTTTTTACCATCTTGTCTCATTGCTCTGATTCTAAGTCACTTTTGATGTAATTGAATAAATGTAATTTATTGGTCACATTTACATACACGCGTGTATATATGTGTCCAGGAGCATGTCAGGTTCAAAATGGCTTGGGGTTGGTGCTACATGTTCTGGAAGCAGCATTCCTGCTTCTCTGCTACAATGAGAGGACAAGGAAATGAGGTCCTGTCTCGCATAAGTTCAACCAAAAAACAAGGAAGTGTAAGAGAGGATCAGGATGCTGGAAAGAGCAGTATCTTCTATGATGCGGCCACCTGCCTCCTGGTGTGTCAATGTAGAGAAGGAACTGTTCCCTGAATATATACGTGAGGGTCTTTCCAGAGGACTAGCAGGGTCCAACCGGCGTCCCCATGAACTAAAAGTTCAGAATGGTACATAGTGTTTTCACTAGGTGGCATTCACTGATGTTTATAAATGGAGGGCCCCAGCCAAATCCTTGTCCCTGCCCTTAAAACCTGTCTTTGGGGAGGCCGTGACTGGATGTTGCTGTGCCCTTCTCAGGGAGGCAGCTGTGTCCAATGGAAGAGAACAGGACAGAAATCCTGCTTTGCTAACATTTTCTTGTTGCACCCAACAGGACAGGAAGCCCAGGATGAGGAGAGCAGTGACTCTGAAGCCGAAGATCAGTGTCTCAGTCAGGACACCAAGCCACGGGAGAGCCAGAGCCAGCCAAGCAGCACCAGCCACCGGCCCCGAGCTGCCTCCAACAGGGCAGCAGCAGCCTGGTCAGCAGACAGCGGCTCCGATGACTCACGACGTTGGTCTGACCAGCTCAGCTTAGATGAGAAAGATGGCTTTATCTTTGTGAACTATTCGGAGGGGCAAGCAAAACTGCATCTCCAGGCTCAGGTTAACCACCCCCACCCCAACCACATGGAAGTGCGGAGCTACAGTAAACTTAAGCCAGGTAAAGAAACTAGGGGCTTCTGTTCTAGGGGGCCTGGCCCACAGCTGTTGCAGAGAGTTTCATTGAGCAAGCACAGGAGTGTTTAGGATATTTAAACTAAAACGTATTTGTGTGCTCCTGCTTGGCCAATTGATCATTAAAATCCATAGCGAAGGGTGTAGTCAGTGTCATGTGCCTTGCGTTCAGTTGCATGTTATCTGAGCTCTTAACTGAAATTAGCAATTCCCAAAGCCAAGAAACTCCCTTTCAGGAAAAGGAAATAAATTGAACCCCTTCAAGGGGATTTGTGCCCCCCAAATCTGACCTTGTATCATGGGGCGTTAAAGGCTTCCACATCTTCCCCTCCTCTAGCAAATGCCAGGGTTCAGTAGATGGGATAGAATTTCTCCTCCTCCTGGTTCTTCGCAGTGAAATAGTTAACAGTGTTGATATTGAGCTCGATCCCCTCACGCGGCGCAAACAGTGCGCGCAGATCTCGTGTGCAAGCGGTCTGCAGATTGTGCGTGCATAAACGCAGGCAGGACTAGGACCTGCGCGCAAGCCGTGCGTACACACAGGAGTTTGGGATCGAGCCCATTGAAAAATGTCACTGACATTCGAGTGAAACGGAGCAATTCACATGTCGGTGCTTTTAATACGTCTGTGCTAGCTGCAAACTCAGGCAGCAATTGCTGGATTTGTCACGTTGGCTTCAATAGTTGGGTTCATTGATGTATTATTTACATTGTTATCTTGCCCTGTCCAAGGGCTATGGGCGTGTTAGGACAGGATGTGGATCCATGATGTCTGACCCTTCCCCTGTCGTTCCCCCACTCTGAACACATCTCTTAGAGTAGAGTCCCCCAACTCCTAGCCAGACCGCAGAGCTTGGGCTCATTTTCACAGTGGCCCCTGCGAGAGAGGAATGAGACCTATCCCCTACTTTCTGGGACACTGACAGAAAGATTTGCGGTCCAGTTGTGTCTGACAAGCCCACCCCTGCAATGAAGGAATCCTGGAGCTGCATAACCCAGTGGAAACTCTTCTCCCACCTTGGGGGGGGTCTCACTTTTCTCCCACACACTTCACTTCTCTTGTTTCCATTTCCAGGATACAGATGGGAACGCCAGCTCGTGTTTAGGAGCAAGCTAACTATGCATACAGCCTTTGATCGCAAAGACAACGCACATCCAGCGGAGATCACAGCATTGGGCATCTCAAAGTGAGTTGCACACAGTCTGCTGCCTAGGATTGCTTTGAAAGTGGGTCAAGTATCTGTCGAGGGGGACAGCGTTCTGTAGCTCTTCAAGGTGCCGTGAAGACACAGTAGCTTTCTCGGGTTTCAGTGGAGAGACTGACACTAAGGATGGGTGCGGATGGATAATCAGATGCAACATGTTAGCTCCGTGTTCCTAATCATATTCTTCAATTTAAGGGGGTCCCAGTCTCTATTGTTTCAAATATGTAGTAGTTCATTGCCACAGTCTGTATGCTGCTTTCTGCTCATCACTAAAATCTTTCATGCAACCGAGCCTCCTGGCAGCCTGAGGGTGATGGGATGCTCGCATGGGGATTGTTGCCGGAATGCTAATTCCTCTTTCTTGCAGGGATCACAGCAGGATTCTAGTAGGTGACAGCAGGGGCCGAGTGTTCAGCTGGTCTGTGAGTGACCAACCAGGTCGGTCTGCCGCTGACCACTGGGTGAAGGATGAGGGAGGAGACAGCTGCTCTGGCTGCTCAGTCCGATTCTCTCTCACTGAAAGACGCCATCATTGCAGGAACTGTGGACAACTCTTCTGTCAGAAGTGAGCCCCTCACTAGTGTTTTCTAGTCTCTAGTTCTTCAGACCCCCAGGAATTGTTAGACGAGGTCCTATTTACCACTACATGTTAGTTTTACCTGCATTATTATGAAAAGGCAGACAGGCTCTTCAGCTAGGGGAAATAGAAAAACCAGCGCAGCCTAGCAGGTAAGATGTTGGCAGCTTAGCCATGAACTCACTGGATGGCCACGGCCAAGTTACTGTCTCTTGGTCTCAGTTTTTCTCATCTATAAAATGGGAATAAGAATGACCTGCCTCACAGGGTGGTGGTTAGAGTGAATTGGATAAGGATTTGAACACTGAAAGTGCATACGAATGAAGTAGTCATTCACTGCAGAAACGCATGCAAAGAAGCTGCATTCCAAATCTGGAATTCAGTTCGGTTGTACCCTATTCCCTTTGTAGTTTGATTCCCTTAGCTAGTTTGTCTCTTCCTAACTTGATGGAATCCCTACAATGCAAGACCTTTTATGCCGGCGCTTACCAAAATTGTGCTTGTGAGACTGCATTTTGAGACTTAGATTTTTGTGACCCTAGGCAGCAACAAAGTATATATCCTATCAGTCAGGACTTTCATCCTCATTTATAGCACCAGCACCAGGCCTGGAGACAGGTCCACCCCGCTGGACCAAGGACAGGAACAGAGAGGAGCTGCAGGTACCCATGTTTAGCTTAGCTAGAGAGGAAGAAGGTGATCATAAAGGATGAGACAAAATAAGGGAGCGCATTCCTAACGGTAAGAGCTGTTTGACAGTGGAACAGACTGTCGAGGGTGGTGGGGAGCTTTCCTTCGCTGGAGGGTTTCAAACGGACGGCCATCTGTCAGGGATGCTGCAGCTGTGGATTTCCTGCATTGAGCAGGGGTTGGACTAGGTGAGCTCAGGGTCCCTTCCAGCACTTAGGGAGCAGCCTGTAGGATGGTGAGGAGCTAGGGGAAAGCCTGACCCCCTGCTGGCTTTTGCCCTGGTTTGAGAACCCGTCTCCAGGCTACGAAGGGTACTTACTACTCCCTGTTTCTCCCTCCAGGTGCAGTCGGTTTCAGTCTGAAATCAAGCGATTGAAAATCTCCTCCCCAGTGCGAGTTTGTCAGAATTGTTATTACAACCTCCAGCACGAGAGAGGTTCTGAGGAAGGGCCCAAAAATTAACCCGCTTTGCCGCGCAGAGGGAAGACCACGCTCTGCAGGATCCCAAAGTAACTCTGAGAATTACCGACCGCGTTGGTCCACGTAACTGGAAGGGATTAGAACGCTACCCATTGACACTTCTCCTGGGACTGTGTTTCGAGCACTGGAAGTTAAAGGGATCATTATTTTCACATGTCGATTGCAGTGATGGGCAGAGAATATTCAAGCCATCAGCGAGCGCCAGGAGGACGTGAGTGGTGACTGCAACTCTGTGCAAACTGTCAATCCCCAATCCTCCCTGCTAACACCCCTCAATAACCATCCCTTCTTGTGTCTTGTTTTTGTAGAGCTAGTCATCCTTATTGTGGGGGTGGGTGGGGGAGACAGGGAAAAGGCTTTTTAGAAGAGAGTTGTAAATCTGCCTTCTTCACAAGCAACTGTGTATAGTGTAAATAGATATAATGGCCTTTTTATCTAAATACGAACTTAACTGCCTGTTACATGGGACTTCAGACTAACCGCTCTATTTTGTGTCTCATCTTTATTTCATCTATCGACTTAAATATGAATGTTTTAAAAAAACAAAATTCAACGGCATTATTTGTATTTTTCTTTTCCAATCCAGCCTGCATGTTTGTTCTTTCAGTTGCCCATGGTATCTTTATTTAGACACGGCTACTCAAAGAAATGAACTTTTTGAAGGAGAGGGGGGAAATTCCCCATTTTTGGGACGAGGACTTGGGAGTATTTTATTCTAAACTGTAAGATACAAGGACCCTCTTCGGTTGCATTTTCTACCGAGCTACTTACCACCTCAGTGTTGTTCATATTGAAGGCGGCATCTTTTCTAAATCCCGTAGAACTGCTGTTGGGTTCATTACTGACCATGCTAATTAACAGCGGAGTCGTGCAGGGCAGGAACCAGCTTTTACCTTAAACCAAATGCAGTTGGCTTTGCAATTTCTCTTTCATAACAATGAATAGGTGCAAGTCTCTGAACACCCTGTTAGTGCTTATTTTCTGAAGGTGTACAGATCAGACTATAATCCTAATAATGTCAAACCCTGCATTCCGGCCTGTCTTCAGCATTCAGCACTAGGACAACATTGGAGACAGGGCAATTTCCATTATCCTTCAATGAAGATTTAGGTTATTGGTTATCATTTATGTTTTAATTCAAATTTAATTATAATTTTTTTTTTTTAATATTCAGTAACTTATTTTGCACCACATGTGGGACGATAGTGCAGACACTGACATTGGGACACTTAACATGAGACAGGCTCATGAACAAACTTTCTGAATGGGGTCTTTACAGTGGTTGTTTTTTTAAATGTGTGTATATATATATATTGTAAAATGGGTGATGAAATTGATCTAGATGTAGGTATATTCACAAATAGATTTCAATAATAAGGATGTGACCCAAATCAACAAAAGCCTCACAATCCACCAAACTTTCATCAGTGAAAATCACAGGATTAGCTTCTTTGGAACTGGGGAGCTACTCATTCACACTGGAATCTGAAGAATCTGGCTCCGGACACAGCTAAAACCAACACAACATCCTTACATTGCACAATAGGGTGGAATTTGATCGTATGAGAGGAGAATGAGCATTAACTTTTGTTGATTTGTGTTAGGTTCAGCAGTAAACATTTTGACCACTTACAATTTCCCTGGTAACACGTTTATGCACTGACTAGAAGGTTAAATATGTATTTTGATACATGTTTCTATTATAATGTATGTGATGGACTGTAACAATTAGATAAATCAATGTTTTCGGGATGTGTACTAGGTCCCTCAGAAGAACATAAAGACTTGGTTAGAGCCACTCTGCACGGAGTAAATGCAGGCTTATTTAGATTAGTCAGCCCAATAGACCACTTGGGATCCAAACTGTATTGCTTCAACATCTGCCTTGCATAACCCACAAAAACCGCACCTTCAATCTATTGTATGCAGAGAACTCTCATTCATTTCTATATTGAACTGCCTATTTTTGTCTTTCCCAAAGCTAATCTGAGCGCCATTGTTTCAATTACAGGTTAATCGACTTTGAACGTGACCCATAAGCCACTGTGGATCACGGCCATTCAGTTAAAAATGATTGTCATTTGAAAAATCCCTTTAAAGCACTTTCATCCACTGAATTTTCCTGTCACCTCCAGAAATAGGACAAATTCTAGAAACATTTTATTAAGACCTTCAATGTCTTTTTTTAAAAAATCCAAATGAAATTTTTTTACAGCCAACCCTTAGAGAGCTGCTGACTTAATTCGCACACTCCCCACACTCAAGTAGACAGCTAATGCTGGGTCATTAGACTGTAGGGCACCTAAAGATATTGACTATGTTCTCATTTTGTGTTTAACTTCAGGCACATTGTACAAGTGTTGTTCTACACTTTTTTACATTTGGCACTCAACTGCAACAAAACGTAACTTCCCCAAAGTAGACTGTGCAGTATAAAGACTAATAACAATTTGTATTTAATAAACCAGTGAAATGTGCCCCACAGGTTAAATTCCTCCTACTCGATGGGATGAACTTTTCTCAAATAGTAATTTGTGTGTCTAGGGGGTGGAAAATCAAACCCACTGATAGTATTTCCTCTGGCAGCTGGCGCTGTGGGGGGTGGTCTTTAGCTTTGAATGCACAACCTACTTATTTTTCTCCAAATAGTTTTTTGTTTTCTGTTTAAAAATAAATTGTTGAGCAGAACATTGCTTAACAAATACACCACCACCCTAGAACCATCTCTCTGTACCTCATGTCTTCTCCTGCCTTGTTCTTTGTAGACTGCCTAGCCATTCACATACTCTAACATAGATTCGTAATGTAGTGTGCAACTGTCATGTCATGCTTCTAAAGGCGGGGTTGGCGATCTCCAGCCCACATCCATCAATTCAGTAGCAAAACACTTTAGATAAGTTATTTTGCACTTTCTTATGTATAAAATCGGTAGAAACTTATTTTTCGCTTTATATCATTTAAAGATTCATTTTGTTTTTGGTAAATGAACTGTGTATAAAATATTTATGCAGTTAAAACTGTTTTTAGAAAGTATTTTTAATTTCAGCAAGTTTGGTTACTTGTTGCATGACTAACACAGCTGACTTTTTGTGTCAGTGCAATGTATATTTTTTGTCATGTTATTAACTTGTAAGACCTAGTAAATGGCCATTTATTTGTACAGCTACAGGAGTAAATTGAAGATAACTGGCTAAGACTGGAGTGTGGAATTTTGTACAATAATGCAGAATCCAGTATCTGTTTTTGGTGGTTATGTCAAAGGCCTGAAGAATTACTATCTAGTGTGCAATCTGTGATATCTGAATGTTCATTGTATATTTGTCTCCAATGCAAAAAGGTAGAGTAACACAATTACAATACATGATTAAATGCAATAGTTCAGGTACTTACGTATTTTTTTCCCCATTTCAAATAAATACCCGATATTTACCACCAAGATTTTGTATTTATTTCTTTGACATTTGAATAAGAAAATAAGCATTGGAAGAGCTTTTTTTAAAAAAATTAAAAATGAGGAAAGTACTTCAGTAGCTTATTTCTGTAGCTTCCTAAGGAGTTGGTGTTACTACTTATACTGAATGTTTTCCAAGCATGAGTCTAATACAAATGTGTAGGCCTCTAACTTAAAGCATTGGTAGCCATACAAGCAATGTAGTAGCGTGCGATCAGGGCTGGCCAATGTTATCAACATCCTCATACAATGGAGAGCCCCAAGGTGCACCCCTTTGAGCTATGCCGTCGCTTTACCTCTCTGCTTTTTGATTGGCTAATGGAGCTGGTGTTCTGTGCTCCTGGTTGCTGAGATTCTGAGGAGCAGCTGCTGAGACTCCGGCACAATGATAAGACAGGATCATTAAAGAGCTGCACGCCACCCTTGGTAGATGCTTGAAGCCTACTCCTATTTATGCAGAACGCCTTGGCCGTTCTGTTTTGTTGCAGGACATCCAAACCTGGGTCTTTCCTAGGCAATGTATTCACTTGGAGGAGCTGGAATACAGAGAGAGAGATGGGGCAATTGCTTCTCTCACTCCTGTTTCTTCCAAAGGTACTAAAGAAAGTCAAGCACGACAATTAAATTTTGATCTAAGCAGCTCCCTGGTAATCAAACCTGATGAGTCTGTCAGCCTCCCAAGGAAGATCCTAGATCTCTTCTTAGGAGCTTGTACTCCACAGCCACCTTCACCATCAACTGCTGCATCGATTGAGATGAGCCACTTCAGAGAGAAACATTCCCTTGTGAGCATGGCAGACGGGATGGATTTTGTTATCCAGCAGAATTCATTCCCAGTTCTGAATTCCATAAGACTGAGCCCACTGTTTGGGCATTTTGCCCAGGATACGAATCTCCAGTCAGATGTTAAGGATACTCTAAAATTTTAGCTTTTCTTGTTCTCACAAGTTTCAGAAGTCAAGGTAGCTATGCTGTTTATATTGAAGGTTGCAACAGGGGCAAGCCTGTACCCAGGACAGTCCCTAGATGGGTCTAGGTCAGTATTCTGCCAGCATATGCTCAAACTGGAAAGCCTCCTCCTTAGCTGCCTCAGATGCCATACATCATACCTCCCCATTTCTTCTTCTTGTATAGCTTGTCCCCCATTGCCACCAGTGAGAAAAATATAATGAACCCAGGGCTGTGATTTTAAGTTATCCCTGTATTGCACTTACTGAGCATTAGCCAGTGCAACGTTGCCCATTAGTCTCTAGGCAGCCCAGCATAGTAACTATCAAGTATGAGCTGCTCTTTCACATCAGTGTTCACAGAGTTACACTGAAATACAAATCGAAAGGATGTACTTTTGTCTACTTTTTTCCATGTGCTATGTGTAGATAGGAAAATTGGGTACTTACCTTGAGCATTTTCCTTTTATGGGTCCTCCAGGACAGCCATCATATCTGCACATGTAGTGAATTAATAGATTGACTCAAGCATTATAGAACCAAGAGAATATTATATACATCTGTAACTATTGAAAGGATGCCATGAGTTTCCTATATGCTTTATTTGCTTGCTATATCCTTTATAGTAACTTTTTTAGGAATATTGAAAATGCATATTATGAGGAAAACAGGCTGGCAAAGAGAAGGAAATGAGAGAAATATGTTGACAGGGATCTATTCGTGCCATCTAGCAAGAACAGAACTAGTAAAGAACTGTCCGTTCCCAGAACATGGCTGTACATAAACAAGAGAGAAGGTTGCAGATAAGGACTAAGCAATGCAATAAGAAGAGATGGCCCGGTCAGACGCCTCAGAGAAAGGGGGGCATGGGCAACCCGTGGCCAAAGATCAGGCCTCCCATCTGGAGGGAGGGGTAGGCAGGATCCAGCTGGTCAGGACAGCCCATAATGACAGTGACTAAGCAGAAAGTACCCCAAATCTGAACAGCCAATGGGAAAACTTTCTAGGCTTAGCATTGACAACCCTCACTGGATAAAAAGGCCAGGCCTAGACAGGAAAGGTGCCTTGCACGGTACCCTCTGACCAGCTACTCAGGTGGTTGCCGGTTGATCCGTGCTTGGCCCTTTCCAATGCTCTCAAAGGCTGTGAAAAGCCAAGACTCCAGCAGCTAGGTTCCTAGATAGACCTCGATTGGGCCCCTGCCCTGCTCCTCTTCTCAAGACCAGACCTGAGACCTCTGACATGTAAGAACACATGTATTTGTGCGTGTCTGCTTGCTGTTAGAATAGGTGAAGGCTATTGCTAGATGCAAGTGTATTGGTGCTATATTCTCAGTTCTTTCTATAATAAACACATGTCTATTTAAGGGGCTTGTGGTTTGTTTCATAGTGTCTCTGCCAAGATCCTGGAATTGGGAACTGCCTGCTAGGGGTTTAAGTCCTGCTCCTGGTGGGAAAGATAGCAGAGAGGTCCAATTCATCACACACATATTCGTAGATCCTGCCTGTGACCAGCAGGAGGCAGATACAAGTTATTTTGTGTTGAAGCATGCTCAGAGTGGATCTAACCCTCTAGCTCCAGTAGTATCTAAGCAACTTCAGTAACATTAACACATCCCAACAGGGGGCAACTATTAATTATTATAACTGTCCCAAAAACTACCTGACTCAACATGGCAACAAAAAAGTCCTATGCTGCAGAAACAAGAGAGAAAATAGTCTCCACAAATTTATCTACCCTGGGAGGGCCAATGGCTGTCCTAGAGGCCCAGGGTGAAAGGAGAATTGGGTTCTTACCTTGAGAATACAATTATCAGCACATATGGGATGTACCTGAGCAGTAAAAAGCCTCTTCATACCAAATGGGAGAGGGTAAATCAACCCAAAAAGAATCACGGAACTGCCTGGAGTAGCCTTCGACTGAAGGCTGGTTCCTTAGCTTGCTAAGTGTCTATCTTGTAATGTCTAACGAGTATGAATGGACGACCAGGTAACTGCCCTACAAATTTCCTCGTAAAAGGTTTGAGACCTAAAAGCCCATGATGTCACCATTCCACAAGTAGAGTGAGCACTAATAACCTGAAGAAATATACTCTGCTCTATATGCTTTGATATCTGCTTAGGAATATGAGCCTTAGAGGCGTTCTTCCCCTTATAGGAGGCCTGAATTCTCACAAAGATTAATATGTCAAGTCTGGTCATGTCTAAATACAGTCTCACTTCTGTCCTGACATCAAATTGCAGCACAATTTTTCTTGTGGCTGTTTAGGACAAGACCAAGGCAACACTACCTCTTGTTCCCTGTGGAATCTAGAGTTAACTTTAGTCAGAAACGCTGGATCTAATCTCAGTAGAACAGCGTCCTCCCTAAAACAGCAAAACTGTGGCTAAATAGAAAGAGCATTGAGTTCTGAGACCTGCCGGGCTGATGCGATTCCCGCTAAAATAGACTTTTAGGGTCAAATAAAACTGATGTCCCACAGCAGCTCATACGGTGGCTTGAGGAGTGCCCGGAGCACCACATTTAAATCCCAAGCGGGAAACCTATGAGTTATTAGGAGGGGAACTTAGCCACCCTGATAAATCTCCTAATGCAAGGGGGAGTGGAAGTCTTAATTCCTGAAGCACAGGAAAGAACACTGTTGATTGCCACTATCTGGTCTGCTAGAGTGTTGGACTTTTTACAAGCAGGACTGGACAAAGGCCTTAAGCCTAACACTTGAGAAACACCTGCCTTCACTGGTTTCACCATTTACTGTGTGGATCATTTTGCAAATACCCTACACATGGGCTGGTATATATGTTTTATGCAGCTCTTCCTGGTGGACAAAAATTCTTTAAACTGCCTGTGAGTATCCTAACTTCTTGAGAGCTTGCTTTCAACCTCCACCCAGTCAAAATTAAGATTTTGGGGATTCTTGTGTATGACTGGTGCCTGGGTCAGGAGGTTGTTCAGTACTGGAATGTGAAAGGACAAGCCTATCTTATTCTCTGTAAAGTGCCAGGTACATTGCTGGTGCTATATAAATGCTTATAATAATTATAGGTCTGTCTGATCCAAAAACCAAGGTGTCATTGCTCCATTTTGACCAAGGAGAATTCCTGTTGCTCCCTCCTGGCTAGATTGGCCCCTTAGGTTCCCCCCCCCCACAACCCAAGACAAGAGATCCAAGCAGACTCTGCCAAACCATATAAGGAAAACCCAATATCTAGACCATATAAGGATATGCACTCACCTTAGCCCATCTGATTGACCATACCTTACCAAAGGAGGAAACCTACATCAGATAGCCTAACTGATTGGTCAGTTTGAACAGTCACCTGTGGCTGTGAGCCAATAGCTGAGAAGCTAGTGTGGCCCTTTAAAAAGGCTAGTGAATTTCCAGAGAGAGCGACCTCATGGCCAGCCAGTAGCTGTGCTGGACTAACCTGCACCATCCAGCTGGGAAAGAACTGAACCCTGCATAGCGAAGACATCCGCACTTACTATGCAGAGAAAGATACTGAGTAATTCCATCTATGCAAAGAAGGCAGGTTAGGGACCATCTAGGCTTAGATGTGCGCTAAACGGGTTACCATACCTGCTTGTATTGGCTCACAAGTTCAATGCCTTTTTCCTACCTTTTTATATTCTTGTAATTTGGTTAACTTAGCTAGTAAAAACTATAAATCTTGTTTTCTCTAATCAAGTGTGTCTGGTGTATGTGTGTGCTGCGACCCAAACACTTGCTTCCCAAGTTCGGCTTATGCTGGGAAAGCAGTCACTTGCTTGGCTAAGACCCAGCAAGAAGGAGCAGGGTAGGGGCTTCCTGAGCAGCCCTTAACCCCGAAAGCTTGTATCTCTGCTGGTGGCGGCAGCAGCAAAACCCGAGTGTTATGGTGATGGGCACGCAGTGAGGGGAGGGGGCTAGGCAAAGAGCACTCCCCATAGGGCCCATTACACCACAAGTGATGGCAGCAGTGGGATCACCCAAAAGAAGAGATCAAACTCAGGAAGGTACCCTGCAGGGACTGCCCAAGGGGTTCAGACTACCCAAAGTAGACCTCATAAGATAAGCTCGGAATAGAAATCTCCCAACAGAGGGGAGAAGCAACGAGCAGCAGATAAGGTACTTTGAAATGTCTCTACTGGATCAGAAGGACGAGGCAGCGCAGAGCCTCTCTTTGAACTCGTCACCTGCAACCACCCAGCCACGGGAAGAATAGAACCTCAGCTGAGTTGGAGAGGATGCAAATCCATTTGGAATTCAAAAAACTAGAAGCCCAGGAGAAAGTGCTGGCAGACAATGCGACGCAACACCAGCATGGGAAGGAGCAGCGAGAAACCCAGGAGGCTCAACGGCAGCATGAGGAGGAGCAGAAAGAGGCCCAGGAAGGTCAGCGCAAGCATGAGGCTGCCATGCTTCAACCAAAGCTAGATGCACCCCACACGTTGACACCAAAAGACATCACCCCTTTTAAGGCGGGGGACAACCCAGAAGTGTTCCTAAGCGGCAGGTGGCTCAATGGAACATCCCCGAGGCTGAGTACATGCGTTATAGGACAGGGATGGGAGGGGGGGGTGTAGCTGAGGTCCTGGACAGTCTGGCTCCAGCGCAAGCCATCAATTATGCTGCCTTTAAGGATGCAGTGCACAGATGTTTTAGGCTGGAACCCGACCACTTCAGAAAGCGGTTTCACTCCCCTTGGCTTTAAGGGGAGGCTTAGGGAGCTGTTTCCAATTATGATTGTACAGCATTGGGTACACTGCCAGGGCTGTACAAGAAAGGACAATTGGGTCACTTTGTGAATTGTCCTTAGCTCTGAAGGGTATTCTGCACCTCAGGGACATTCTCCATCATGTCCAGCAGAAGGCAACAAAGCTTTCAACTGGGCATGTGCGAGGGTGAACACGCCCTACCTCTCCAGTTGTAACAAAGTTGTAAATACAACGAATCTATGCGAACAAGGAAAAACAACATCCTACCCTATCTATAGATCAACGCTACCACTAGCTTCTAAAAAGCTGTCAAGCGACCGGAACAAGTGATCCCTGGTTCTGGAGGTACAAGTTAACTTCACTTTCCCCACTAGAGAAAAACAAAAAGGAATCTCCTCCCTTCATTTGAAAAAAATGTCTCTAAAAAATTTTTGAGACGACAAGGGTGGGCCAAGTATCCGCCCTTCAGAAGTACATAGGACAATTCATGAAGTGACTCAATTGCCCTTTATATTACTACTTTCAGGTTAGGCATTCTGCACCCTTGGAATTCAACAGTAGTATTCCCCTAAGAAAAATAGGACTAGAAAAACTAGAGAGAAAAAAAAAATCAGTGTCATGTTTACAAGGATCTGTTTAATCAGATATCCTGAAAGCTAATCCAAGACACCTGGAGGATCCTCTTGCCAAATGCAGAATCTGCTGACTCTAAACTATAACAACTTTGTAATATTTGGTGAAAGTATGAGGATTTTTCCAGGTAGCTGCCCAACAAATCTTACTGTAAGGGGGCCAAAGCCCTAAAGGCCCAATTAGTTGCAGCGTCCCTGGTAAAATGAGGATGCACACCCGAAGAAATTAAATCAGCAGCTCAATATGCTTCCTGTATGCAAAGAGAAGGCCCCCTTTGCTATCACTGACGTAGAAGCCTTCAACTCCTTTGTATGTGGTCCCAGTCAGGGCCCCGATTCTCCCACAGATTTTTTTTTAATTCCACAGGAGTCAAGGCAGCTCAGGGTCCCATTCTGTTCCTCGCCATCCTGGGCACAGTTGCATTGGGGGAGTAGTAGGGCTTGGCTCCCCCCCCCACCCCTGCCCCACCCTTACAAACTGAGCAGAGGCTTTCCCCCTCCTGCCTGCCCCCTGGGCAGGCTGCATTGGGTGGGGAGGCTGACAAGGCTTGCCTCCCTCCCCCAGAAAATCAACTTACCCAGCAGCAGTAGTGATGGCAGAAGCTCCTCTCAGCACTCCCCATCCGGGCAACACAGGAAGCCCCGTTGGGGGCGGCCAGGAAGCAGCCGGATGTGGAGCGCACTGGAAGAAGCTGCCACAGCCACCACTGCTGCTCTGCCAGGTGAGTTGTCAGGTGGAGGGGAGGTGGGTTAAGCCCTGGCAGCCACCCACCCAGCACAGCCTGGGGGGAGAAGCCCCAAGGGTTTTACCATTCCCCCCTCCTGCCCCATGTCTCCCATGCACAAACTGGAAATTCTGTGCTGGGAAAAGCGGGGAAGGGGGATTCTTTGGGGAGTCTGCAAATCACAGTCCCACATTTAGCTCAGGGCCCTGGTCATGACACACAAAGAGCAGAGGATTTTCTGAAAAGGCTCCGTTTTCTTAAGGTAAACCATCAGAGCTCTGCGCACATCCAGCGTGGGCCAGCGGTTGCTTTGGCTTAGGCCAAAATGGAGGATTACCTGTTCTGTGTGAAAGGGAGTATTAACTTCTGGAACAAAAGAGGGATCCAAGCGTAAAATAGACTCCTTAAAAGTGCACAGTAAAGTATCCATAGACCAAGCCCCCAACTCCAACACACTACATGCCTTAATGACAGCTATTAAGACGGCCAGTTTGAGAGAAAAAAGAATTGGAAACATCCCTAAGGCTCAAAGGGTGGTTTGGTAGATTTCAGCAGCACATACAAGTTCCAAAAAGGAACCGGTTGACCACTGTGGGAGACAGTTGGTAAGCAGCAGGTGCTCCAGGGTCATCATGTATCCAGGTATACGGTGACCCCACTCGAGCAAAGGTAACAGGGATCAAGATCTTCGTAAAGGTCCTGGGGACCGTCCCCAGTCTGAACAGCAAAGCCTTGAATTGCCACTATCCCCTGGAAGTAGACGTGGATCAGGACATGTAGGTATGCATCCCCCAGATCCAGGGACCCCATTCAATCACAGAGTGATGGAGAGAAATATGGAGTTTAAGGAATTTCTGAGTTTTGAAGAAGCGTTTCAACCTTTTCAAATCCGAAACGCTCGCCACGTGCCATTTTTTTTCTCTACCAGAAATAAAATGGAGTAAAGCACTGTTCCCTGTTCCTGCATTGGAACCGGTTTTATTGCCCCTATGTCTAGCAGCTGCTGGATTTCCTGGGAAATTGCCAGGTGGGCGGGGGAATATGCAAAAGGCTTCCGTTGGTATACCTTTGAATTCTATCACATATCACCATGAAACGGTCTCTGACCCAAGCATCTGAGGCCGCAAGCCTTTGAGCAAAGGGCAGCAGGCATCCTCCAAAGGGTAGATCTCACAGAGAAGATTTGGCGTTATCAGGTGTCCTGCTTGCCAGAGTTGGGTCCCGAACCTAACTTGAGGCACCAGAAGAAGGGGAAGCGACCCGGACAGACCCAATTACTGCGGTGCCCCCCTCCCCTGCTTTGCTCTGGGATGACTAGTTGATTGGCCCCTTGCGTAGTGGGACTATGGATACAAGAATCTCTGAAAGGAGCAAAAAATAATAATTTATAATTATTCAACTGCTGAAGAGTCCATTTCTTCTCCTTGTGAGAGGTGTCTGCAAGCACCCGGTCAAGCAACACACCGATTTGTCCCCTTTCAAGTGGCCATTCACCATCAAGTTCTTCGTGTGGGAGTACGCATGCCAGGACCGGAGCCATAATCTACAGTGAGCAGCAATGTTAACCCCCATGCCCATTGAGGCATCTGCAAGGAAGGCATTAGCCATAGTGATAGTAGTAGCTAGCTTCTTAGAGACTTTTTCCGTTACAGCCAGGTTCTTTGCCAGTTTGAAACATTTCAGCATTGCCATACAGCAATACAATGCCACCATAAATATGCAAGAGTATAGTAAATAGTCTATCCTCCAGTCAGTTTGATCTTTTGGGGAAAGATCCCCTGCTGCTGGGAACATGGAATTGCAAGGCAGCTGTCACAGCTGTCTCAGGCAGGCAGAAAACAGACAATTGGGTCCCTTACCTTGGGAACTGTCCTTCTGTGGACAGTTATTCGGACACTGGGAATAATCTGGAATACGACCAGCAGGAGAAGCACTACGTTTCAACTGGGCATGCGTAGGGCCATTGCTCCCTTGCTTCCCCAGGTGTATAAAGCGAACGTATAAGGAAGATCTGAAAAACATACAAAACCCCCCACTCCTGCAACAGGTTGGAAATGCACAGGAATACCCCCCCAAAGGAAAAGACCAAGACGACTGTCAACAAGGCATGAAGCCAGGGTGGGCCGAATAACCTCCCATCGAGTCCACAGAAGGACAATTCCCAAGGTAAGGGACCCAATTGTCCATTCTGTAGACTCTCTGTCTGACACTAGGAGGTAAAAAGCAGTAAGTGAATTTGGCATATGGGAGGGGCCCTCTAAACCGTATCAATCAGGACCCCTTGTAAAACCCTCTGCCCAAAGGAGGCTTTGGCAGAATCAAAAAGATCAATTTTGTAATGCTTAGTGAAGGTATGGGGAGTCCTCCACATAGCAACCCAACAAATCTCAGATAAGGGAGCCCAAGATCGAAAGACCCAATTAGTAGCCGCCCCGAGTAGAATGGGCAAGGACTTTGGGAGGAGGGGGCAACCCTGCAGCCCTATAGGCATCGGCAATGCAGGCAGAAGTCCAGTGTGAAATGACTGACTTAGATGCTGCCTTGCCCTTGGATCTAGGGTGATAACTAACCAGAAGTTGGAAGGTAGACGCATGCTCGAGCTACATTTTTAGGGCTCGACGGAGGTCGAGTGTGCGCCAGATTCTTTCTAGGCGATGACGCGGGCAAAAAGAAGGTAAGATCACTTCCTGCAAAAGGTGAAGTGAGGAGGCCACCTTAGGTAGGAAGGGTCTGTGCACAGAACAACAGACTCCTTCCTGAAGGAACAGAGAGAAGGGTCCATGGAGAGGGCCCCAATCTCAGATGCCCTTCTAGCAGACGTGATGGCAATCAGGAAGGCGAGCTTAATAGACAGGAAGGGACAGCTCCTGGAGGGGTTCAAAGGGGGCTCAGTTAGGGCCTGAAGGACTACGTTCAGGTTCCAAGAAGGAAACCAGTGAACGACTGGGGGTGGGGGAGATTTTTTGAGCTGCCCTCAAGAACTGCCCGATGTGAGGGTGGGCAGAGAGTTGGAGACCACTACAGGATCCCAGCGTGCTGGTAATGGCAGCGAGCTGCCTGGCCAAGGTGTTAGGTATGAGGCCCTTGTGCAAACAATCTTGCAGGATCAAGGGGGATTGAGAAGGAATTCCGTGAGAGCACCACCATGTCACAAACACCTTCCAGGTGCATTGGTAGATCCGTCAGGTAGACTGGCGTTTGGCAGCGAGCAGCATTTCAATAACGGTGTCAGAGTACCCCAGGCATCGGAAAGTTAGGGTCTCAATAGCCAAGCTGGCAGTTTCAGGAACTGAGGCTGTTGGTAAAATAGAGGTCCCTGAGGTGGGGAGATGGAGGTGCTGTCCCGCTGAGAGGTGGAGCAGGTCTGGGAACCAGGGTCTGCGAGGCCAGTACGGAGCCACCAGAATAACCATGGCTTTCTGCTGTTTGCATCTGTGTAGCGCTCTGCTGAGAAAGGAAAACGGGGGAAGATAGCATCCCCGGCGGCCATCTCTGGCTGAGTGCGTCATACGCTTTGGCTCAGGGATGAGGATCCTGGCTGAAGAAGCGGGCCACTTTGGCATTTGCTTGGGATGCAAAGAGGTCAAGTACGGGTTGTCCGTACCTGGAGATAATGAGCTGGAAGGCCGAGGGACCATTCCCCTGGGTCCAGCTGTCTGTGGCTAAGCCAGTCTGCTTCCACATTGTCTATCCCTCGTATGTGCAGTGCTGACAGGGACAGGAGAGGTGTCTTCGCCCAGCGTAGGAGTTGAGCGACTTCCGCATGTAGCGAGGGGGAGCAGGACACTCCTTGGTTCTTGACATATGCCTTGGCAGTTGTGTTGTCGGTGAAGACAAGTACGTGGCGTCCCCTCACATGCAGAGAGAAGTGCCGTAGGGCTAGTCGGATGGCCTTGAGCTCTAGCCAGTTCATGCTGTGTGCGCGGTCTGCGACTGACCAAGTGCCCTGGGCAGCCTCCGTGTTCAGGTGGGTCCCCCAGCCAAGGAGACTGGCGTTTGTGGTGAGTCGCACGCAGTCCGGCTCAATGAGAGGGACTCCCTGCAGGAATCGAAGAGAATGTATCCAGCAATGCAGTGAGTTCAGGACCTTCCAGCTGACAGAGATAGGTAGTCGTGCCTGATATCAGAAGTGTCTGCCACAGATGTAGGCACTGTTGAAGAGGACGGGCATGGAAACGCGCCCAGTGAAGATGGCGAATGCACAAAATCATGAGCCCTAGGAGGGACACCAGAGTTACCAGGGGAGTACGAGGACAATCTCGGATCTGCGCAATCAGGGTCCTGAGCTTGCATTGATGTTGTGCTGGAATGAACACTCTGCTGTCGATGGTGTCGAAGATTACCCTCAGATGTTCCAGCCGCTGAGTGGGTGAGAGCTGGCTCTTTTCTGCGTTGACCACAAATCCGTGGTGTGAGAGATGCTCAATGGAGCGGTGTACGTGACTGAGGGCGAGAGCTCTTGTAGGGGCCTTGATGAGCAGATCGTCCAAGTATGGGAAGATCACGATGCCTTCCAGGTGCAGGTTCGCTATGAGCGGCACCAGTACCTTGGTGAACGTCCAAGGGGAGGATGCAAGGCCAAAGGGAAGGGCTCAATACTGCCAGTTCTGGTTCTGGTAGCAGAAGCAGAGCCACCGTCTGTGAGCTGGAAGGATGGGGACGTGCACGTAGGCATCCCGGAGATCGAGGGAAGCCAGCCAATCCCCCGCCATTAGAGCTAGAGTGATCGAGGAGAGGGTCTCCCATCTTGAATCGTTGAGCTTTTACCACTTTGAGGCGTTTTAGATTGAGAACTGCCCTCCAGTCCCCATTCTGCTTTTCAGTGAGGAAGACGAGTAAAGGCCCTCTCCCCTTTCTGGCGGTGATACGGGTTCCATTGCCCCGATCTGTAGGAGCCTGGAGATTTCGTACCCCATGGCAAGTTGTTTGGCTGGGTTGCAAGAGCAAGGGGATATGTGAAAGGACTCCATGGGAGTTTACCTGAGTTCGATCGCGTATCCCCTCCGGACCGTCTGGAGAACCCAGGCGTCTGTGGTTGCATCCTCCCATCTGTCTGTAAAGAGCTGGAGACGGGCGCTGAGGATGAGCTTGGGGAACAGGGCTCGGATCAGTCAGGAGTCCTGTTTGCAGTTGGGAGACCTGGATCATTTGGTGAAATGCATTTGGGTCTGGAACCTTTGAGATCTGGATCCACGGCTGTGTTAATTTGTGCCGCGCGATCGCGAAGACCAGGCGGGTGCGGAGTTGTAGTTTCGCCTTGGACCCTGTGAGAAATGCTGAAAAGGGTGAAAAAAGGTTTTAGCCAACTGTACTTGGTGAAGGGAGTGCTTTTTCTCCTTGTTGGAGGCCTCCGCCAGCGCCTTGTCTAGCACGGAGCTGAAGAGTTTGCCCCTTTGAATGTGCTATTAACCAGCAAATGTTTAGCATGTGGGTCTGCGTACCAAGAGCGTAGCCAAAGCCTGCGTGTAGCAGCTACGTTGGTTGCCATTCCTTTGGCCGCCCAAGTAACCCTATCCATAGGGGAGTACACCAGAAAGGCGTGCGCCAGAGTAACGTTATTTGCAAGTTTACGTGAGGGGGCCTCAGAAATATCAGGGTCCTTCCCAAGCTGGAACCATTTCATAATGGCTCTAGAAATGTAGGAGGCTGTGGTGGCCATCTGTAATTTATTTATTTATTTTTAAATTTATATCCCGCCCCTCCTGCCCACAGGGCAGCCCGGGGCGGCGAACAACATTTCATTTAAACAATAATAAAATTTTAAAACAATTTAAAATACACTACCTGGGGAAAAACCCCATCCCTATCCCTATCCCTACCCCCTGCCAAAAGCCTGACGGAACAGCCAGGTCTTACATATACGCCGAAACAGCAGGAGTGGGCGCCAGCCGAGCCTCCTCCGGAAGCAAATTCCACAGCACAGGGGCGACCACCGAAAATGTAAGATGCTGGCAAGGGCCTCATAGCTCTTCCTGAGCCGTTTCCACCCCTTTGTCAGTGGGATCCTTAGGCAACAGGTCCCCTTCGGAAAGGAAAACAGACTGGCGCGCCAAGGAGTCTGCTATGGCGTCTACTTGTGGGGTCCTAAATACAGAGGTGCTGTGCTTATGAAAAGCGTACAGGGACTGCTGTACCCTGGAAAGCTTGAAGGGTTCTGTGGGGTGTTCACACTGCGCCCATATGATTTTCTCAAATGCCCTATCCAGGGTGACACCCTTAGAGACTGATATAACCTTAGGAATATAATTCCTCGTAAAGTCCTCATCCTCAGAAGAAGAATCCAATTCCTCTTTTGGGGACCAATAAGGACCCACTCGGCCCGCCGCAGGAGTTTTGGACCCTGCGCAGAGAGCAACTTCCTGCCCAGCTCCTTTGACCCCTTAGACAAAATCTCTCCCCACTCGGAGGGGTCCTTGGACAGGGAGGAGTAGGTGCCAGCAGACTGATCCAAATCCTCCTCGGAAGTTAGGATCTTGGCCAGTGCGGTTCTGGCCTGGCTGCCCTTTCTTTTTTGTTTTGGGGGGTGGAGGGGAGGCCACCTCCGACTCCTCCTGTGAAAGGATTTCATCCTCCTCTCTCTGGGGGGAATCTGCTATGTTTTCCTCCGATGATGATCCTATAAGGTCTCAAATAGGCCGGGCGCTCTTGTGCTTTCCCTTGCCCAAGGCTTTTGAAGACCCCTTAAAAGAAAGCTTGGGGGGAGGAAACGCTTGCGGCTGCGCCTGTCCCGTATTTGGTTCCTTTCAATACAGGAGAGCACCCCCATCTGCCTTAAAAGTGTTCTGCAGCTGGGAAAGGGACTGATCAAGGGACCCCCTTACTTGGCTGGAGGCAGCTCCACATGTTCCTCATCTGCTGAGCTGGGACTGCTCAAATGCTGGGGGGACGGCACGGGGACCGCAGCCGGAATGGCGGTGGTTTCAGTTTTTTTCCCCCCCGTGCAGCTTGGCGGGTGGTGTTTCAGCGAGTTTGGGCCATTTCAGCCATCACAGCAGGTGCCCCACGCGGGGTCATAGCAAGCGGGTCAATCCCCTACACCCACTCTGCCCCAGTCCGTACCTGGGGGGCCGGATCCAGGGGTATTGCCGACGCCGCTGTCGGCACGGAGAGGCGCAGTAACCGAGGCAGCAGCCTCTACTTTGAAAAATAAACAACTCTAGACAATCAAGAAAGGCACTAGTCTCTGATCGGGTGCAGAGCACCCTGCTGCAGCTCCTATCTTGCCGGAGATAGATTTTCAACGGGGGAAGCAAGGGAGCAACGGCCATACGCATGCCCAGTTGAAACTTAGTGCTGCCTCCTGCTGGCCGTATTCCAGATTGCTCCCAGAGTCCGAATAAACGGACAGTGTCCATAGAATGCAACTTAATCATAATTTGTAGCCAGCAAGCTGTAACGTTAAACTCAAAGATAGCTGCACAGTAGTAGTCAAAGCTGCCACACACCATGTTACTGGGTTGTTGTTTATTTTTAAGAGATTCTCTAGGGTGATGTAAACAACATTGTCTAAATCCACAATAAACTCAGTCATGCTAAACACAACACATTATCACTATACTTAAGAGTAGCAGCTTTGCTGAAAAGAATGCCCCCTGGGGTATTTTCAGAGGGCGCAACTCCTCAAGCACATGCACATGCACGTTTGCCGTGGCAAGAAGATGACAAGAAAATCAGAACAGAAATATTTCTGTCCCAGCTTTATTTCCCCCATCCCAGCTTTATGAAAAGGTTAAAATAATCAATGAATACATAATGCTCAAGCCATTTACAGTATATACATTTCTACATTGTTAAACAAGGTAACGTCCTTTGCCCAACAGCAGTGCAAATAAAGGGAAGCTAGGCATAAAAATGTTTACTTGAACAGATAAAACAGAACCAGATTTACTGTACAATGAGAAAATATTCCATTTTACAAAATAAAAAATATTTAGCTCCTAAAACAGTACATTAAGAACAGTCAGCCATTCTACCTTAAGGAATATTTTTCTCTTTAGCTAGTGGCGTAACCTCTTAATTTTTAAGAGTGCAAACCAAGCTATCAACATCAGGAGCTCTTGGCATTCATTTGCTGAAATATATTCTATTTCCTTAATATACATGCTATAAAAATCACTATTGAAAGAGTTCAAATTAAAAGTTAGATTTATACAATACATTTTACATACAGAGAATAAATGTACATGGTGCTCTAATGCTGTTTCTCCGGGGGGGGGGGGGGAGCTACCAAAAATCATTCTGTATTTACAGCCTTGTGTTTTAAATGTTTGATCTACATGGGTGAGTACCACCCTCTTCAGTGCACACTCCCAGTCCTTTAAAAACTGGTAATTAGCAGCTTACAGTTATTAATGCTTTTGGCTGTGCTATTTTTTTTCAAGTTACAGTCTAGTAGTTCTGGGTTTCAATTGTTTCTTTAAAAAAAAAAAAGAAGAAAAAAATCAAGTCTCGGCCAACACAAAAGTAGAAGTTAGCGCTATGACTAACGTTGACATTTTCCTATAAGGAAGATCCTTTAAGAACAGGAGAACTGTAGTTTTATTGTAGAATATAAAGTTAACTTCTCAGGTATTCGGTGTCAAAATCACCACTGAATGTGAAAGTGGAAGCCTAAGGGCGCATTCAGACGTGCGTTTAAATCGCACAGCAACGGCGGCGGCATCGTGCACTTCCGGGTTGGTGTGAATGCACCGAGTGCGCACATTTCAGTGTAACGCGAACGGTTGGAGTGCTGCTCCGAGCAGCTTTGAAAACCACACTCCAACCGTTCGCGTTAGGCTGAAATGTGCGCATTCGGTGCGTTCACACCAACCCGGAAGTGCGCGGTGCTTTAAAACGCACGATGCCGCCTCCACTGCTGTGCGATTTAAACGCACGTCTGAATGCAGCCTAAGTTTGGAATTAGAGGAAGTTTATCCCTTTTACAATAATACACTGAACCATCTTCTTAATTACAAGATAAATACAGAGTACCTCAGCCTAAAGACTACAAAAGATGACGCTCAGAGTTCTAAAAACATAAAAAACAATGCATGTCTGTTCTACATGGTTTTATCAAGTAGCACCAAGCAGTATTAGGGTTTTCACCATCAACCCTTCAAAAATACTCGCATCAAAAGCAGATTTTATCTTGGGTTTTGGGAAGTTAAAAACTTAAGGCAATTTCTAGTACTCCAAAACCAATTTTCTTTGTTCATTGCTTCAAGGAAATAGTTAGCACTTGTTTAAAAGCAGTGTATTTAATTTCAACAAAGACTGTCATGACATGATTAAAAATATGCAGAAATAAAAAGGCAACAGGTTGAAAATGGTATTTTAAAGTGTCGCATGTTCCATACATACATGCTTCTCTAAACCTATAGAACAGATTTTTAGAAAGGTATATTTTCTCAACTAGTCCTTACGTTGTTTTCTAAGCCTACCAGAAACGCTAGCATTATCCACAACGTGCAATATTGCAAAGGTCAGGTCTTCATGACTCCTTTCCGAGGAATAAATAGTTAGCAATTCTAATGCACTTTTCATTTAACAGACATCCGAGAGCTTTGAAGCACATAGCTGGAGTTTTGCAACAATGGTCTACTGTTTAGAACTGTTAATGTTCATTTGCTGGAATAGTGAACCCCTTTTATTGGTTAAACTCTACAGCTAGCTCTAGCTGCTTAAGTTTGTTTTTACAATCCACAAGGATTCTCCCCCAAAGATGCCACGGCAACACCCGTGCACCTTACTGGTAAGAGCATCACTCCCTTACAAAGCCGCTGGGTCCTTGCTAGAGCTTTCCAAAGCACTTGATCTAACTTCAGGAAGTCACTAATGATACAAATCCAAGGATAATCCTAATGGGCTAGGTTCTAAGCTCCAACCTCAATTTCCTAAGGCAGGCAATCATTTTCTACAAGGCAACACATTCTATCTAGTGTCCTATGGAGTATCTCACCTGTTTGATTAGCAACCCATCATGTCTTACGGTGTGATCCTTTGGGTGTTAAGCACTAACTAGCCTGAGCCCTTAGGCAGCAAGACTTGTGCCAGCATTCCAGAGTCAAAGGAGCACACTGTCTCTCTGAAGTGGTTAGTTACTAATAAGATGAATCGTACCGTACTATAACACCTGCGTTAAAAGAGCTGTGCTGATGAATCAGATTAAAATTTACTTTAAACATTGTTTTATCCTTTCCTTAACTTAATTCTTGCACTGCTGTAGGCTTAAAATGGAGAGTCGTTTTTAAAACTTGTCAGGCTGGGAACTGAAGGAAGGTTCATACTCCCGACTCTAGAAAATAAGATACAAGTTAGAAATAAAACACTATTATCTTGAAAAGCAAATTGCCTGTTGTAGAATAAGTTAAATCTTGTGCCCTAAACTATTCACAGTAATTCCAGGAAAGAAGCATTGATGTCTTTGAAGCAACTATCAGTTTCTTCCCATCCACACTAGGTTTCTCCATCAGTGCTTGCAGCCCACCACTCCGTCCACTTATCCCCTCAGCGAGAATGAAGGTGGAAGGAGGCCTTTTTCAATCAGGTGCAACTTTAGGGCTTTGTAGACATTTAGCTGCTGTTCCGGCTGAAGTACCAACAGCTGCTTCAGTAACTTGCTGGGGTTTGGACCTCTGAGAACGAAATCGAGTGGAGGAAACTTACGTTAATTCAATAAAAGCAATCAACATTTCCCTCCTGGGAGGGAACTTCCTGTACAACTATAAAGCCTATTTCAAGAGGGGCTTTTCTATGGAGGATCTTTCCAGAACCCAAACGAAATATGGTGAGAAGCAGCTTTTAAAAACTACCTTTCTAGCTTCTCAAATTTTTGCCTGTGGGAGAAAATGTAACTCGAGTGTTCTCCACAGCAAGCAGACACTTCTACGGAGATACCATAAATACAACTTGCATAAAAGCTGCTAACTGCCAAGCGTATCAGTAACATCAAAATATCCTGCACTGTCTTTCTCATCCTTCCACCTTCCTAGCTATACATCTCCCAAGGTGTTAATTAATAGTAGGGCAAGCAATGCAAAACAACGTTGCACATCTTGTCACTCAATAAAAAAATAATCTTGAAATGAAAAAAAATAATAATAATTTGAGGGCAAAGACAATTCTCCTGAATACAGTTTAAAATGTTGTGTTCAATAGGCTTCCAAGATTAGGCACGTTCAATCCAGCAGGAATGTTTGAATATGTGTTACTTATTCCTACAAGCACCCTCCCATTGAACACATTTAGATGCTTACCTGACCAGGCACCTGAATATCTGGTTTTCAAGTACATACTGGACATACATTAAGTGCACACAACTATATGAACCTATATTTGAAGAGTACCTAGTTACAGTTTCAGTTCAACTGAGCAGAGAAAAGTAAGTATTTCCAATGACCCAGCTTCAAGACATCAGAACCTGCATGAGATTTCATGAGGGCTGTAAATACTAACTAATCCCACACTGCAATGGGAGAAAATCTTGAAGATTTCTGATTGAGTATGTACATGGGCAAATACCTTATGAAACTAGTGATGTACACATGGACAAAAGTAGCCATCAAGTACTGACAATCAAAGCGATCCATTATTCCACCATGGCCAGGAATTGTGTCTGCAAAATCCTTCAGGAAAAAATGAAGACAAATTAGTTCAGATTCTATGTTTTATTGGACCAACTTCTGTTGGTGACAGTATGTAAGCTTTCAGCCACACGGGTGCCCTTCCTCAGGCATGCAAAAAGTCATAACTGTAGACTGAGCAAATGCAGGACAGATAGCAATTACTTCAGAGGGAGCTTGGGGGGGGGGGGTAGTCAGAAACATCTGAAACATTTAAAAATTAAAGGAAAAGCCAGTTCCAACTTCCAGTTCAGTGCTTAGGCTACTACTTCTTGCCTGGGAACAAGACTTCTAATCTCTTCAGTCACCATCTTATCTCTATGGGGATAGTTCCTCCCACATGCCGATACTTTCTTTTGCAAGAACCGTTGCAAAAGCACTTGTTTTAATTGTGCATGCCACTCCCCAATGCTAGGACAGAGTGATTCTGGGACCAAAGGATCCCCATTACGGTTTCTTTTATGACAGCTTTGAAGCCCCCCAGATTGGATCTCTCATGCCTGCATTTTAAAAGAATGTTTTGCCTTTATAAATTTGTATTGAATACATAACACGACCTGAAATGTACGCAAGGCTCAAAGAGACTAATCTGATTGATGGTATACTCTGATGAATATTGACCATACGTATTATGAAAGCAAGTTAGGAAATCATCTACACTAATGCTCATAAAGATATTGGACCTGATCCCATGCCCCACGTGCACAACACCGCAACCCGCACAAACCATGTGCATGTCCACTGCATGCAAGTACATTGTGCTACCTGGAGGGGCTTTGGGATTGCGGTCACTAGAGCGAAACAAGTGGCAGAATACAACATGTATTAGCAAGCTGCTCTACTCCATTATGAAACTTATGTGCAAACAGATTTCCAACTGCTAGGAAATAACAGTCACACAAAAACAATGTTCCAGATGTTAATGGAGGAGCCTTGGTTGAAAATTTGCCTGGGTCCGTGCAAATCAAAGTAATTCTGGTCATTTTTAAATGGGCACGGCCGGGGATGAGTCCCTGAATTTCCAGTTGTGGGGGGGGCGCACATCAGACAGCCTGGGACGGGTGTGTGCCCCCTACCCACACACTGCCTGCTCATGCCCCCACACAGAGCATCTCGGGTTTCCCCCCACAATGTTCTGTGCACAGGCAGCGCACACACGCCCACCCACCCTGTCTTCAGACGGGCACGTCTCGTTTAAAAACAGCCTCTGAAACAAGACACTACATTCTCAGACGTTTGACCAATCTGCACATACCTTGATTTTAAAAGCTCTTTTGAATCCACTTGCAAAAAAGCCTCCAAAGGGACCAATTAAGGATGCAAATGTTGACAAAGCAATGCTGTGCATCTGGAATGGGTACAAAGTCACCGTTTCCTACAAGAAAATAACTGGTATTACTGGACTTTACAATCTAAAAGTGGTTCCCATTCCAAATCTAAAGAGCAAAATCACTAGCCAGCTGACCTAGATCAGTGGTTCCTAACCTTTTGCTCATGTGACCAATTTTGAGACAAATGTAATCCCATGACCCCAAAGCATGAGAAGTATATCAAATATTGATGGTCCTGTCCTCCATTTTGGGAACCTCTATAAGAAATGTCCCATTATTAACACAATTATGCACTGAGGATGGCAAAAGCCAGTATCTTAATAAATCTGAAATTATGTATTTTATTCTAAATTCAAACATAGTCATAATATACCCACCATAAAAAAACTCAGAAAAATAAGTTGTGTCCATGCTACAGAACACATTACATGTTTTGGCTAGCGAGAAATGAATACCTTCTTCAAGGCTGCTGAGAAAGCAAGACATACAACAAGGATTTTGTCAGAGATCACACGGGGTTAAAACAAATGTGACCGCACTGTGGCGGCAACCCGGCTCAGATTGGGACGTGGTCCAGATCTGGTCAGGCGATGGAGTTACGCAAATGTGCGACCTGCCAGCCCCACCCTTGTGCCGCCCAATTGGAGCCAGCAGGAACAGGCATGGCCTGCTTTGCCCCGATCAGGTGGAGTTTATTCTGGGCTGTAACCACAGAGGTTTCCAGGGTCACAGCCTGGCCTAGCTGCCGACACGGCATGAGGCAATCCTGGGCCAACATCTGGCAGCACCTGCACAGACGTGCAGGAAAGGTCCGGTCCAAAGCCGGCCAAAGCAGCCTGCGTCACGGCCGCTAACACTCATGTTAACACTCTTCCCTCGACCCCAACTGCGCAGGGAAAAATACTGTCAGTCATCTCAGTATAAAACATATAGCTCTATGGGGCGTTCAAGAGATTTAGAGCAGAGCTTGAAATCCTGGGAGAACATGTGGGTGGGGAACAGAATGAGGGAGAAAGGAGGGACCCAAGGCTCCCACTTCCCCCTCCCAGGGGCAACTTTGACATTTAGTACAAGCTCCAAGGGCTGCACAGAAGCTGGGGGTGGAGGTGCTTAGGCCGAGTGCCCAGAAAGAAGAGCTGTCTCTCCGGGTTTTTTAAACGTACGCAGCAGGAGAGGGGAGTCCATGGCCTCCGAGTGGTGCGGCTGTGGGGCACCCACATATGCAACATGCATGGGGAACACTTCACACAAGCAGCTCCCAGCAAGGCAGCCACCCTGGCCCGCACAGGGCACTCTACACCTCCCCACACACCACCATCACACGAGCAGTTGGACGCGTGGACACATCTCGTTTAACACCACTCTCTGTCTCCTATCCTTTTGTGCATGTCTTCAGCTCGGCTTACTTATTCTGAAGTTAGTCTGTACTTGGGGGTAAGAACTGGATCCAGGGACCAGAACCAGGAACTGGAAAGGGGCCAAATAAAAACTAGCCACAGGCAGCATTTGGCCACCTAAGCGTGAACTTCCCCATCCTTGTCCTACCCCATCTGGCTTGCCAGAACTTTGACAAAAGTAGTTCTACATCAGAGCGATATACCCACTTGTCAGGAGAAACAAATCCCTTCCCATTTGAGGAATGTGGCATCGACTACATCTCACCTACTCTTTTCAGTAAAAGACACACCAAGACCCGATAAAGTGGAGCAGAAGCCAATCCAACACTTAATGAGCTTCTGGGATCTAGCAAAATATCCAGGCCCTCTTTCAAAAATTTCAATCCATTTATGAACTTAGGCCAGCTCCTTAGCTTTTTAAGGCTGTCTGGACTAGGTGGCATACAAGGAATTTTCTGGAGGTGAACTGCTTAGCCTGCAGTTAGAGGCAACCTGCTTCGGTGACAAATTTATTGCAGCATGGAGAAGGAAGCTGGGCTTCCTTTTTCATGAGGTGCTCAAGAGACAAAGGTTCCCTAGCCACATCTCTGGTTGGGAGTTATCCAACCGCACAGACATTGGATTCAACCTTAAGTACCAGACTTTTAATAAATTCGTGCAATTTGTTCAGTAGGTCTCACAGAGGAGTTTCCCATAATGAATCTATAGAGCTGGGGCTTTTATTATCTGTGTTTTATAAGGCCATAAGCGTGCTTTGAAGGCTCCAAAAAACTACAGTAGAAATATTGACGATTTATTCCCACTTTGCCTTCAATTTTTCCAACAATGTAATTGGACACTGATCCCAAGTTAAACTTTCTCAGATGAAGCCACCCGTGGTTTGTTTAGTTTTTACATTTGTAGCCCACCCTATCCCAAACATAATAAAAGTATTCAATATTTTAAAAATGTAAAAATAAAAAAGGTGGAGAGATGGATGGTATAGCCCTCAACGCAGAAACCTGTCCTTAATGATTGTTCAGTGCCAGGTACATTGTTGGCACTATATGAACGACAACACATACCTGTATAAAAACCCTATCCCCACCTGCCAAATGCCTGGCCAAATTAAAAAAAAAAGCAAGCTTTGTTTTACACACTCCTACCTTTTACCCCACAATGTTGAATTTATTAGGCATTACGGGGATTTAGGTTAAACGGGGACCTACAAAATTTCAGTAGGTCCCAAGGAATTGTTTGACATCAAGAGAGTAAAATTCCTTCAAGGGCAGTATTTCATGTTCGAGTGAGTGATCAGACAAGCAGGCATTCTGAGGCTGGGAGACTAAAGCTATTCCATTGGAAGAATTTCATCTTCCCTAGCAGAAATGGCTGAAATTTCTGAAAGGTGAGTTAGCTATGTCCCCCTCCCCCCATGTTCATCCTACAACACATTTTGTTCTTGCTTTCTGCCTAAGACCCTCCCTTCAAGAAACAAAACAGCCAAGTTACCAACCTAGAATCTTGTTAATTTTCCTGCATCCGGACAATATAAGGAAATTGAAAACGGGGAAGAGTAGTGACATACAAGAGAAAATTACTTACCAGTAATTCTGTTTGTCATAGTGGACTCCTCTTCCCCTTGGAGTAGAGGGTGCTGGACTGTTTTTGTCTATTTTGATCCCATTTTACTTGGGGTTTTTTATACTGAGATGACTGACAATCTGCTCTTTTCTGATAGGTGGAGATACAACAGCTCACAGCAAAGAATCTGTAGGATGGGTGCGAGGAGAGGGAAGGATATGACTATGTCAAACAGAATTAGCAGTCAGTTTTCCTTTATTCTAGGTAGCATTAAGGATTTCCAGCATCAGTAGTGTGTGAGACTTGGAGAGGAGGGTGACAGACTGAACATTGACACTAACTACCTGCTGTTTAGCACAAAGCCAAACTTTCTGGAAATGTAATCTTCATTTACAGCCTGACCTAACCCTGAATAGAAATGTATGCCCAATGCACCCTGATAGAGGAATGGTGTACAGAAATCAAACAGTTAAAACTAAAACGTAACTGCTTGTTAATGTTGGAGATTACTTTGAGTCAGGACAGTCTTCCTCAGGTGTGTACGAGAGTAACCTTATCTGTACAAGCATGCCTCTCAGAATTAATGGAGTCACTGAGTCCCCTAAAACATGGTTTAAACTCCAATTTTGATATAATTTAATTCAGTTTGAACTTCAAGCTCAGTTTCCTTACCCTTCCAAGCAAAGCCTGCAGCAGCGATGGTATGGAGTACTTCTGTAGCTGGAACAGCTCTGAAGGTTCACACTCTGTGGCAAATTGGTTTGTCTCGCTATTGTATTCCACTGGACATACGAAATATTGATATTGGGCCAAAAAGTAGGCAAACTGAAAAGGAAGACAGGAGCCCATGAGACGCATGTTTCTAGTTGAAGCCATATTTAATAGCATTACTTTAATTAAATTACTCTTATTAGGCCAACTAGTGAAAATTTAAAAAAACAAACACACACCAAAAGGCTGTTGCATAATGTTTCTGCACCTTCTCTTTTAGATAGTGGAGCCCCAGAGTAGAGGCTGAGAGGACATTCTGAACATTATTTAAGAATTGGTTTTTATTCCTTTAAGTCCCAGGTTATCCCAGCCTGCTTTCTCCCAGAACGAATCACATCTCTCTCTGCGCCATCTCTCCCCTTTTAAATAAAATGCTGAATTCTAAGAGGGGAATACAATCATAGTAAACCTGCGAGGGTAACATATTCCACACACCTTTGTCATAAAGTAACAAAATAATGATGTACTTTGATATTATTTAGTTTATCCTATAGTTAAATCTATTCTGTACATTTCAGTTACAAAACATATGTAATCATTTACCCTTGAATAGTGTTGTCTATTGATAAAAAGGAATAGGAGACAATACAGATATGATTTATACAGAAGTTTGTCATTTCAGCCATTTCTTAGTGGAAGATTCTCCAGCCAACAACAGAACAGTCACCATCTACATACAGAGTAAAAAGCTTTAAGTCTGTGCATCCCTACTATCTTTTTGGACAGTATCAACCAACACAAAGTCAGAATACTAATAATTTTCCTGCCTAGCTTTGAGGGCATTCACATTTGGCGGCAACTGAGCTATTACTTCTCTCTCCATAGAAAACTTTTTTAAAAAAAATTTAAAAAAATAAAAAATAATTTTAAAAAACATGTTTGCTAAATGTTTAGACTGGGTCAAGCCCAATAATTCAGTTCACTCTTACTCGGGGCATTGTAACATCAGCCACCCTAACTTTCTTCCTTTCTGAAATTTGCATGCCTAGAAGGAGAATATCTCGTAGGAAGTTATTCTAGATCCAATTGGTTGAATAATCATATCAAACAGGGTATTAAGAATAAAAAGAGCTTACAGGGCGTGGGGAAATGGGTTGATTAATAAAGAAAACTACCTCCATGAGGTTGGAAAAGTAGGAATAAAGTAAGACTTGCCAAAAGTCAAACTGAACTAGACCATGTCCAGAAAATTAAGTTAATTGCTTTTAGAGTTACATAAATAATAATAAAACAAGGAAAAACTAAGTGGAGCCACTGTACTAAATGAATACTTTATATCAGTTTTTAATAAGGATGATAAGGACCATTGTTATGAAGACAGGCCAGCTGATGAGTACAGGGTAATGGAAATTACTACAGCACAAGTGGAGGCAAAACTCAATGTATTTGTGTCAGAAGTACTAGATAATCTTCCCCCGCAAAATATTGACGGAGCTAGCACATGACATTCAGGTCCATTACCTAGGCTATTTAGTAAATCCGTTAATTTAGGAGTGGTACCTAGTGACTGGAGAATATCAAATGTTGTACCCATCTTTAAGAAAGGGAGTAGAAATTATAAAGTTGTCTGCAGCTGGAGGTGGGGCTGCTGGAGCATTCTGAAGCCTGAGTACTAATTATAACTCTGTATTCGGTGCCTGGATGGTGGGTCCTGCACACATGCTCAGCATCTCAATGACTGCCATATTTGGGGTTGGGAAGGAATTTTCCCTCTAGGAAGACTGGCAGGTGACTCAGACGGTGCCTTCCCCTGCAGCTTGGGTGTGGCTCACCTGTCAGACATCTGGATCTTTTCTTTTTCAAAAATTGTTCTCAATTTGGGGCACTGGTGTGCTCTGGTTGGTCCCAGTCTCTACTGGTGGGATTTTTCTGTGCAGATGGTGTGTGGCAGGTCCTGCGGGGAGCTAGGCTAGATGACCTCACTTGACCCCTTCCAGCTCTGGGACTCTCCTTTCTAATCTTTATATTCAGATTCCATTAGTTAGAATGAATCAGTACAGTGGACAAAGTTCTTATTAGGCATGAAAATAAACGGCATCGTTTCCACCCACGACTGGGTGTGTAGCTGGCAATTTGTTAAGTCACCAGAGACTAGTCCGGTGGCCCCGCACAGCATGCTGCCATGGTAACTCTACACCATGCAGAGTAATGCACACCCACATGTTAACATGCAGGCCAACGCATGGGCATGTCATTTGTTGGGGGAACTGCTAGGCAGGAAGGAGGCTATGAGCATCCTTCGGGAGTCCCGCTGGTGTCTCTCCCTACCTGGTACTCGGAGCAGCTGTCCGGGGAAGGAGACTAGCATGGTTCCCAAGCAGCAATAGCCTCATTTGTGAGCTGGAAGTGTCCTGCAACACTCCCCCCCCCCCCGCGTTAGGTGTCGGTGCTCACGAGACTCAAAGCTCACAAACAACCAGCACTGTCACTGTTCTTCTGCGACATGTAACCCAACATATCATAGTGAGGCTCTAGCATCCTTAATTTGTGGTGCTCTACAAGCATGAGATCCTTAAGAGACTGACCATCCTGTCAGGGGTTTGTTCTACGTAAGAATCAAATGTTAAGTCTGACACTAGAACACAACTTGCGGCCACTTACAACGAATCCAAATAGAACAGTGATAAAGAATCCTCCAATGAAGCCTTCCCAGGTCTTTTTAGGAGACAGCTAATCACAAAGACAAAGAATGAAGATTGTTAAACAACCAGTGATATATTTTTGTAGCATTCAATCAAAGGACAGGGCGCAGAGAGCACATAACACCAATGCGCTGGCTACCTATAGTCTTCCCGACCAGATTCAAGGTGTTGGCTTTGAACTATAAAGCCCTGTACAGCCTGGGCCCTACTTACCTGTGGAACCGACTCATTCCCCGCATCCTGGATCAGTCCCTGTGGTCAGCCAGGAGCGCCCTTCTCGAGGTGCCCGAGTGTCTCGGGTGGTGACAATGGGGTGGGCATTCTTGGTGGCTGCTCCAAGGCTGTGGAACTCCCTCCCAGTGGAGGTTTGTCTGTTCCCAGACCCCCTCCCCACCCCCCACCCGCTCCTTCCATCGACAGTGTCCTGCCAGGCTTTTGGTGGGGGAGACGAAGTGGATGGGGGATTGGATTGAGGAAGGGTTAAAAAACCCTTTATTTATTTTCTAGATTTCTACCCCGCCCCTCCTGAGAACAGCTCGGGGCGACTTCCAACAACAGAAATATATATAAATACATATAAAACAATTTAAAACACATCAAAAATACAATGTAAGGTATTAAAACAGGGCCCAGGAAAACATTAAAACAATAAATAAGGTAGGGGAGATAAAAACCCACTAAACCCCCCTCCCCCCAACGCCTGGGCAAACAGCCAGGTTTTACAACTTCGCCGGAATGTCAACAGGCTTGGGGCCAGGCGAGCTTCCTCCGGAAGGAGTTCCAAACGCGCGGCGACCGAGAATGCTCTCTCCATTGTGGCCCCCCGCTTAACGTGGGAGACCTCCAGGAAGGCACCCCCGGCAGACCGAAGGAGCCGCTCTGGGGCACGGAGGGCGAGGCGGTCCCTGAGGTATGAGGGGCCCAGACCATGAAGGGCCTTATAGATCAACACCAAAACCTTGAATCTAGCTCGGCAC
>QEPC01013801.1:723920-745677 GCA_003113815.1 Sphenodon punctatus | reverse complement strand
AGAGGGTAAATAACCATTCCCTGTTTACAAGTTCCACACCACTCATGATTTTATAGACCTCTATCATATCTCCTCTCAGCCGTCTCTTTTCCAAGCTGAAGAGCCCCAACCTATCAAGCCTCTTCTCATACGGGTGCTGTTCCATACCCTGGATCATTTTTGTTGCCCTTCTCTGTACCTTTTCTAGTTCCGCTACGTCTGTTTTGAGATGGGGCGACCACAACTGCACACAATATTCAAGGTGCTGTCACACCATTGATTTGTATAGAGGCATTATGACATCCTCAGTTTTATTCTCTATTCCCTTGCGAATAATCCCTAACATTCTATTTGCTTTTTTGGCTGCTGCGGCACACTGGGCTGAGGATTTCAGTGTATTATCCACAATCAGTCCCAGATCCTTTTCCTGAGTGGTAACTCCTAGCTTAGTACCCAGCATTGTGTACTCATAATTTGGATTATTTTTCCCAATGTGCATCACTTTGCATTTGTCCACATTCAATCTCATCTGCCATTTAGATGCCCAGGCACCCAGTCTTGTAAGATCTTGCTGCAGCTCCTCACAGTCTGCTCGTGTTCTATCTACTCTGAATAACTTGGTGTCATCTGCAGATTGGATCACCTCACTCTTAACACCCCTTTCCAGATCATTGATGAATACATTGAAAAGAACTGGTCCCAGTACAGATCCTTGGGGCACACCACTTTTTACATCCCTCCATTGTAAAAACTCGCCATTTGGCGAGCACCGGCCACACGATGCCCAGAGTAAGGTATGGCTACCCAAGGCATGGTAGCCTTCACCCTCTGTCTCTTGTGGCTTCACCTTGAGTGCAGACCCAGGAATCAAGAACCAGGAACCAGAAAGCAAAGACAGGGAACCAGGAGTCAGGAGTTAAGGCTCCAAAGGGGCAGGAACCAGGGAACCAGAGACAAAGCCAGCACCATCAGGATCCAAAGAGTGCCGATTCTAGACCCAGACTCTTACACACCCTTCCCTGAAGGCTCAGTGAGTCTTACAGCAAAAAACCACACAAAAAGTATAAAAATTAGTAAAGATATTAAACAATATAAAACCCCAGTTAAAACCACTTTCCACCCCAAGCTCTAACCCCACATGCTAAAGGCTTGGCCACATAAGTAGTTCTTATATTGCCTTCAGAAAATGCTCAGGCTTGGGCTCTGGCAAACCTCCAGGGGAACTAGACACCTAGTGTACCCACGTCCATAATAATGCTGCCCTTGTCAGTGAGACCCCAAATTTTGGCATTTCATCATTTCCAAATATTTGATTTCCTCGTATGAACATTCAGTCCAATTGATTTTGGAATTTTGATTGAGGTGTTTGTATTTATACAGGATTAAAGTTTAGAAGCCAAGCACGCAGAAGTCAGACCACAAAGAGACAGCTGAAAACTGAATCTTAACCCTTTCCCCTTTGTGTTTAGGGAACCTGTTCTTCCACTGTGGCTAAGAAACTACTGGCACAACCCAGAGAAACGGTTGAAAAGACAACATCAAAGCCACCTTTATATTCCACTGATGTTTTTCAAACTGTGCTTCAACTCTGGCTGTAGTTTGAGGCCTGCTTTAAATTACCCACTAGACAATTTTAAAATTACTGATAAATTGCAGCATTGTCTATTAGCAACAATAATTTTATTTACAGGTTTTGTAAGATACGAAACAATTAGAAAATAAAGGCTTCTGTAAAGTAAGCTGACATCAGTCATGTCAGGCATAACTAACATTACCTCCTCTCAGCTTGACCATACATTTCCATGAACATAAGAAGTGCCACACTGAATTAAACCCATGGTCCATCGAGCCCAGCATCCTGTCTCCAACAGTGGCCAGCTACAGTTTCTCGAGAGAAGTGCAAGTACAGGTCATGGAGGTCTGACCCATCTCCTGCTAACCACTCCCAACTACCGGTAGCCAGGGGTTTCAGACCCAACTAGTAAGCATTTATGGTTCTAGCCTCTTCTAAGAATGTATCTAGTTTCCATTTGAAGCTAGTTATCGTGCTGGCTTTCACTGCCTCCTCTGGCAATGACTTCCACAACTGTATTGTCTGCTGAGTGGAAAAGTACTTCCTTTTGTTTTAAATCTGCTGCCATTTAACTTCAGAGAGTGCCCCCTTTTTCTCTTATTGTGAGAAAACGCAAACAGCAGCTCCCCTGTTTACATTTTCCACACTTTTCATGATTTTATAAACTATCATATCCCTTAATTGCCTCTTCTCCAAGATGAATAGCCCTAACCTGTTGAGCCTCTCCTCATGTGGAAGTTGATCCAAATATGAAATTGCAGACCTGCTACTGGTAATTTGTAACGTATTGCTAAAAACTGCCACTGTACCTAAGGACTGGGGGGTAGCAAATGCAATGCTGATATTTTAAAAGGGCTCCAGAGGTGATCCAGGAAACTACAGACCAGTGAGTCTGACATCTGTGCTGGGAAAAATAGAATCATAGTGCTGGAAGGGAACTCAGAGGTCATCTAGTCCAACCCCTGCTCCATGCAGGAAATCTGCAGCTACAGCATTCCCGACAGATGGTTGTCCAGCCTGTTTGAAAACCTTCAGCAAAGGAGAGCCCACCACCTCCCTAGGCAATTTGTTCCATTGTCAAACCGCTCGTACCATTAGGAAGTTCTTCCTAATGTTTAACCAAAATGGTGGAAACTATTATTAAAAACAGAATTACAGAGCATATTGATAAACATGGGTTAATGGGGAAGAGTCAACATGGATTTAGCAAAAGGAAGTCATGCCACACTAGTCTACTGGAATTTTTTGAGGGTGTGAACAAGCATGTGGATAAGGGGATGCTGGTCAATATAGTATATCTGGATTTTCAGAAAGCGACTGATAAGGTCCCTCATGAGAGACTCTTGAGGAAATTAAAAGGGATAGGAGACAGTGTCGTATTGTGGATTGGTAACTGATTAAAGGATAGGAAACAAAGAGTTGGACTAAATGGTCAGTTTTCACAATGGAGAGAAGTAAATAGTGGAGGGCCTCAGGGATCTGTACTGGGACCGGTGTTGTTTAATGTTTTCATTAATTATTAAGAAAGGAGAATAAGGAGTGAGTTGATCATATCTGCAGATGACACCAAATTATTCAAAGTAGTTAAAACACGAGCAGACTGTGAAGAATTGCAGAGGAATCATGCGAGACTGGGTGACTGAGCATCTAAATGGCAAATGAAATTTAATGTGGACAACTGCAAAGTGATACACATAGGGAAAAACAATCCAAACTTTATGTACACAATGCTGGGTTCTAAATTAGGAGTTACCACTCAGGAAAAGGACCTTGGAGTCATTGTGGACAATACATTAAATTCTTCAGCTCAGTGTGCGATGACTGTCACAAAAGCAAACAGAATGTTAGGAATTATTTGTAACGGGATAGAGAATAAAACTGAAAATATCTTAATGCCTCTATATAAATCTATGGTGGAGCCTCACCTTGAATATTGTTTGCAGTTGTGGTTGCCCCATCTTAAAAAAGATATAGTAGAAATAGAAAAGATACAGAGAAGGGGTATGGAATGGTTCCCCTATGAAGAGAGGTTAGGTTGGGGCTCTTCAGCCTGGAGAAGAGACAACTAAGACGAGATATAATAGAAGTTTATAAAATTATGAGTGCTGTGGAACAAGTTAATAGGGAATGGTTATTTACCTTCTTGAATAGTACTAGAACTAGGGGATACTCCATGAAGCTAACAGGTAGCAAATTTAAAACAAATAAAGTATTTTTTCACTCAGTGCACAATAAAGTTGTGGAATTTGTTTTCAGAAGATGTGGTCAAGGCCAGTAGTATAATTGGGTTTAAGAAAGGGTTGGACAAGTTTCTGGAGGATAGGTCCATTCGCAGCTATTAGCCAGGTAGGTCTGGGGAATGTAATCACTTATTTCGGGAGCTGGGTGTGAACAACAGGGAATGGATCACGCCATTGTGACCTGTTGGTACTTCTTCCAAGTGACCGAGATTGGCCACTGTCAGAGACAGGTGCTGGGCTCGATGGACCGTTGGTTTGACCCAGTATAGCACTACTTATGTTCTTATGATCCATCACTTCTATCATCCTTGTTGCCCTTCTCTGAACTTTTTTCAATTCTATTATATCTTTCCTGAGATGGGGTCACCAGAACTAGACACAATATTCAAGGTGGGTGTCATGCCCCCTGCGCTTGTCCCCGCTCCCCCGTCTTCCTAAGCGGGGGCCTCAGGGTTGCCCTTACTGTAGGCAGAGGTTTGAGAGATGGGAGATCCACGTCTCTATCCTCAGCTCTCCGCCAACCCTTAGTCTGTTCCTTTACAGTGATCAGGGCTCCCAACTGGCTTTGACGATTGTCACCGGGGGGATGGGTTTGGGGCCCTCTCTTCATTAGAGGCTGCCCCCCGTTTGTCCACCAGGCCAGCCACAACCCAGTTGCCTGTGCCCGCGTGGGTCCCCGCGTGATCAGAAAACCTTCACAGCAATCAGGGAGCTTTCAGAGGTCCGCACCCCTAGCCAAGCCTCCCCTTGATCTCCCAGCCAAATCGTAACGCAGAGAACGTTCTCTGGCCACCTGTGGCTTGGAAGACTTTGCAGTGGGGTTGTCTTATATGAAAAAGGTTCGTCTAGGCTCACACCTAGATAGGAGTACCCCCAAGTGAATTCCCCAAGGCCAAATAAAGACACAAGCACGCTAGGCTTGAATATAAAACATATATTGAGTACATACAAGTATAAGGCTGTTGATCAGATAGTGCAAGTCCATAAATCAAACATAAAGTACACGCATTCTAACTCCACTGATATTCCCTGACTGTCCCCTTACCCTAAAGGCGCAATACGGGTCCATCAGTTGTTGTCTCAGCCTTGATGTTGAAGACCGGGTTCAAATCTTAGTTCATAGCCAAGTCATTAGTCCATAGTCTGCATTATGCAGCAGCTCCCTCTCCTGAGCTGTTAACTTGTTGAAGTCCAAAATGGAAGAGAGTCAATTCTTGAAGAAGTTATTTCTTCTTCCTCGCTGGAGGCCTTTGGTCACTTCCTCTTTCTCCTGGCCATTGTTATTGTTGTCAAGTTGGGAAGGTTACCTGGCCGTTGCTTGGCAACAAACTACCCACTTGCCATGACAAAGGGAATCTCATCCCCCACTCTGGCAACTGGTTTCAGCATTCTGCCCCCAACTGAGCCTACCATCTGTTTAACTCTTCACATCACACCACACATATCCCCAAAATGTGAGTAATCTCCCCCCAATGGGTGTGTTGCCCCCATGTCCCCATGACAACGATACAGGCCCTCTTCTAGATCTGGGTATCTTGGCACAGTCCAGATTGACATACAGTCCATTAGGGGGCAATCATGCTTACAGTGACCCAGATTCCTGCAAGTGAAGCACACCTTGCTGGTTGCAGAGGAGCCTAGTCCCTCAGGTTCTACGATTGTGGTGTCCTTTCTAGACTGACTACCTGTTCTGCTTGGTGGGTCTGCTGGACGCCAGGTCAGTCACCCCTAGTCAGGTCACATCTTCCTTGACCTTCCTGCCTAGTGGCAAAAGAGTATCCCTATCGTCTCTATTGGCTGCTCTCTTTACTGGCCCTCATCTGGACAATTCCGCTTGACTCCAGCTCTTCCCTAGTTTGGGGTTTGTGGGCTTCTTTCCCAGAGGTTCCTGGGAGGACGGAAAATGTATTGGAAGCCTCATAACTCTCCATGGACTCCATAGCTTCTTCTAATGTGGAACAATGGTGAGCTACCCAGGCCCTCCCTCCCTCCCTCCTGGTAATATCTGTATTAATTGTTCTATCATTAAAAGATCAGTTATCTGGTTGGCTGTCCTCTGCTGAGGCTTCAGCCACCACAAACAATTAGTCCTCAGACGTTTGGCAGTAGCCCTACGTGATGCCCCTTGAGAATTCGCCTTGTTCCTAAACCGTCTACGGTAGGTCTCTTAAGATATGTCCAGCCCATTTAAGATGGCTGTTCCGACTCTTTGGAAATCATCATATACAGCTTGGGCAGCCCCTGACAAACCTGGGACTAAGATAGTGGCCCATTGATCTTCCAGCCACTGGGCTGTGGTAGCTACCCAATCCAAGGTATTTTAAAAAACTTCCAGATCATCCAGCCCCATCTTCATGAGGCGAACAGGAGGACCCTTATCTCCCAGATCTCCTTTTACGCAATTGGTGAGGACGGCTATTGCCAGGATCATTAGAGAGATTACTTGAACGGTTAGTTGATTCTGAGCTTGCAACTGAGCCGGCGCCACTGACAATTCATGTATGACGTGCTGCAGGAATTGCTGTTGTTGTTCCACCTGGGCCTGTTGACTGTATTGTAACCAATTCATCATGGTTTCTGCATCCATATTTACTCAATGTAGTTGGTTTGGTAAGTCTCTTCACCCCTATTTTATTTTTTAGGGTGTTTCCCACACAGTGCACCCAGCCGACTATACCACTGTCACAACGCCCCGCCCTTGTCCCAGCTCCCCTGTCTTATCTAAGCAGGGATCTGAGGGTTGCCCATACTCTAGGCAGAGGCTTGAGAGAGGGGAGAAGTGAGCTTCATGTCTCTATCCTAGTTCTCCGCCAACCCTTAGTCTGTTCCCCTACAGTGATCAGGACTCCCAACCGGCTCCAATGATACAGGCTCTCTCCTGGATCGTTATCTTGTGTCTGGGCATCTTAGCACAGTCCTCAGGTCTGAGTCACTGGGGAACTTCACTGTCCCACCACTTCCCTCAGCTGCTAGTCTCCTCCTCGTCTAGGTGCGTGCCTTCCTGTTAAATAGCCCCATCTGGCCCGGCCAACAGGCGCTGTCTGATGAAGTCACAAGCTGTGACAGGGATACCCCCAACGCAGTTTGTGACATCAGCGTTCACACTGTGGATGTCTTCGCCCCTCCACACTATCGAGCCGTCTCTTCAGCAGGTGAGTAGTCCCTGCCCTCGCTGCTGTGAGCTCTCGCTGCTCTGGGGTCCCAGGCAGGTCCAAGAGTGGGACCGTCATCCCTGCTGTCACAGTGGGGTCATACCAAAGACTTATACAATGCCATTATGATATTTCCCCTTTTATTTTCTATTTGTTTTACAATAATGCTTACTAGCATTTTGTTTGCCTAGAACTTCTGCCACACACTAATTTATATATATTTATATTTATATAACACTCAGCTGATGCTTTCAAAGAACTATCCACAGTGGCTTTTTGGGGACAAAATGCAACCACACAGGCCTACCTCTGTGCACTGGCTGCCGGTAGTCTTCCGGGCCTGATTCAAAGTGTTGCTTTTAACCTATAAAGCCTTATACGATCTGAGCCCTGCTTATTTGCGAGACCGCCTCACCCCCCCGGGCTTTAGATCGGCCCCTGCGGTCATCTGGGGGCACCTTGTTGGAGGTTCCCCGGGTTCTCCAAGGTGTGGCGCAGAACAGGGCGTTCTCGGTGGCCGCGTCGTGGCCGCGAATTCCCTCCCGGTGGGGGCACGGTTGGCCCCAGACCTCCTGGCCTTCCGCAGGAAGAACTGCAAAACCTGGCTGTTCCGTCAGGCATTTGGCGAGGGAGAAGGGTAGGGTGGGGGATTAGGGGGGGTGGTATGGGGGTGTTTTATGGTTGTCTTATTTTATTGTTGAATTGTGGTTTGTTTGGTTTTTTATTATTTAATTGGAATGTTTTTAGTATATGTATTGTTGTTAGCTCTCCTGCTATGGCGGGAGAAAGCGGGATATAAATTTTGAAAATAAATAAATAAATAAATAAAATAAACTCCACATCCAAATACTCATCTGAAGGTGGCTGAGGGGTTGTGTGTGTGCTACCGTGACCCACTCATGGCCACTCATGGGGCATTGGAGACAAATCCGGAGTGCACCATCCAGAGGAGTTTAACAAAGTGCATGGAGACTGGCACCCACGTATCCCCTGACCGTATGAATGGGGGCACCCGTTTACATGAGCAAACAGATCCGCATCCAGATGCAACCCCGGTTCCACCCACAGCCCTGCCGGAAGCTCTCTGGGGAGCTCTTAAATGATGTGCATGAAATACAACACTGTGTTCGCTCAAAGCACAACAAGCCCCCCTCGCCATGCACGAGAGATGAGCCAATGCCAGGGAGGACAGCTGCTCAGACAGCAGCTTCCTGCATGTCCCGCCCCCCGGGTACACGCCTCCATCGTAGCCTGGGACTATCAGCAGCTGCACTGGCTCCTGGGCAGGAAAACGGAGAACTCATTGCATGTTGCATTAACCATTTCCTTTACATACAGATTGCATGTGTTTTACATGTATCCCATGACCCAGCTCTTCATGTTTCTATAATGTCTGCGGCTGTGTGTCATGAGAGAAGGCGAGCAGTTTGGGCGGGGCTTGTGTGTGTGTGTGTTGCTGGGGGGAGGAGGGGAAACAGCCGCCCGTATGAATTGTTTGCACAGCTTGTCCTTGGTGGCAGGAGTGCAGGGAGACTGCCCGAGTGGGCCAGCCTGGGAGCCACCTGTTAGAATCCGTCCCCACTCACTCCACTTGAGTGGACGCTCCGTGGCTGTTCCGCTCAGCGGACACGGAAAGCCTCTCCCCAGCTGTGCTTGTTTAAAAACAGCCGAATGACTCCAAGATCCTTCTCCTGAGTATTTACACCCAGATCAGAACCTAGCATCATGTATATAAAGTGAGGATTATTTTACCCAATGTGCACCATCTTGCACTTATCAATATTGAATTTCATTTGCCATTTTATTGCCCATTCACCTAGTTGTGCAAGATCCCTCTGTAGTTCCTCAGAGTCTGCCTGGGTCTTAATTACCTTGAATAATTGTATGTCATCTCCAAATGTAGCCAGGGTGGAAAGGGGAAACCACTTTTTCCAGATCATTAATGAATATGTTAAACAATACTGGTCCCATTGCTGACCCCTGAGCCACCCTGTTTACCTCTCTACAGCTTGAAAAATGACCATTTATTCCATTTCCTACCCTTTGTTTTCTATCTTTTAACCAACTACCAATGCATGACAGGACTCTTCCTCTTATCCCATGAGTACTTAATTTGCTCAGGAGTCTCTGGTGAAGAATCTTGTCAAATGTTTTTTGAAAATTCAAATATACTATATCAACCAACTCACCCCATCCACATGCTCACTGAAAGTCTCATAAAGTTCTAATAGATTAGTGAGGCATGACTTCCCTTTGCTGAAGCCACACTTCAAATCATGCTTGTCAATATGCCTAGTAATTCTGTTTTTAACAATGGTCTCCCTAGTTTTCCTGGTACTGTTGTCAGGTTTACCAGTCTGTAGTTTCCAGGGTCACCTCTGGAGTAAAAATTGGGGTTACATTTGCTAATCTCCAATTTTCTGGCACAGGGGAGGATTTTATGAATAAGTTATTACTGATAGTAGTTCAGCAATTTCAAATCTGAGTTCTCTCAGTACCCTTGGATGAATACCATCTGGCGCAGGTGACTTGCTACTGGTTAAATGATCGATACGCAATAAGACCTCTTCCGGCGTGATGCTAATTTCAGATAATTCCTCATATTCTTCACCTACAAAAAATAGTTCTGGTGTAGGTATCTTCCCAACATCCTCCGCAATAAAAACGGATATTTATTTATTTATTTATTTATTTAATGCATTTGTTAGCCGCCCCCATGCCAATGGCATCCTGGGGTGATGTACAATTCAATAAAAAAACAACATTCAAAAAATAAAAACATTTTAAAAAATCCAGCAATTTAAAACCAAAACAGGGTCAGGATAAACAAATAAAAATAGAAAGGTAAGGGGAGAGATAAAACCCTAACACCCCCCCCCCTCCTCCCCAAAGGCCTGGGCAAACAACCAGGTTTTACAAGCCCGCCGGAATGTCAAAAGGCTCGGGGCCAGGCGGTCCCTGAGGTACGAGGGGCCCAGACTGTGAAGGGCTTTATAGATCAATGCCAATACCTTGAACCTGGCTCGACATGCTATTAGCAGCCAATGCAGAGTTCGGAGAACAGGTGTCATATGCTCCCGACGACCCGTCCCCATCAGGCCTTGATGGCTGCCACATTCTGCACTAGCTGCAGCCTCCGGACCAGGAACAAGGGAAGCCCCACGCAGAGTGCGTTACAGTAGTCCAGCCTTGAGGTGATGAAGGCATGGATGAGGGAGGCCAGGTCCGGCCCGGAGACGTATGGATGCAGCCTCCGCACTAGATACAACTGGCGGAAGGCAGCCTTCGCCACCACCTCCACCTGTCAATCCTGGTGGAGATCCGAGTCCAACACCACCCCCAGACTCCGAACCTGCTGAGCTATAGGAGGGCGGACCCCCCCCCCAATCAGGGGGGCCGACACCTCCCTTGCCCTCCCCACCAACATCACCTCCGTCTTATCGGGGTTGAGGTTCAGTCTGCTCTGCCGCATCCACTCCGCCACGGCCTCCAAACACTGGGATAGCAATGAGACAGCAGGGTCTGGGTCAGCTGAAAAAGAGAGGTACAGCTGAGTATCATCAGCATATTGGTGACATCGCACCCTGAACCCTCTCACGATCTCCCCCAAGGGCTGCATATATACATTAAATAATAATGGAGACAGGATGGAACCCTGCGGAACGCTGCAGGACAAGGCGCGGGGGCAAGATGTTTCAGCCCCCAACACCACCCTCTGGCTTTTCCCCAAGAGGAATGACCGGAACCATTCAAGAACAGTCCCGTCCAGACCCCCCAGGTCTCACAGCCGTCTCAACAGCAGCCCATGGTCCACGGTATCAAAAGCGGCCAAGAGATCTAGCAGGATAAGAAATGTAGAACATCCTGCATCCATCTCCTGGTGGAGATCGTCCACCAAGGTCACCAACGCTGTCTCCGTGCCATAGCCGGGACGGAACCCATATTGAAAAGGGTCTAGGAAACTGATGCCATCTAGATGCGCCTGGAGCTGGATCGCCACCGCCCACTCAATAACCTTCACTAAAAAGGGAAGGTTAGAGACAGGTCGGTAGCTGACGAGTGCGTCCACATCTAATGATGGTTTCTTCAGTAGGGGGTGCACCACAGCCTCCTTAAGGCTGGGTGACAACCTCCCCTGCCGCAGGGACACATTAACCACTCTCGCCAGCACCGTCCCCAATGTCTCCCTGGAGGCTTTCACCAACCAGGACGGGCATGGATCAAGTTCACAACTGGTGGCTCTCTCAGACCCCAGGACATCCACCGCATCGGCTGGCGTCACTTCCTGAAACTCCCCCCACAAAGTTGGACCAGACAGGGCCTCCGTAACCTCACACTCATCACCTACAGCCCCCAAACCGACGTCAAAGTCACTCTGAATCCGAGTGATCTTGTCTGCAAAGTAGGTGACAAACTCCTCACAGCAGGCCTGGAACAAGTCCCCGTCCAGTCGGAGGGAGGTTGGACTGAACAGCCCCTGCGCCACCCAAAACAGCTCCACCGGGCGTGACTTTGCAGATGCTATGAGGGCAGCAAAGAACTCATTCTTTGCTGTCCTCACAGCCTCAACATAGGACCGCAAATGGGCACTATGGAGAATTCGGTCGGAGTCAGCGCGGGTCTGACGCCAGCGTCGCTCTAGCCTCCTACCTACCTGTTTCATACACTGCAGCCCCTCGGTAAACCAAGGGGCCCTGCAGTGATGAGACGGAAGCGGCGTGTGTTTCGGAGCCACCCTGTCAATGGCCTTCCCCAGCAAGCTGTTCTAATGCTGGACCAGCTCATTGACAGAGTGACTGTGCAGATCCAAGGTTAATTCCCTCAGGACCTCTTGGAACCGCTGGGGTTCCATCATCCTCTGAGGGCGGACCAATCTAACTGGTCCCATCCCCTTCTGGAGGTGGTATGCTGAGAGGCTGGCCTGAAGGAGATAATGGTCCATCCATGACAAAGGCGTAGCCCTAACCCACTACCGGACCACCCACCTCAAGGCCAGAACTGAAGATCAGATTGAGGGTATGCCCCCCCACGTGGGTTGGGCAGTTGACCACTTGGGACAAATTCATGGTTGCCATGGCGGCCATGAATTCTTGCTCCGTTCCTACAAGGCCGGCATCGGCATGGACATTGAAGTCCCCCAGGACCAAAGTCCTGGAGGAGCCCAGCGCCACCTCTGAGGCCAACTTTGCTAGAGTGGCAAGGGATGCTACTGGACAGGAAGGGGTCCGGTATACCAGCAGTACCCCTAACTTGCCCCCAGCTAAATCAAACACCACATGGAGGGCCTCAATACCTGCAATCTCCTGGACTGGATATCTCCTGACAGGCCAGTCCTCTCTAAAAATAATCTCTACACCACCTCCCTGGCTGCCTGTGCGAGGCTAGTGCTGTACGGCATACCCAGCCGGAACGAGATCTGCTAAAGTTGGTCCAGCCACCTCGTCCAGCCAGGTCTCCGTAATACACGCGAGGTCCACAGCCTCATCCAGGATCAAATCCCGGACAATTGGGGCCTTGTTTACAATGGACCTTGCGTTTAACAGCAGCAGCCCCCCACAGGCAGACCTTGGACCTAGCTCCTCCCTCCGCCCCAGAGGGGGGATGGCACGCTGCACTTCCAACAGGCACCTAGGTCCCCTGGGGGTGCAAGTCATCCATCCCCGCAGACCATACCATCCACGTCCAAGAACCACTCCTATGGCCGCTCCTCCCCCACCGTCCACCCAATCCCGGCCCCCTAAACCAGGCTGTTCGCCCAATGGCCCCTCATCCCCCTCATCCCCTTTACCACTACCCCCCCAAACCACTCCCCAGTCCGCCCAGCCATCCTGCTGCCACCAGGGACAAGCACAAGACATACACACACACCCCGACTTCCCTCTCTCACAAGGAGTCGGGTACACCCCCCTCCCCACCTGCTGCCACCAGGTGACTTCCCTACTCCTCCCCCGGCTGTCACCAGGGTTTTGTGCCTGACACCCTCCCTCCTCCCCCCCCCTCCTACACTCCCCCACCCTTCCTCCCCAACCCTGAACAAGCAACACCCCACCCTGACAACAAACCCCCCTGGGTCCCCTGCGGCCCCAAAGTGCCCCTATGTTCCGCGCCCTTTGACTGAGGTCCTTTGGCCCGCGGCCTGCGGCAGAGTCACTGGCAGCTGGGCTATATAGCCCCCAGCCACTTCCGGGTAGGGTAGGGGACAAGCTGGCCCATGTGACTGATATAAAGAACTGCTTTAGTTTCTCAGCAATGGCCTTGTCAACTTTGAGTGCCCCCTTTGTTTTCTGATCATCTAGTGGACCAACTGCCTCTATAGTAGGTTTTCTCTGATGTTCTAGAAAAATGTTTTTGCCATTGGATTTGGTATCTGTAGTAAGTTGTTCCTCAAATTCCCTCTTGGCCTGTCTTATCATGGTTTTACATTGTTGGTTTCCCAGCAGTTTGTGATTGCATAAGCACTTGTACACTCAAACCATGGATTCTGTGTGGGTGCAGCATAGACACACCTTGAAGGGAAAAGATGGAAAAGTCCCAGTGGCAGAAAGCTCCGCCCCCAAAGTACTCTGATGTCACAGTACTCTATAAGGGGTGTGGCCCCATCAGAAATGGTCAGCAGGGGACACTTTAGCCTCACCCCTTTTCATATAGCCCCACTCCTTACTCAACTGAGTGCAGAGTCACAGCACTCCAAGACAGGGGGTGGACTGCCCCGACACGACATCTGCAGAAAGGCCCAGATGGATCAGGCCCAATGCAGTCAGGCTCAGGCCCAAATTTTGGGAGAATCACAGACATGTTCCCCTTTCAGCTCACAAGATATATTTTATTTTATAGATTTTTACCCCACCCCTCCTGCAAACAGCCGCCCCAAGATGATTCTAACATTACAGAGAATTTGAGAGATTTTTATCCATTCTACAGATGTAGGCACATCGAGTTTAGGAAGGGTCACGCAGTTGATTGAGGGGTTACGGCATCCTATTGTTCTTAGGACCTGAGGTGCTGTTTTATTTTATTTATTTATATTTTTACCCTGCCCATCCTGAAGGCTCAGGGCAGCTTACAAGTAGGGAGGCTCCACTTGGATTAGACCGAAACATACAGTTGAATTTAAATACAGGAGGATCAATGCAGAGGATTTATCGCACTCTGGGATTTGTCAGTGTCATTGTTTAGACTTTCACAGCTGCTTAAATAGCTGCTCTCCCTCTTCAGCAGTCCTTGCTACACCCAGGCATTAAGCTTCAGAGAGGAGATCAAAAGTTCCCATCTCAGCTGGAGCCTTCTGCCTAGTACAAGTTAACTCCTTCCTTAGTGCTGCCCCTCAGGACATACCAACAACCTATTCCCCAGCGCTACCCTCACATTAAATGCTTTTAGATGGACGGGCTGCTCCAGTTCTGGCCACACCAGCCTGGTTCACCTCCATGTAGCCCATCTGCCCCTTCTGTTCAAGCAGAAGGGGCAGTCCTGCCAGTGACACTCCGAAACATCTCAGATAACCAGCAGCAGAATAGGCCGGCCACGCCGAAGGTACCGGCCCGTAGCGGAGCAGCTGTCCCTCTGATGCACAGACTCACATTGCTGCTCCGCTTCCAGCTGGCTATTGCCCCCAGGCAACACCATAGAGTTGTGCGTGCCAACCTAGAGCATTGGAAACCACAACTCTGTGGTGGGGGGAGGGGCACCGCACGGGACGACCACAGGCCAGGGAACCCGTCGGGTCCATCTGAATCCAACCCAGGAAGGGCTTGGAGTGGGCAGACATGGGGGTGCTCCCCCAGAGCATCCGGGCCGGGGTACGCGAAATTGTTCTTGAATGGTTCCACGCTTTCCTGTCTAGGAGGACCCAGCAGTTAGTTCTGGGGACTATTCCTCATCCCCCCCGGACGTCACGTGTGGAGTTCCGCACAGTTCTATTCTGTCCCCTCTTTTCTTCAATGTCTACATGCAGCCTCTGGGGGAGGTCCTGAGAGGGCTCGAAGTTCGGTGTCATCACTATGCGGATGACACCCAACTTTACTTCTCTGTTACAACTGACCCAGGCCCGGCAGTCTCAGTGCTTACTCCATTTCCATTTCCATTTTAATTTATATCCCGCACTCCTTTTGAAAATGACTCAAGGCGGCTCACAGAAAATACATTCCTGGGTGTATTCCCACACAGGGGACCCAGCTCAATACAATATACATAAGTTAACATAATATACTAAGAATACATTTATCACATAATTAACCCCACTAGTATCTCATTCTACACCTCCCCACACAACGGGGCAGGTCCCACAACAATCATTCCTGTCCCCTGCTGCCACCAGGGAACACCTGGCCAGCTCCCCTCCTCTCTCACTGGAGGGAGTTAGTCCCACCATCGGTGGTTGGCAGCATGGGGGACTGAATGAGGGCGAGCCGTCTGAAGTTGAATCCTGGCAAGACGGAGGTGATGTTAGTGATGTTATTGGGAGGCGCGGGAGAGTTGGTGACTCCCATCATTGATGGGGTTCGTCCCTCCCTGACATGTTGCAGGGCGGCATTGGTTCCAGTGCCACCCTGCAACATGTATTTTTCATAAGCATCCTCTTTTAAAGGGGCTAATGCATATGCATGCTGCATGTGTGTGGGGCCCACAGGTTTATGGGCCCCAGTGCGGCTGCACCCGTTATAGATACACCTCGGAGCAAGGGCATGAATTGCCTTGAAGGTGAGAGGACAAGAAGCCTGTGCTGGGCAGGGCTGGTTTTAGAATTTGCAGGGTCCAAGGAAAAGAGGAAATGCGTGGCCCTTGATGGCTCAACATCCTCTCCTTTGGCCCCTTCTCTCCACGGGGCCCCAGAGGTGGTCATGTGTTGGGCTCTGCACCCTGCCTTAGTGAAAAAGTTGGGGCTCTGTGAGAACCCGGGCGTAGAAACAATCATGAGGTCTGGTGTGGTTGCCCTGTGGTCAAGCTGGCCCTGGTGCTGGATGCGAAGGGGAGAGGGAATCAGTGGAGGAAAGAGAGGAGGGTTTTAACATGATCAAATCAGCAGGCAATGTGTGAATGACCTTGGCAGTGGAGTGTTGTACAGAAGTGAGAGGGTCAAGGTGAGAGTGGGGAAGACCAGCAGATGATTTAAATGGGCCACTTTCGATGCGCTACTAAGGCCGCTTTTAGATGAGCGCGCAGTGCACTCGCGCGTGGTTTCCAAAATGCAGTGAGACAGGATTAGACGAGACGTTGCCACAAGTCCCACGCACGGGAGGGGGACGCGCATTGTTTTCCGGCCGCGATTTGACCACCTCAATCGCCGACCTGGTCAAATCGCGGCCGGAAAAGAATGTGCGTCCCCCTCCAATGCGTCTAATCCCGTCTCACGGCATTTTGGAAACCACGCGTGAGCGCCCCGCGTGGTCGTCTAAAAGCGGCCTAAGACCCAGGATTGTCATGGAACAATGCTTCTGGAATAGTTCCAGAGCTCTCAGGCCGTTCTCAGACGAGCGCGGCGGCCCCCGCGCTTGTTTCTTAAAAAAGCCGGCAGCCCGTTCCACATGTGACGCTGCCGCCGAATACGCGCATGCGCGGGCGATGCGCATCCATTTCCGGGCGTGAACCGACCGGGTCGGCGATCGAGGCTGGTCATACGCGGCCGGAAATGGAAGCGCATCGCCTGCAGATGCGCGTATTCGGCGGCAGCGTCACGTGTACAACGGGCTGCCGGCTTTTTTGAGAAACAAGCGCGGGCGCCGCCGCACTCGTCTAAAAACGGCCTCAGTTGCAATAGGGTAAAAGCTGTCCTCCTCTCCCCTTTTCCTGGAGTTCTTTCAAGCTAGCAATAGTCTGTTCAGTACTTGCATCGTGCTTATATCTTGAAAGCATGGCACAAACGTCAGTTAAGTCGAATAAACTGGAGCAGCTTCCTCCTCTGTTTAAGGAATCTACGCTACTCCTTCGCACTAAAAATCCTTCTGTTGTTGGTGCCTCATTAGAATTGCCAGGAATTGGGAGGAGGATGTTCCAGCTGCCATTGCCCCATATCTTCCTTATATTGCATTTGTAGGCCAACTAGCAAGCTGGAGCCTTTACTCCTACTTCCTCAATGGGTGTTTTATTTTATTTATTTTGGACATTTATGCCCCGCATTCATCCTGCCTCAGGCAGCTTGGGACTGCTAACAAAATATAAAAAACATATCAATATAAAAATACATAAAAACACAACAATATAAAAACACTTGCTGGAGCCAAAAGATATATTCCACCCAACCCGATCCCCCCCCCCCTCCAAAAGCCTGGCGGAACAGCCAGGTCTTACACTGTCGATGGATGGAGGGAAGATCCAGGGACAGACAAACCTCCACTGGGAGGGAGTTCCACAGCCTTGGAGCAGCCACTGGGAATGCCCTCTCCATGGTCGCCACCTGTGTCACCTGGGCGACCTCAAGGAGGGTGCTCCTGGCAGACCACAGGGGCCGATCCAGGACCCGAGGAGTGAGACAGTCCCACAGGTAAGTGGGGCCTAGACCGTTTAGGGCTTTAAGTGTCAAAACCAACAGCTTGAATCAAGCCCGGAAGACTATAGGCAGCCAGTGCAAAGAACGGAGCACCAGTGTTATATGCTCCCGGTGCCTCGTCCCCGTGAGGAGATGGGCCGCCGTGTTCTGCACCAGTTGCAGTCTCTGAACCATCACCAAGGGTAGCCCAACGTAGAGCGTGTTGCAGTAGTCCAGCCTTGAGGTGACGAAGGCATAGTAGCCAGGTTGGAGTCCGAGATATATGGCCGAAGCTGACGTATCAGGTATAATTGATAAAAGGTGCTCCTCACCATGGCCATCATGTGAGCATCTATGTTAAGCTGGGAACTGAGGAGCCCCTCCAGACTTCGAACCTTTCATAAGTGTCCTCCCTCGCTTTCATAAGCGTCCTCTTCTAAAGGGGAGATATGGTAACCCTATGCATATGCATACTAGTTCCGATTGCCTGAGTAGGGGGCCCATTCCATCTTCTGCACCAGGGTCCATTCCCACCTAGCTGCACCCCTGCCTTGCTTCCTCTCTATCTTTCTACCCTCGCTTGCTGCTATGTTACCACGGGGGAACTTCACTCCTCTTCTGCCATCATCCTTGCCCACCCAAAAACCTCCTGCTCCCCCAAACTATCTCCACCTCTTTGCCCATGCTGCCCCCTAAAGCTCTCCTCCTGAGCACATGCACTCTCTGCACCCTCCCAAGTTTCAAATCCCTTGAAAAAGTCTACTGTCTATTCTGTCGGTCTTACCCTAGCTCCTCACCCCAATAGATTTTTCAATGATGCTTCTCGCCAAAATGACTTATCTTTCCGAATCTCCCTCTTCCCCTTGTCTTGGTCCATGTGCTGATCCCTCTCAAGACCTTCTGGACCTGATCCGACACTCACACACACCAAGACTTTGAACCCGATCCTGAACTATGGAACCACTCTCTGTTGCAACCAAACATGTAATTCCCTTTGCTCCTAGGTTGCTAGAGTTATGGGTACAAAAGAGACAGGAGGTTGGCCCAGCACAGAGTGGAAACAGAGGGATGAGGGGAAAGGTCAGGGGTGGGTGGGTTGTGTTTTATGCTGCTTTTATGTATTGTTTTTAATTGTTTTGTAAGCCACCCTGAGCCATCTGGGAAGGGCAAGGTAAAAACATAAATAAATAAATAAATAAATTAAGTATGTGCCCCTACAGCTTCTCAACTTCATGAACACATCCCTGTCTCTCCATATGTGCCCCCTCTTGTCTCCCCACCCCTTGTCCATTCTAGATTGTAAGCCCTTTGGGGCAGGGATCTGTCTCTAATCACAACTGCATAGCACCAGGCACATTGTTGGTACTATATAAATAAGTATTAACAATACTATTTAAGTTGCTCTTCCCATACATGTATATACATAAGTATTAACAGTTTGTTTGTAACAGCACCCTGTTGTGCAGTGCCTAACACAATGTGGGGGAGGGGGCTATTGAAAACAATACTACATACAAATGGCAATGGTTAAATCGGACCTTTCCCAAGAGACATGTGCACAGTTCAATCTCCTATAACAGGAGCCGGCATAGGACGAATCCTCTACCCCAGCACAAGAACTGGCACTCTCAGTTGCAACCAAGCATGTAATTCTCTTTGCTCCTGTACTGAGGTTGCTATAGTTATGGGTACAAAAGGGACTGGAGGCTGGCCCAGCACAGAGTGGAAATAGAGTGTTTCCAGCCCAAATGCGTTCTTAAGGATTAGTCGGAAGCTACAACGAGCAACTAACCAAAAGTGGCCTGGAGCAGTGATTCATGGGCTGTTTGTATATGAACGCCGCTACAGGGGTGTGTGTCTGTGGTTGACACCTGGGGTGGATGCGGGGGCATCCCACGTGGGGGAGCATCCTTCAAACAAACAGCCCCATCCATGCAATGCCCACCCTGTCCACGCACAGAGCCCTCCAGATTTTTCCAGAGTCCCCCGTGCATGGATTGTGTGGATGGGGCGTGGGTCACGGGAGCGTCTAACCCCATGCACCGTATTCAAACGACACATCTCCCACGTGGATGGTGACTGTCCATGCGTGGGGGTGTCTCATGGAAACACACCCATAGATTTGCACAATCCTATAGGGATTGTGCAATCCTCCAGGGCATTTAGTGATGGTGTTATCAGTTGATGCTGGCACAAACAAATCCTATTCACTTCAATGGAACTTGCGACGGCCCTAGCAGAGGTTCTATATGTCCAGAGGACAATGCTGAAATCTGCAATGATCCTATTACTCATTTACTCATAAATGATGACTGCTAATAATAATTCTAGGAACTTAAAATGTTTCACAAAAGAAAGCAGAAATGTTTGGCCAATGTCATACTCGCAGGTTTAGTATTATTAATCTAGCCATCCTCCTACATGCATTTATTGATTTAAATTTAATACTCCATGTAGCCTGGTGCAGTCCTCTGGGGCTGCAGCCCCTTTAAGAGGGGGATGGGTGAGCCAGCTGGCAGGCTGTGCACATGCGTGGGTCTGGGGACGCCAGCCCTGGCGAAAAGTCAGCCTGCGTTGGACACTAGCCCTGGAAAGGTGAATAGCTATATTATAGCCAGGGAACATGCCCAGTGGAAGCTTCAGGGCTGTTCAGACATCTAAGTACTTGGGCACACTCAGTAGGGCTCCGTAACTCTCTCTGAGCTCCAAGTATGGAGACATGCTCAGTAGGGACAAGGTGAACTGAGCATGTGTGGGGCCTATAAAGGGCCTGGGCTCAGCTGAAAGGGGGGCAGCGTAGGAGCTGTAGCAGTAGGCTCCCTACTCCTGGGAAGTAACCTTGATGAAGGGCCTGCTGAGAGAACAGGGACCAGGACCAGGTTAAGGCCTAAGGTGGAGAATAGAGAGGGCTTTTGAGTCAAGGCCTGCTGGGAGACAATGGGGCCATTGCTGGCTGGGGTGGTCAGTGCCTCCCTTTTGGGAGGGCAGAGTCCTGGACCGTCTCAAGGAGGCGGTGGTGTGGCCTCTGCTCAAGAAACCATCACTTGATGTTGACTCCCTTGCCAGCTATTGGCCTGTGTCTAACCTTCCCTCTTTAGGAAAGGTTATTGAACAGGTAGTGGCCCGTCAGCTGCAGAGGCATCTTGACTGCATCGGGTTTTTTAGTCAGGCTTCCATCTGGGTTATGACACTGAGACTGCACTTGTGGCATTTGTTGATGACCCGCGCCATTATATGGACCGGAGTCAGTCTACCCTGTTGATCTTATTAGATCTATCAGCAGCATTTGATACCGTTGACCACAAGATGTTGGTGACACGTCGGCAGGATTGTGCAGGGGTGGGTGGGACCGTTCTTGAATGCTTCTGCTCTTTCCTGACCAGAAGAACCCAGCGAGTGGTGCTTGGGGATTATTTTTCATCATACCGAGACCTCTCGTGTGGAGTCCCGCAGGGTTCTGTTTTGTCCCCTCTCCTGTTCAACATGTATATGCAGCTGCTTGGTGAAGTGGTCAGGAGGTTTGGCGTGCGGTGTTATCAGTATGCTGACAACACTCTGCTTTACCTCTCTTTTTCAGTCTCGGTGCTTACCCGGTGTCTGACAGCTGTGGGAGATTGGATGAGGGCTAACCGACTGAGGCTGAATCCTGACAAGATGGAGCTGATGCTGGTAGGTAAGACAATGGAGTTGGCCACCCCTGTTATTGATGGGGTCTGTCCTCCTTTGGTCTCCCAGGTACGGAGTCAGTCTGGGGGTACTCCTTGACTCACAACTCCTCCTTGATGTTCAGGTGGAGACTGTGGCAAGGAGTGCTTTTTGCCAATTACATCTGGTGCGATGGCTTCGGCCATATGTCTCGGACTCTGACCTGGCTACTGTCATCCATGCTTTCATCACCTCTAGAATAGACAACTGTAATGCACTATACATGGGGCTACCCATGATGGCTTGGAAATTGCAGCTGGTGAAGAATATTTATTTATTTTATTTATTTATTTTTCAGATTTATATCCCGCCCCCTCCTGCAATGCAGCTCGGGGCGGCTTACAACAACAATAAAAACAATTAAAACAGTTAAAATATAAATATAAAATACATCAAAAAACAGGGTTAGGAAACAGTAATAAATAGATAAATGGGCAGGGGATTAAAATCACCCTCCCCCTCCCTCCCTCCCAAAGGCCTGGGCAAACAGCCAGGTCTTACAGTTCCGCCGAAATGTCAAAAGGCTTGGGGCCAGGCGAGCTTCCTCCGGAAGGGAGTTCCACAGCCGCGGCCCTATCACCGAGAATGCCCGCTCCATCGTGGCCCCCCGCTTAACACGGGGGACCTCCAGGAGGGCACCCCC
>QEPC01013801.1:710683-720802 GCA_003113815.1 Sphenodon punctatus | reverse complement strand
CAACCCCTACCCACCACCCTAGCCCTGCAACAACAGAAGCCCACACAACAACCAAACAGATTCCCCCGCCCCCCTGCTGCCCCTGAAGTGCCCCCTAAAGTGCCGCGCCCTTTGGCCGCGGCCCTTCGGCCGCAGCCTGCGGCTCAGCCGCTGGTCCCGGGGTTTTTAAACCCCCGCTACTTCCGGGGGGGGGAGGGGACAGGTCAGCCCACAGGCTGGCCTCTGCGATTCCCCCCCTAGCCCCCCAAAGCTCACTTGTCGTTCTTCTTCCCGCAGGTCTCCCAGCGGGCAGCGGCAGCAGTGGAGTCACCAGCAGCGGGACCCCCGGGCAGCAGGGCAGCGGAGCAGCAAAGCACACACACCCCGCCGGCGGCAGAGCGTCCCAGCCCCCGCAGCAGCGAGGCAGGTAGGTGCAGATGGATTTCAGGCTCCTCTCTGGCTCTTGCGGCTCAGCCGCTGGTCCCGGGGTTTTTAAACCCCCGCTACTTCCGGGTGGGGGGGGAGGGGACAGGTCAGCCCACCTCCTAATGGGGGCGGGTTGATGGCACCATATTATACCGGTTCTCCGTTCTCTGCATTGGCTGCCTTTCCAGGCCCAATTCAAGGTGTTGGTACTTGCCTATAAAGCCCTAAATGGTCTAGGCCCTACCTATTTGCGGGACCACCTCACTCCCCGGGTCCTGGAGTGGCCCCTGCGGTCATCCGGGAACGCCCTCCTCGAGGTCCCCCGAGTCTTTTGGGGGGGGGCACACATGGGAGGGCATTCTCGGTGGCCGCACCACGGCTGTGGAAGTCCCTTCCAGTGGGAATCCGGTTGGCTCTAGATCTCCCCTCGCTTAGAAGAATGTGTAAGACCTGGCTGTTCCGCCAGGCGTTTGGCGAGGGAGATGGGTGGGTTTAAGATGGTTTAGATGGGGGTTGGGTGGGTGGGCTAGGGGGTTTTGTGGGTTATTTTTCTCCTCCTTTTATGGATGGTTTTAATGGATGACTGTTTTAATATGTTTTTAGTTTTATTATGGTTTTATCTGGTTGCTATTGTAGGCTTCCCCGAGTTGCTTGCGTCAGGAGGGGCAGGGTAGTAAAACCATTAAATAAATAAATAAAATAAATAAATAAAATGTCCTAGAATAGAAACAGTGTGCACATATGGTGGCGTAGACCTTGGCTATAAGAGGAGGTAGGAGATCAAGGGTGGGGCCCCTACAGGGGTACCCCACAGAGTGCACCCCCCTACTTGGGGGAATACAGCCAAGTTGAAAGCAGAATGGGTGTGGCAGTGGGGTTGGCTAAGTCCCCCTACACCCCAGCGCCCTGTGTGGCCCTGGGAAGACCCCCTGTTACACTTCACCCTTCCCTGAAGGCTCAGGGTAGCTTATAAAGACGCACAAAAACACATTCAAATCCCTTTATAAACCTACCCCCAACTCCAAATAACCCTCACCCCAACCCCTATCCTTGCCTGCCAAATGCTTTGCCAAAAAGAAAGGTTTTGCATTGCCTCCAGAATATGCTCAGGCAGAGACCTCCAGAGGAAGGGAGTTCTAGAACACAGGGGCAACAACCACTAACATCCCTCCACATGCCCTCATTGTATGTACAAGATTAGTGGAGGGTACCCGCACGAGGGTGCTCCCGTCCGACTGCAAGAATCATGATGGAGCAGGATAGGAGAGAAAGTCAGGTATAAGGCCCAGGCTGTTTAGGGCTTTAAAGGTCAAAACCAGCACCTTGAATTGTGCCCGGAAAGCTATTGTTAACCAGTGCGGACTCTAAAGCACAGGTGTAATGTGCTCATGGCAACCCACCCCAGAGAGGAGCTGGGCTGCTGCATTTTGCCCCAGCTGCAACTTCTGAACCATCATCAAGTGTAGCCCCACATAAAGTGCATTGCAATAATCTAGGCTGGAGGTTATGAAGTTGGATTATCCTGCAAATTGGATTATCCTACAAAGATTAGAATGGGTGACCAATGTCCATGCGGACACTGGTCACCCATTCTAATCTTTGCAGGATAATCCCAATTTTGATGGTGACATCATGCCAATTAGATTTGCAAGCAGGACCTGAGCCAGACTAGTGCAGATGGTGCCACTGGCTAGAACCCCATGTCTACTGGGTCCCATGTAACTTTGATTTGATGACCTTTGTTCTTTTCCACAAAGGACCTAACTCATTTCCCCAAAGAGGCCCTCTCTCCTGCAAAGGCGACCCTTTCTCTGCCCGCTTCCTGAGCTTTTGATGGGTTTCCCAGTGGAACCCAGAGGCTTGCAGCCACACAGTCCTGTAGGCACCCACTCTGAAGCAGTAGCTTTATATCATTCACCCGTTACCTTGTATAGTGGTGGGCAACCAAAGCAAACCAGCGGCCCTCTCAACACTTCCATGGGCTGTGAGATCATTTCTGCCAATTGCAGTGAGCCCCAGCGCCTGGACTCTTTTAAAGCTCAACCTAACCCAGCCCTTTGAATAAGATCCTGGTCATATTGCAGATCTATAGGATGAGGAGCAGGGATTCAGGCTGGCCCCTGTGAGGGCACAGAGCACCCACCACTCACTAGTGCCAAGCCAGGTACGTGCCCCTTGGCGATCTCTTAGGGGCTGCATTGTCCCCTAATAGGAGAATGGGAGGGGAGAAGAGATTTTAAAGGTGTCCTCCATGCCATTTATTATTATTACTTATATAGCACCAGCAATGTACCTGGCAAACTGTTTGCAGTGAGAGACAGGTCCCTGCCCTGAGGGGCTTACAATCTAGAATGGACAAGGAAGGGAAGAGGAGTGTAAGGAAAGACATAAGGGGTACATATATTCCCATTTTACAGATGGGGAACTGAGGCCAAGAGATTATGGCTTGCTCAAGGCTACCCAGCGTGTCCATGGCTAAATCAGGATTTCAGTCTCTGTCCCCCAGGTCAAAGTCCACGCACTTTATCCACTAGGCCAGGGATTCTCAACCTGGTGCTCGGGAGCGCCAGAGTGCTCAGGGCAATGCGTGAAAGTGCTCCCCAAGCCAGCTGTCAGTAGTGCTCGGGAGCACTTTGAAACAGTACTCCTTTTGATTGAATGAAATTGAATTGAATTGCACAGAGGAGACAAACTCTTCATATTTATGCAAATCATTCATGGAAATCTGCAGTGCTCCTAAGTAGTTACTTACGTCATTCCCGTGCGCATGACTGGGAAAAGCTGAGAACCCCTGCACTAGGCTATAATAGCTCTCATTTAAGAGCACAGGGTGACATTTTGGGATGCTGTTATCCTTGCACAACATGCTAGCGTGATCAGCTGTGATGGATAATGACCTGCTACATGACAGCAAGTGAGGCTGTTGTGCTTACCTTCTTCCTCAGTAGGGGCACTGAGAAGGTGGATGACATCCTGAAAAACATGCATGCTGGTAAGCATCAGTGCAGCAGTGTCTGATATAGAAATGTCTTTCACAGAGCTGCAACTGAAGTGCTGACAGGTCAATTCTGCTGAAAACTGAGACCAAGCTAGTCAAAAAAGAGCTGAGGCGCCAGGACTGGCGCATACTGAGATGTTCAGATGTCACAAAAGCACCACCTTATAATCCACCAGGGACTTATTTGTGACTTGTGAACACTGTTCTGCCCAGTGGGAAATCTGTGAAAGAGCTCTCTGGATTCTAACCTCTTCCACAGGTCACCACACACTTACAACACAGTAAGTGTTTGCACATCAAATAAATCCATGGTGAATAGCTACTCCGTGCTTTTCCATAGGCTTTACCACTTGAAATGATCACATCTGAAAGTATCCAGAGTTTCAAAGCATGGAGGGGAAGCTCTGAAGAAACAGAGATGACTCAAGGGCCCATGGGAATGAGCAGGCTGATACAAGGGAGAAAGGTGGCCAGCAGGGACATGAGGAGATTTATATTTTATTTTATTTATTCAATAACTTCTATCCCACTCCCTCCGCTCGGGGTGGCTCATGAAATATTTAAAACAAAACAATATATAAAAACAGTACATAAAGGAATTACTAACACAATAAAAACAACAACAAGGAGGTAAAACCACTGGTAAAAAACCCACCTCTTATTCTCCCCCCGCCCCCAAAAGGGCCAGACAAACAGATGTGGGTGGAGAGGGGGGGGGGTGAAGGAGCACGGGTGAGAGAGAATTTGCAAATAGAGGAGTGAGAGTGGAGCAATCAAGAAGAGATGAATGGCAATGGTGGGGCAGGAGACAGATCAGGCGACTATGTGGTGTGAGAGAGAAAGCTAATTACTGAGTAGGTTGCTCTGTATAATTATCCACAGCAAAGTACCAAACAATGGTCTAGTTCCAGGCCAGGGTCACTCCCCGCTGCACCCTGCTGCTGATTTAGCCTTGCCGTCATCCCAAACTTGTCAACCCTCTCACCTGCCAACAGTGATGTTCCCCTCCCAGTCATGCCAACCAGAGCTCTGCCAGGGGCAGTGCAAGGATTTCTGCTGCCCTGCCCCGACTCCCCGCCCTCCTGCTTTCCTACCACCAATCCAGCCATGGACCTTACCAGCGCTGGATAATTTCTGTATATCTATTTGCTGTCAGGTTTACTGGCAGCAGGCGTAGCTGAAGCCTTTGCCGTCCTTTTCAATTTACCACCTTAGGTGACCGCCTGTGCTGCCTCTATGGTAGCGCCAATCCTGCGCCCTGCGGGGGCTGGAAAGGAAGCTGGGGGGGGGGGGACATTCTAACTTACCTGCCCTCCTGCTTCCTCCCACAGAACATTGTGACATCAACACCCTCTTAGGGGCAGAGACCCTGCCCCCTACAGAGCACCCTTGTGTCACTGCACTTTGTACAGGGTAGTGTCTCCCACAGGCCGAGCCCTGGGAGCTTGGGTAGACAGCGTACCCAAACCAGCCTAGACCAGCCCAGACCAATCAGTTCCTGTTGGGCTAAGGTCGGGTTGTAATCTTTTCATTAAATTTGGCAAACTCTGTGCGTCTTGGATGTTGGACAAAGGGAACGGGACAGGGAACTTCATGATAAAGAAATACTTTAATTTCCTATCTGCACAAGCTGGATAAAAGAAAAACAGCAGGGGCAGGGAAAGAAAGCTGGGAGGCAACTAGGGTTGCCACGTATGCAATTTTTAAAAGAACACTTATGAAAAATACATGTTGCAGGGCCTGCATTGGCACCTAAGGTGGTAACCCTAGAGGCAACTGAGCAGAGGGTGCGCGGGATAGGGTGAGAAGCAGAACGATGGGTCTTCCTTTCGCACTTTGCAAAGCAGGGGGTGGGGAACCTCCAGCCCATGATCCACTTCTGGCCTATGGCCTCCCTCTATCTGGCCTGCAGAGGCTCCCCAAAACTTGGCCATCCTTTTGAGAGTGGCCAGCCAAGAAAGGGGGATGCCTCTGGAGGGCCAGGGGCTGCTCCCAATGCAGTGCCACCCAGTGCTTAATTTGTACAAAATGGATTGCCGGGGCCCAAGTCTGCGGCAGAAGTCACACCCCCTGAGCCAGAACTTGTCAGAGCAGGGAACTGTGAGCAGTCGATCCCCTGCTCTTGGAGCTAGATCTGCAAGAAGCGCCCGGGAGGCAGCAAGGCGCTCTGGATCAGTCTTGTGGAATGGAAGCTCTGCAGGCCGCCCCATTAGGGATAGGCAAACGCGGTTCGGAAGTTTGGAGTTCAGACCGAACTTGACCAGTTTGGTCGACTGAACCAAACTTCCGAATTGAACTCGATTTTTGAACCGAACCGAATTTCCGAACTCGGCTCTGTTCGCCCATCCCTAAAAGATAATATTCCATTTAGTTCAATGGGGTTTGAATTTCTGAACTTTGTTTGGAAATTCGGAGTTCAGACCGAACCCAAATAGTTCGGTCGACCGAACTGAACTTCCGAACCGAACCAGATTTCCGAACTCGGTTCTGTTCACCCATCCCTATGCCCCATTTCCCTGCATCATACTCTGGGACTGCCACTGTTTTATGCTAGGGAATTTCCATAACCCAGTTCCCTGCTGCCTGCACTTTTTACTTCTGCCTCCTAAGCCTTACATTTCCTGGGGCTCTGCCCCTGCTCCCCTTAAATTTAATTCCCAGGGCTGAGCCCCGGCAAGCTCCTCTCCTCCCTCCCTCCCCAAATTAAGCCCTGGCCCCACCTTGCTGTAAGATGCTCCGGGCTGGTTTCCCACCCCCTCAGAGTTCCCAGTGCGGCTATACCCCCTGCCCCCCGCAGAGCGCTCTGCAGTGGGGAGGGGGCAGCTTGCAGTGCTCCTGGTTTGGCTACACCGCATGGGACTATAGTCAATCTGGCCCTCAGAGCTTTAGGCCACTGCTGATCTGGCCCACAGTAGGAAGATTCACCACCAATGCTGTCAAACTGGCCTGCTTTGCAAGTTCCAAGCCCAATCTCTCTCTTCAGCTGCACCCAGTAGGACTCGTCTAACAGGAAGCCTAAAAGCAACACCCTCTGTTACATGAGTCATACAGAATATAGAGCATGCTGTAAGCTAACCTGAATGGAATGTGGCTTGGCCACCCCAGCCTTCTGAGTGAACTGAGCGTGCAAGGACTCTGCCAAGTGTGTGGCAACAATTCTGACAGCAAATAGATGTACAGAAATTATCCAGTGCTATATTATCTCTTGGACTCTGCACTCACCCAGCAACATCCACCATTGAACTTCTGTGCCGCTTCTAAAGCTCGTTGGTCTATTTAGGAGTAAGGAGTTGCTAGGGATGGGAAGATCAGTATTGGATCAATATGATTCGCCTGACTTTGGTTGAATCAGGAGAACTGAATTGACCTGATTTGATTATGCGGGATCCGATGTCCCCATCAAATCCCCCAAGAAGGATAAAACTCTTTCCAAAGTACCCATCCTGCTGCCAGCTCTGTCTCCCCTGGAACCCTGCCCAGTGCCCACCTCCCCCAGACCTCTGCCCATGCCTGCCCTCCCCAGTTCCTGCCCCAGCAGCAATGTTGGGGTGGGCAGGCAGGATTCTGGGGTTGGCGTGTTCCGGGCAGAGGTCTCGGGGAGGCAGAGCTGGGGGTAAAGGGGCCGCACAATAGTGGAGAGAGGAGTAGAGGGGCTGTGCAGGGGTGGGGAGGAGGGTAGTTTGCTTACTTACCTTCCCCACCCCCTTGGTACTGGCGACCTGCAGCGCTCAGTGCAGTCTTCTCTGGGCTACACCAGGAAGAAATGAACCCAAAAAAGAGCACTGCACATGTTCAAAATGGCTGTTCGGCACATGCGCAGCCATTTTTCAAAATGGCGCTAAGCAGCGTTGGCCCCATTTTGGAAAATAGCAATCAATCTGTGCATGCCATCTTGGAAAAGGGCAGCCAATCTGTGCATGTGCAAAATGACCACTACGCATGTGCAGACTGGCTGCCCTTTTCCAATGTTGGAAAAGGTTGCGCATGCGCAAAACAGTTCTGCAACCATTTTTCACATGCAGAGTAATTTTAAAAAAATAAAATAAAAACCTTACTTTTTCTTTCTTAAATTACTGGGCATGTGCAAAATGGCTACCAGACCGTTCTGCGCATGTGTGCCATTTTCCAAAATGGCATCGGCAGTGTCACCACCATTTTGGAAAAGGGCAGCCAGTCTGCGCATGCGCAGTGGTCATTTTGCGCATACACAGAACAGTTGCCCTTTCCCAAAATGGTTGCAACACTGCACAGTGGCAATGAACCATTCTCCGGCACATATGCACAAAACAGGCTAGCAGCTATTTGCGCACGTGCAATCATTTTTTTAAAAAATTCTTTTTATTTTTAATTTTTAAGTGATTTAAATATGGATCCATAATACAAATCTGTAATTAAATCTGGAAATTTAAGGGAAACAAAACAAAAAGGAAACTAAATGAAATTTCTCCGGCAGGCCAACCTTAATATTTGGCAGCAATACAGCTGTGTCCTAAGGTTAGATAGAGGTTTTGAGGCATCCTGACATAATTTAATGTCCATGGTTGCAATCTTTAAACCACCTATTTTAAAGTAGTCCCACTGAAAGATCCTATAATTTAAAAAACTACCACAAGTAGGACTGACCAGAGCACATTCATGCCTGAAGTAAAGGATACAATCTTTTTTTTTTTTTTTTTAACAGTCCAGATGTCTCAAACAAGTAGGCCACAACCACATTACAGAGAGAGGTCAGAAAAACCCAGTCGGCTATCAATCTGATTAAAGGAAAAGTTGCTTCCCAACCCCATCCCCCAAAATGGCAATCAGTTAAACCCTGAACTGAGCATGTGTACTGGATCCACCAGTCAGGCACCAGACATATACTTATAGTGCCCAGACAACACTCCATCATTTCCACCTGCAGTGTGGACTTCTTTGAAAAGACCCCAAAAGATGTTAGAAGGTTTTGTTTTTGTTTTTTAAAAAAAGTCTTCCTGTAGTATCAAATAGAAAATTTGAAAAGTGGTTTGAGGATGGCAACCACTATATCAAAGTCCCAGGACTAGAGACAATTTTGATGCCATTGGCATTTAGACAACAGCAAGTTATCAGACCTTTAAAGACCACATCAATCCGATTACTGTTTTTCCCCCCTTGCTTGGTTTCTGACAAGATTTTAGTAATTTCTCTCTAAATGCGCTAGTAAGTGAACCTCGGTTTTAGGAAATAACTGTCCGGCTGCTATAAAAGCTGAAATTCAAGTGTGTTCAGGGAGGAGGAGATTCTTGAGGTTGCTCGGGTCCAAAGAAAGTGATGTTTTGCCTGTTTTAAACAAAACTACTGCCATTTTTTGGTGATAAGGTAAAAGAGAAAAGAACAAATACAGTGTTCCAGCTTTGTCCAAGAACCAAAAGTTCTAGTTAGTTTCTGGGTATCTGCCGTACGCTGGGTAGAAAATGGTGAAAGGAAAATCTGAAGTAAGTTCTCAGCCATTACCCACTTCTTGGTGAAGCACCCCGAGACACACACTCAGCCCCTTGAGGCAAGCCCTTCCACCCTTGAGTCTGGTCTCTCATTTGTGGGTCCTAGTCTCAGCTTTAATGTATTTCCTCTCAGTCGGCTCTCAACTCTCCACAACCAGGGACAATTAGCCACTCACACAGCTGGCTGCTCACCTGAGAAGGCTTGTCTGTATGCAGCAAATACTTAACAACTGAGGGCCTAATTTTACAGGGATCTAGGGTGTCCTTATTATAATTTGCTACCCCAGATAACCCCACACATTTATCTATAAAGCAGAGGTTGAATCTGTTACCTACACATCTACGTACAGATTTATTGTTTTATATCAGTGATAGGGAATCCCCAACCCATCATGGCTCCCCCATTTCCTCTTTAGTGTGGTCTGTTCTCCATTTTGCCTGGCCCTCAGAGTGGGTGCAGGCACGCTTTCCAGTGAGCTGCTCTATTGCAGATTTTTTACAGGCACGCTCGATTGGCATGGTGGCCTGCCTGGTTTTTCGCTTTCCTCATAGTGCAGCTCTCTTAATTCGACTTGTTATGGGGGCATTAAATCAGGTGGTTTCTTCTAATTGTCACACTTATTGGCAGGGATCCGGCTCAGTGCTAGGGGTTTTAGGGAAGATCAACATGGGAAGCAGGGCTGCCTCATAAAGAGGCGGATATCAGGGCCAGCCATATGAGCCTTGCGCAGCCTGATGTGCACCCCCATTCCAGGGAGGTGGGTTGCATCGCAAGCGTCTCCCGAGGGCAGATGGAGTCCAGTGGCTTTCCTATCCTTGCTTCATGGGGCCACTGCGGGGTGCCCAGTTGTGTCCTCCCTACCCAAGTCCTTTGTCTCCGGCCAGAGGGGGGGACAAGGCAGGAGGGGGGCCTGGCTTAGTCTAGATATGGAAAGGGCAGGTACCTGTTTGTGCAACAGGCAGTCCTCATGGGCCCAATGTAGCATCTTTGCCAGACTCAATTTTGGCAGGGAAAACAGTTCCCCCTTGGCTTATAAAAAGTTAATAAAGAGTGCCGCCTGTGAAAACCCAAATTTGTCTCCCTGTCTTCTTGCAGGGTGCAGAGACAAAATAGCATTTACTTGCCTCGTGTGATTTCCCCCATAGCTTTGTCTATAAAGCAGAAGCAGAATCTGTTACCTACACATCTATGTACAGATCTATTGTTTTATATCAGCGATAGGGAACCCTATCCACCGGGTACTCATAGACCCC
>QEPC01013801.1:675127-691636 GCA_003113815.1 Sphenodon punctatus | reverse complement strand
GAGGTTTGGAAATCCTGAGAGAGATGTCACTGCAAGTCATGCAATTTCAGTTGTGTTCAAAATGCTGGAAATGGGATGTGCGTGGTAAAATTGGACTCAGGCTGTGACTGGGGTGCTTTACAAGGAAATTTATAAACCCAAAACACAGGGACCCATCCTTCAAGGATGGGTCCCTGTGTTTTGGGTTTATAAATTATTTATTTTAAGCTTCATGTGCATGTAGACTGTGTTTTCTTCCATCCAATGTTAACCCTGGGAACTCCTTGCTGCTGGGTTATGCCCTGGCTCCACCTACTGTCCCCCTGACTCTGCCCACCATCCCCCTGGCTCCGCCCCTAGGCCCTACTGCCCCAGTGCCCCTCCAATGTCAAAACCCACCAGCCACCTCTGCCGCAGACCATGGCACATATGAACCCCTCAACTTCGGAATGCATCCATCTGGAAAGGGACAGAGACCCAGCTCCTCGGCATGGAGCCAGCACTCGCAAGCGCTAGCCACATGTCCAAAGCAGTGAAAGCCCAAGCTCAGACACAAATAGGCATCCGGGAGGGTAGCTGGGGAGCACAGGAGCAGTTGCACAGGCTGGGAATGCCACAGGTCACCTAGAGCCATGGTCTCCCCGTAGGTCTAGCAATGTGGACCAGCTGCGGAGGATCTGTATAGCAAGGAAAGAGGGGGCCCACAAGCCAAAGTAGGCAGAGGAGGCAACCAGGGGAGCTCCAAGGACACACGATAAGGGTACAGGCAGCACTATGGGCTGGCTAGAAAGCGATGCGTGGGGAGCGGACACAGCACAGCTGTAAGAACCGAAACCTGGGGTTGGCCAACACACAGACAGCAGTGTTACACAGACAACGTACAAGCAACCACACACCACCCTCACATAGCCATCTACATGCCTGAGCACAGCTCCCCACCCTTCTGCTATTCACCAGAACACCTAAGAGCCCATATACAGAGAGCACCCAACACCACAATACCTGTCTGCCAGTGGTAACAGGGAGCCCAACACATACATGTGGGGCCCTCCCAGTACAGGTGAGCGGCCCCGTGCCACCCAGACCACCCATTAATGCATAGCCCACCACCAATAGCCAATGCACCACAGTACATGGCCCAATGGACAGCCGCTGGCAGATGGGCATGTGCCGGCTACAGCCCCATTAGAGCGAGCCACAACCTGCAGCACATCGGCACTTGCTTGCCTCTGAGCAGTGTGTATGACAATGCCTTCTGCGTTTGAGGCATTTTCCTGCTCACTCCCTCGCTCTTATCCAGCATGGATGCTAACCAGTGGGGTGCCCGTTGGCTCTTACTGGAGTTCGTTGCTGAGTGGTACCGTCAGCACACCGAGCTCCAGCGGATCACCACGGAGTTGCTCGAACTGTACACCGGGGTCCGGGAATGCCTGACCCGCTTTGCTGCAACTAACCTGTTCACCCACCACAGGCGCCGCCACATCCAGGCCATGCGCACGGCGCTCAGGCTGTCCGGGGTTTACTGCAGGGTCGTGCTGATTGCACGCACCCATCCAGCAGCCCTCAAGGAAGCAGCTGCTCGCCACTACTGGAGGAGGGTGACCATTCTCAGCGCTGTCATGCTAACCATGCCCACCGAATGGTACCTCTGGGTCGGGCCCAGGGCCCAGCAATGTTGGGTGGGGGCCCTGACATGATGGGACAATGCTGCTTGGAGGATCCACTTCAAGATGGACCGGTGTACCCTCCTGTGACTAGCAGAGCTCCTGCTGCCCTGGCTGAAGTGGAAGCACACCCCCATGTGCTTCTCCATGCGCTCCCCCATACCCATCTTGCAGCGGGTGGGCATAGCCGTCTGGGCCGTGGTCACCCTGGATTCCTGGTGCTCTGTGCACAACACTTTGGTGTGGGCCTGACAATCCTCACCTGCATAACCTGTGAGTTCTGTGAAGCTGTGGAGGCAGTTCTCCTCGACCGCGTGATCCAGCTCGTGGATCAGGAGGCTGTGATGGCTGGCTTTGGGGCTTCTGGGTTCCCTAACTGTCTGGGTGCTATCGATGGCACCTATATCGAGATCCTCTGTCCCTCCAACGATGATGCAGCTGAGCACATAAACAGGCATGGCTTTCATTCACTGCAGCTCCAGGCTGCTGTCGACCACTGGGACCGGTTCACAGATATCTTCACCGGCCACTCCGGTCACAGTCATGATTCCCGGATCCTTGCCATTTCCGCCCTTTTCATACGGATGTACAGGGGGGATTTTGCCAACATGCGGATGTCCTGGTTCAAGGGGGTGTTGATGCCCCCCTGCATAATTGGGGATCCAGCCTATTGACTCCTCAGATGGCTCATGAAGGCCTATCCAATGGCCAGGAATCAAACGGAGTCCCTGTACAACACCCGGCTGTGCATCTCGATGACTGTCGTCAAGAGGGCCTTCAGTGCCCTCAAGCAGAGATGGAGGTGCCTTGCAGGGCATCTGGACTTTGCTGTGGAGACCTCCGCCCTCATTACCGGTGCCTGCTGCGTGTTGCACAACATCTGCGAGACTGATGGAGTCGCTCTGGCATATCCCCTGCCACAGCGGTCAGCTGGTCCTGTTCTGCTATATGTGAACGCGGCAAACCCCAGGGAGTACTGTTATGCCAAGCAGATAAGAGCAGCTGTGGCGAGGCACATACCCTGCCCTGAGTCTGCTGGGATGCCACATGGGATAGTAGGCTGTGGATCACCAATATTCCCCTGTGGCTGTTAGCTGGATCCCCATTCCATTGCCCGTGGGTGTTCCCTCCCCTCCAGGTCCCACTTGACACATGCCCCATGGTCCCTGAGGACACAGTGTGGAACCTGCAGCATAGCCGTGACCACCAGGCCATAACCTGACCCAGTTTCAGCATGGTCCTCGACTTGAAAGGCTAAGAACGACAGACATGATGGTTACAGTGTCAAATGGTGCTATTATTTTATTTACATTGCTCTCAGTACCCTACTTCCCCCTCCCCTTCCCCCCGACCCTTATTGCTTTCTGGGCCGACCTCTCCCTCGCCTGACAGGTGACTCGGTGTTTTGTGAGCCACCCTCGGCCGCGCTGTCATCCCCCTCCAGCGTTTTCTGGCTCTGGCATGGCTCCTGGCTGTCCTGTGTGGCAGGGGTTGGGGGCTGGACTGGGCCCAGAGCTGGCTGGTGCTGCTGTACCTGCCTGACCAGCTGCTGCCTTCTCAACCCCTGTGGGATGGGTAAGTGAATGCACGGCCCCTGTGGTCATGGCTGCTGCAGCTGCTGTGGGATGGGCAATGCAGGTGGGATGGGTGGTTGATTGTAGGGCAGCAACTGGTACAGTGCCCGGTAGTGCAGCTGCCATGATGTATGCACTCATGGTGCCCGCATTTAGCAGCAGTGAGGTGCCAATTTCCAGTGACCTGTCCAACTTCCTGGAGTGGTCCGCTCCCAGCCGGTCTATTGTTTGGGTCATTCTCTCGAATGCCTCCATTTGCCTGGTGTAGTTCCTTCGCTCCTGTTTCCTCTCCTTCCGCATCTCCACTAACAGGTGCCTGTCCTTTCCCTATACCTGCTGTACAGCTGTCAGTGGCAGCCTCTATGTACATGTGCCTTGTGCTCGCGCATCCTCTGAGCCGGTGGAACTGGTTCCGGTCATGGCTGGGCTGCCTCCACGGGCTGTGACTCTGTGGGGTATAGGTTGGATATGTTAGGTGGGGCTCCCGTTAGCTGCACCTGTACCTCCCCAGGGCGGTGGTGGTGGTGGTGGTGGTGTGGGAGCCCACTCCTGCTGTCCCTTATTCCCTTGGGTGGTCCGGTTCAGGGGCGTAGCATCCATTGAGTGAACCTGTCATAAAGCTGGGGGGCCTCTAGGTTCCAGGGGCCACTGCCTGGACCTGTGGGGGCAGCCCTACATCTGGGCTGGGCTGGAGGAGACCTGGGTGCAGGGCACCCCCACATCACAGGGCGTTCCCCATCCCTCACCTGCCTCTGCATGCTAGTAGTGCTGCTGCAGGAGTAGCATCATCAGGACACCGGGACACCAATTGGCTGGGAGATAAAGCTGTTTGTAAACAAACTCCTCCCCATGTGAGTGATGAGAAGGTTGTTACCTTGTAAAGAAGGTTCTTTGAGATGGGTCCTAACATTCTCACAACTGGGTTGTGCATGCTCACCATATTCAAATAATAGACCACCTGATGGTCTCGAACTCCTCTAGTATAAAAAGCACTCTTCCCCTCAGAAGGACAGTTCCTTCCAACCCTTTCTAGGAATATAAGAAAATTCCATGCAGAGCTGGAAGGGTGGGTGACATGTTGTGAGAATGTTAGGAGACATCTCGAAGAACCTTCTTTACAAGGCAGCAACCTTCTGTTCTTCTTCGAGTGGCTCCTCACACTTTTTACACGGCTCTACTGGGTGGGGGGGTCCATGGGCATGCTGGTGCATGGGCAGGGCTTGCACATGGCCACACATGCATCCTCACTCACGCCCCACTCATCCGCACCCATGGAACAACTGCTGTTTTCCCCGGTTGCTCCATGAATGGGGTGGTGGTGGTGAGTGGGGATGCATGTTAGGCAGGCATGTGCACCCCTACTCACTGCAGGCACCGCATTGTTCACATGGGGTCCCCCACCCATGAACATGCAGAAATCTCTGTGAACAGATGGGTGGGAGAGACCCGTGTAAAAAGGGCCACATTCTCACAACTGTCTTACTTATACTATCTTAGGTAGGAATTTAGAATGTAAAGCAATATCTATTCTATCTTGGAAAATCTGCAAATATAGTTCTGAGATTATTATGGCTGCTATTTCATTAACTCTTCTTAATGAAGTTATTGCTAAGGAATACTGTCTTTAAACCTCCACCCTATAACTAGTTCATTTGTGCTTTCCATAAAATCAATTCATGCTGCCCTGGGGTCGCAAATTAACTGGTTATGCATGGGGGGGCAGAAATGGTTATGGGTGGGGGGCAGCATGAATTGATTATATGGGAGCAGGGGCACAAATGAATTGGTTATGGGGTGGGGGCAGCGTGAGTTGATTATGGGGGCACAACTGAACTATATATATGTCTCTTTGTATGGCATAATGCGCTTAATAGGCTGGCTGAATTTTGGGTGTCTTGTGTGTTTGATAGCAGTGCCCCCAGGCCCACCGGCAGAACCCAACGAGGGGGGCCCATCTTGACTTCTTGGTCAGGGGGCCATTCCACCCTAGCTACACCCCTGGTCCAGTCCCCTCCCCTCCCTTCATGTAGCTGTGTCCTGACACCCCTCCCTTGTTTCCTCATGTTAATCCTCAGCTTCCCTTCATGCAGCTGTATTTCCCATTCCCCTATGGGCTCTGGGATCCATGTGTGCCTTCCCATTCGCTCCCTCTTGGGCCAGACCCCTTTGTTCACCTGTAGGGCTGGCCTCCCCCCTGTCTGCTCACCTTGCTGCTCCCGCTGTTGTTGCTGTTGCTCCCCCTCCGCCTCCTCATATGCTTGTTCCTCCTGCTGGTGTGGTTGTGGACCTGTGTGGAACGGGACGTGGTGGTGTGTCTTTGGGGTGCTTCTGTCCCTCCCACTGTCCCTCCCTGCTCTCTCCCAGCCTCTTGTGGGCCCTGTCCCTTCTGCTTACCTTCTTGTATCTGTTCCACGCTCCCAGTGCACGTTCCCCCTCTGTTACCTTCTCTTCAACCTGTCTCACCTGAGGTAATGATGTGTGTGTGTGTGTGTGTGTGTTAGTTACTTCCATTCCCTGCCTGTTTGTCCCCCCCCCCCTTTTCCATTGCTGTGTCTGTGCTGGCCCCTGTGTTTTCCACTCCCTGTGCCTACCTTCTGTGTCTGTCTCTGAGTCCTGCGTGCCCAGCTGCTCCATGGTGCTCTGTTGAGAGTGCTCCCCTCGTGACCCCTGGCTGAGGGTGACCAGGGTGTCATCGTCAGAAGCCCCCAACCCTGACATTGGTCTTGGGCTCCCTGTGCCTGTCCGTGTCGGGGGCCTGCTGTTCCCTGAGGTCCCGGGCTGTTCTTATTGGGGTGGGGTGTCTATGGGTGCACTGAGTGCTGCCATAGGTGGTGGTACATCCTCCCTTGTCCGGCCCTGTGCCACGGTGCTCCCTACCAGCCTGGGGGCCACAATGGAGCCCTTCATGTGCAGGATGCGCTCCAGGGCATCATAATAGGGCGCTGTCCTTACTGCATGACCGGACTTCTCATTGTTGTCCTTTGTTCTTGTACCCACTCTTTAATTCCTTCGCCTTGGACCTGCATTGTGTTGCCGATCTTTGGTATCCTGCCTGTTCTATTTTCCTGACAATCTGGTCAAAGACGTGCTCGTTCCTCTTATTGACTGCCAGCTCTATCTGGTTTTCTAGAAACCCCCATATCTTTATGAAGTCCTGTGTCTCCTTGTGTCCCCACTGTCCCTCTCTCTCATACCTCCATTTCCCTGGTGCCCCCTCCGGTTCTGGTGCCTCCTCCTGCTGGTATCCTGTGGGGGTTCCGGGGCTCAGGCTCTTTTCCTGGTCTGTTGGTTGGACATGGGGGGGTGGGGGGGTTATGTGCTGTGCTCTTTCTGTTCTGGCCCCAACCTCCCACCCTCCGTCCGTGCCTGTCTGCATCCCTTCGACCCCCGTCCATCCCCCCACTCGTTGTGGTCTCCCTACCCATTTGTGGGGGACCTTTGTCCCCTGTTCGGTGTTCCCCTGTGGGGCGGCTTGCTGTGGACCCTGTGGAGCTGCTGCTGTTGCTCCACTGCGGTGTCTCTCCTCTTCCTTCCTGTTTGTTGTTTGGCGTCCACATTCCCCCGGTATCCCTCCTTGTTTTATTTGTTGGTCATTGCCTGGCAGCGACGCAGCGTGCATTCACCACAGCTGGGGATTGTTGTGTGCGATCATGCCTGGTGGTTGCCGTTCTGATGTTACTTTTGGCCGATTCCCAGTGGGGATTCCATTGACCATGGTTCTGGAGGTGGCCCTGTCCTGAGCTCCAGAACTGTGGTTGGCTTTGGCCCCTACCGGTAAGCAACTGGGGTGAACATCTGGATGCCTCCAAACAGACATTCTGCAGGGGGTTTGTCTGTGATTTGGTGCGGTTGACTGTGATCTCATAACGTCTGTCCACTCCATTTTTTAAAACATCCAATGATGGCGATTCCAAACATTCCCTAGACAACCTATTCTATTACTCTTGAGGAATGGAACAACTTGTCAAGGGATGCTGCGGAGTCTCCTTCATTGGAAGTTTTACAGAAATGTCTGTCAGGAGTAGTTTAGTGTAAATTCTGCCTCAGAGCAGAGGATTGGACTAAATGACCTCTGAGGACCCTACAATTCTATGATTCTAGACTATACTTCTCAAACTGCTTTGAATCTTTGGCTACACATGTAATAATGAGGCTTCTTTGGCTATGTTGTAAGATCAGTGTTGTCAAATACTGCTCTTCTTTACTTTTTGCCTCATTTCCAGACTAACCTGATCTCCTGGTAGTTTCAAATGCGTGATTCATATGTTACCAGCGTCTGGCGATCTGCTGCTGTTTTCTCGGATAAGACATGGAATTAATTCTTGAAATGGCTCATTCTGGCTGTCTGAACATGCCGTGAATTCACAACATGCCCCCTCTGTAGCATTCTGCATGCATTGTTATTGTATTATTAACTCACAACCTTTTATTTGAATAAAAACATCTGTTTGATCGGCCATTTATCATCTTGTAACTCTCCACTGGGCTTAATAGCTCCCTTCCACGGTTTCTCGTCTAATTTAAACAAAAGACACACACGTTAATTTGGACCAGTTCCAGAAATGAAACAGCTGCACAGTAAATCAAACAAAAATGAACTCTATGAAGGCATAAAACTTCAGTGATACGAAAACTGGGGGGGGGGTGCGATTGTCCCCCTTCAATATCCATACTTTGAGTTAATCCACCACAGTATTCTGGATGGAAGAGCATTAACGTAACCTGCATTCTCAGTACTATTCTGTACCTCAGGGCCAGTCTTACCACAGGATGACCTGGGGCAGCAGGCCCCATTCTTTCTGAGGGCCCCGCAGTGGCCTCTGTTTTCGCCAGGACAGGTTGTGGGGGCACCACTCCCTCTCAGTGGGGCCCCAAACATGATCACCTTCATGGCACTGCAGAGGTTGCCTCCAAGGGGGAGGGGCCCCACATTTCATTTTTGCCCTGGGTCCTGCAAATCCTAAGGCCGGCCCTGTTCCACCTTCTATGTACCTACCTCCCAATGGGGTTGTTTGGCTGGTTGACAAGGGAATAATTATAATAGGTGTGTTGTTGGCCCTTTTCACACAGACACTCTAACACAGATAAAATGAGTGTTACATTTTATTATACATGTTGCAGGGCACCCACAGAGCACACCTGCAGTCCTGCAACATGTGTAATAGAATGTAACACCCATTTTATCTGTGTTAGAGTGTCTGTGTTAAAAGGGCCGTATTCAGCTTGTTGCTAGTTATCATTTTAGTGTTAGTTCGTAAGTTTGTCCTCCAGAGATTCCCATAGTTTTGGTGCAGGGACTATATTGGAGGCCAGCAAGGATGCAGGAGAGAAGAGAACGAGGAGAGAAACAAAGTGACAGAAGTTGTTGTAGGGTACCCTACTTGTCAAACTGTTAAGAGATACAATAAGGAGTCACATGGGGTGTGACATCACCGGAAGTGACACAGCTCTTGGGGCGGAAGTGACATGTTAGGCAGAAGTGACGTGGTAGAAGGAAGTGCTTTGTTAGGTGGATATGATGTAGAAGCGTGTAATGCTTGCAGGTTAGGGTGGTCAGAGCCGAAGGCTCCCCCCTCCCTGACCCTGCAAGGTCCTTACGTGTGACTGGAGGTTCACTTTCGGGTCAGGGCGGTGGGTAGAACCAAAGATTCCATCCCCCTCCCTGACCCCGCAAGGTCCTTACGTGTGATTGGAGGATCCGCTTGCGGGTCAGGGTGGGGGGATCCGAAGGCTCCCCCCTCCCTGACCCCGCAAGGCCCTTGGATAAGGGTCATCGGACCCCTCAAACCACTCAGCTGACTAAGCTGGACCAATGGACGAAGGTTTCATCATCCTAGTCCACCCCGTTTTGGAAGAAAAACTGGACTAACTGGGTGTTGTTTCCGGTGTACACTGACTTCCAGAATGGGGGTCATGCAAGGGAGCAAACAAATCAGAGAGCACGCTTAACCAACGGGTGAAGGTTTTGTCAGCCTATCTCCTTCTGTTGCTAAGATCTGGACCTATGGTGTGAAAAGGGTGTGTAGGCCGGAATGGTAGAAGGCAGTCATGTGAGGTCTCAAACCACTCAGCCCCACCACCCTGACCTATTAGAAAGGTTTTTGGCCCCCATAGACACGCCCTAGGGGTATGAAAGAGGGGTCATTTTCTGAGAGGGAATGCCATTTTCTGAGCACTCTATAGAACAGAGAGCCCTTCTCTTCAACTTACACAGAAAACTGAAATGGAAACCTTTACTGGTGCTAATTTCCTTGCTGATACCACTCCTGCACGGCCTATGGAGTTTTCTAGCCAGCCCAGTGCCGTGAGACGGTTATACAGAAAACAGTACATTTCAAGTTCAGAGGATGAGGTGGTAGAAGATGGCTTAGAACCGCACAGCACAGCACCCCTAGCTCAAAATTTACAGGTAAGAAAGATTTCATTTTTTTAGTCTGCTTAAAAGACTTCTTTCTGGAGATATGTCACAAAACAATGGCTTGTAAAAAGACTGCTAATTCATTATGGTTTTTAAATTGTCTCTTTTAGGAAATGTTTGAAAGCCCTCCAGAGTCTGATGAAGACAAAGTGGAAGGCCCTGTATGCTATTGCCCTGAGATGAAAGATGGGGGGCTGGAACGGCATATTACCCTGCAGAGACAGCTGAGTCTGGAGTTGAATGAAACATAATAATAATAATAAGAAGTAACTAATTAATAATTAATAATTAATAGTTAATAATTAATAATCAATAATCACTAATAATTTATTGTGCTGGCCTTGCTGCCTTGACAAATACAAAATAAAATACAGAATAAATGCATAAATAAAATAACATTAAATAAAATACATGCATAGATATATGCATAAAACCCTTGCTATTAGATGCTACTAAAAGAAAAGTATACGGTAAAACTTGGTATTTAGCAATCTCCCCCTACCTGTGCAGATCAAATCAGAGCTTTTATATATTTGGCAGATTCCTAGCCCGTCTTTTCTTTGCCCTGTATGCAAAGGTGGCAACTGCCCTTGTGATTTCAGGGAGGGTATCCCTTAGCAAAATTATAAGTTTCTGAATATCTGTTTTTCCTTGTAGATTTCCTACTGAGAGCTACATTGCTGCCCTAGCCTCGTTATAAAATGGACAATATAGTACATAATGGGTGAGATCTTCCACTTCAGACATTCCGCATGTACAGAGACGTTCTGAGTATTTGCAACCTGCATATCTCCCACGGAGGACTTCCGATGCCAAAGTCTGGCATCTCAAGGAGGTAAAGGCAATCCTAAATTGAAACAATCCTAAATTGAAGGCCTGGGTGGTGGTGTAGGCTTACTCCTTGCTAAGCACTGCCAATTCAAAGCCCTCTCCCCTCCTCCCTCCCCCTCCTTCCCTTCCTTTGAGGCCCACTCTGTGCGCTTATACTCCCCTCTACACCTTCGGGTTGCTGTCATCTACCGCCCCCCGGGTTCCCTCTCCTCTTTCCTCCCAGACTTTGAATCCTGGCTCACCTTCTTCCTCTCCGATGATATCCCCACTCTTATCCTTGGTGATTTCAACATTCACGTTGACACGCCTTCCGCCCCCTCTGTTTCCCGCTTTCTCTCTCTCACTTCCTCCTTTAATCTCCGACTCTGGACCGACTCCCCCACTCATACTGACGGCCATTCCCTCGACCTCATCTTCACTCGAAACTGTTCTCTTACTGACCTCTCCTTTGACCCCTGCCCTAATTCTGATCACTTCCTCGCCTCCTTCAGCCTTTCCCACCGACCCCCCTCCTCCTCCCCCTCTATGCGCCCCTTCCGCAATATGCAGGCCCTTACTCCCTCGGAGTTTGCCTCAAATCTTTCCCCCCTTCTCCCCCCCGTTTTCGCCTCCTCCTCCCCTGACTCTGCCGTCTCTGCTCTCAACGCTTCTCTCTCCTCGACCCTTGACTCTCTTGCCCCCCCCTCTGCTCGCCCCGTCCGCCCCCTCGACCCCCGCCCCTGGCTTACCCCTGCCATCCGCTACCTCCGCTCCTGCGCCCGGGCTGCCGAACGCCTCTGGCGCAAATCCCGCTCCCTCCCTGACTTCCTCCATTACAAATTCTCCCTCTCCTCCCTCTCCTCGGCTATCTCCCTAGCTAGGCAGCGCTATTATGCCTCTAGGATCGAATCTTTCTCCCGCGACCCTCGCCGCCTTTTCTCTACTTTCGACTCCCTTCTCAAACCCCCCTGCCCTCCCCCGCCCTCTTCCCTTGCTGCTCGGGATCTTGCGTCGTTCTTCACCTCCAAGATTGACAAGATCCGTCGGGATATTGCCTCCCGCCCCCCTCCGCCCCCCGCTCCCCTCCCGCCCCCTCCCCCGCCCCCCTCCCTCCTCGCATCCTTCCCTCCTGCCTCTCTCCAGGAAATCTCTGCTCTTCTCTCTTCATCCAACCCCTCCACCTGCCCCCTTGACCCGATCCCCTCCCGCCTCCTGACCTCTATTGCTCCCACTGTCGCTCCCCCCCTTCTGCATGTTGTCAATCTCTCCCTTTCCACAGGCTCCTTCCCCTCTGCCTTCAAACATGCCACTGTCTCCCCCATCCTCAAAAAGCCTACCCTGGACCCTTTCGATCCCTCTAGTTACCGGCCGGTCTCCCTCCTTCCCTTTGCTTCGAAGCTCCTGGAACGTGTCGTCTACTCCCGCTGCCTGAACCTCCTCTCTGCCAACTCCTCCCTCGACCCTCTCCAGTCCGGCTTCCGCCCCCTCCACTCTACTGAAACTGCCCTGGCCAAGATCACCAATGATCTACTTGTCGCTAAATCGAAGCGCCACTACTCCGTTCTTGTCCTCCTTGACCTCTCTGCCGCCTTTGACACTGTCGACCACTCGCTCCTCTTGGACTCCCTTTACTCTTTGGGCTTCCGTGGCTCTGTCTTTGACTGGTTCTCCTCCTACCTCTCTGACCGCTCCTTTAATGTCTCCCTCCCCGAGTCGACCTCCCCCTCCCTTCCCCTCTCGGTTGGGGTTCCCCAAGGTTCTGTCCTTGGCCCTCTCCTCTTCTCTATCTACACCCGGTCCCTTGGTGAAATTATTGCCTCCCACGGGTTCCAATACCATCTCTATGCTGATGACACCCAACTCTATCTCTCTACCCCCTCTCTCTCCTCCTCTGTCCGCTCACGCCTCGTCGACTGCCTCTCTGATATCTCCGCCTGGATGTCCCGACGCCAACTCAAACTGAACATGGCCAAGACTGAACTCCTCATTTTTCCTCCCTCCCCCTCCTCTCCCTCTGACCTGACCGTCTGCATTGATGGGGTCACCATCCGTCCTGTTCTCCGTGCCCGCAGCTTGGGCTTCATTTTTGACACGCACCTCTCCTTTAAACCTTACATTGACTCTGTGGCCAAATCCTGCCGATTCGCTCTCCTCAACATTGCCCGCATTCGCCCCTTTCTATCTGTCTCCTCGGCCAAAATCCTTGTTCATGCCATGGTTATCTCTCGCCTCGACTACTGCAACCTCCTCCTTGCTGGCCTCCCTCGCTCCCACCTGTCCCCCCTTGTGGCGATCCAAAACTCTGCCGCCAAGGTCATTCACTCTGCCCGTCGCTTCGACCATGTGACGCCTCTCCTCCTCTCCCTTCACTGGCTCCCCCTTCCTGAACGTATCCTGTTCAAACTCCTGGTTTTCACGTTCAAATCGCTCCATGACCAAGCTCCCCCTTACCTCTCGGACCTAATCGCCCTACGCGCTCCTGCGCGCGCTCTCCGCTCTTCCGCTGTCCCCTCCCTCGCTCTCCCTCGCTTCTCCTGCTCGCCCAACCGCCTTCGTCCCTTCTCCCTCGCTGCCCCGCATGCCTGGAACTCCCTCCCTGCCGACGTCCGCCTCGCCTCCTCCCTCCGCTCCTTCAAATCCCTCCTCAAGACCCACCTTTTCCATGCTGCCTTTCCCAATGCCCTCTAGTCTTTCCCCTTGCTCTTACTGTCAGCCCTCCTCTGCTGACTGCTGCTACCGACCACCTTGTAACCAAGCCAAGTACACGCACCTGAGACTTCGCATCCGCCTGAATGTTTGTTTGTCTTCTCCCATGTCTCTCCCGCTGTCCCCTCTCCCTGTCTCCCCCTCCTTGTCTTTTAGATTGTAAGCCACAGGCAGGGACCGCATCTGATTGTATGTTCTGTACAGCGCCAGGTTGCAACTGACGCTTTATAAATGTTTAATAATAATAATAATAATAAACAGACTATGTCCAGCCTTCAAAACGAAGAAGCGTCATGAGATGGATAGTGAGGGCATCGGTCTATGGAATTTTAAACCACTGCCTGAAGGAAAAGCTGTTTTCTGATTGTCAAGCCTGTGAAATAGATGATCCGTCGCAGTTACATCACATGTGCGTGACCCGGGATTCTAAAGACAGGAATAGAAAACTTAAATTCATATGTGATCACCTTTGCTTATAAGTGGTCTTTCACATTCAAATGATGTTGGGGTGTGCTATGAACTGCTTCTGTATCACACAGGACACTTTTAATCTGACCTTCTTGCTTTTTTGTAAAGTAGATACAACTGCTGATCCTGAAAGTGTGTGGGAAGGCATAATTAAGCTAGGGAATAAACGTGTATTAGAATTTGTGCAGACCATGATTAAAAAGCACCATTATAAATCTTTTTTTAAAAACAGACTTGTGTGATAAAATGCTACGATGCAACATGTCCAAGTGTTTTTTCTTGTATTACAATGTTCTGTAAATAAAAGCAATATTTGTTTAAGTCGTTCTTTGTGTGTGTGTGTGTGTGTGTGTGTGTGTGTCTAGGCATTCATGGTGTTTAGCCTTAAAAATGTGGGGAGACATCTTAGTCAATTGATCATGAAAACTGTACACTTATTTTAATTCAGTTGGGGGCTGGTAAAACCAGTTTTTCCTTTCTCCAGGAAAAAGATGGATGGAGTTGGGGATAACAAGAGTTGTTGCAATCTTTCCACAGAAATCCTATCCTTTTTTTTTAGAAACCCAGAAAGGACTAACAAAATACAAAATGATTTTAAAAACTTTTACTTGGGAATAGGTATAGTAGGAGAGAAAAGCATTACCTTTTATGCAACCTAAAGCACGTGAGTTTAAAAAGAAAAAAAAAGACTTTGCCGATATATTTGTCCAGTTTCCCCCATTTGTTATACACCACTGTCATCTAGTGGTGAAACACAGAAGTGACAGGGCTTTTTTTTTAAAAGAATACCTGCTTGGAATCTAGCCAATAGGTTATTCGGGTTTGGACACCCTTGCAAGTCTTAAAAAGACCACCATGTGTTCCGGCCATTTTCTTTTTCATACCTGAGATCCAACAGAGGCCCTGCCTGTCTGCAGCGCTTAAGGTGAGTGCACTCACATGGGCAATAGTGCACATGGACCTAGGGCTGTATGCACAGCCTTGGGTAAATAAAGGGGGGGATTATTTCTAACTTCATAAATGTGAGGGATGAATTTAAGACCTGACTGAAATAGATATAAATAAGAAAGGAAGTAAGTCCATGTAGATGTGGCATTTTATAAAAAGGTGTAGTTGAAATTATTTTTTCTTTCTTTCTGGAGTTAAAATAAATTTCATTTTTGATAAGTTGAGGAGCAATCCATTTTGGTAAATTGAATTTGGAAAGATATAAAAATATAGTATTCTATTTATTGTGATAAGAAAAGTGAATCTTATTCTGTATCGTTCTTATAGATTTACAGAATTGTTTGGCCAGGAGAGTACCTGCCTTCCGTGAGAGCAGATGGGAAATAATTTAACCTCATCAGGCAGAAAAGTCTTCTACTCAATGGAGAGAGACCACTATCCAGGTAGACCATCGGAGGGGCCATATTATGAGTCAGCACACCATACAGACCCAAGGCCTCACTTTCCTCCAAATACACCCTCCTTTCTTGCCGACCAATATCGGTCAGCTTCTCGGCCACCAACTTTTTTGTGGCTTTATAACCCAGGGGAGTGAGAACCTCTGGGGAGAATCCCAGAGCATTTAATTTCTTTGCAACATTCAAAAACCAGCCACTAGGGAACCTATCCACAACCACCAATAGTGATAAAGGGGCAGCTTGTTTAAAATGCAGCTATAGCCAATAATTTATGGCCCCCTCCAGATCTTCTCTTGCAACAGGATCACCCCACATTCTGAGCACAAAGCCAGATTGCTAACACCCGGCGGAGCAGCAAGTAGGGCACGCACAAAGCCGGATTGAATTCTCTCCAAATTCATTTCCCTAAAGCCCACAAATGAGCACCATAAAGCAGCTGGGGAACACATTTGTGGGAGAAAATTTTAAGCACTGGGGCAACCAAACATCCCCCCCTAGAATGAAAAAAAAATGCTAAGTCCCTCTGCTTAAGGGTGTCCTTTCTTAGGGCCTAGAGGCCTGTGCATTATGCCTCAACGTGATGGGGCTGAATGTAACACTCCTGCTTAAATAAATGGGAAGGGGGATTATTTCTCTTTTTAAAACTTTTGCTGCATGTGTCCCAGGGGTGCCCCAAGGGATGGGGGGCATGCAATGTTTTGTTTCAATTTTGGGGCCGTGTGGTTTGTTTTTTCTTCACAAAACTATAGTGTTGGGAATTTTTTTAATGCTTTTCTTGAATGCAAAGCAGAGGTTTCTTGTTTTCTTTCTTTCTGTACGTGAGGGTTTAACTTAGCTGTGTGTGTCTGCATGATTTTTAACCTTGAATGGAAGGAGTGCTTTACCTGCTTTGGGGCTATGCTTTCTAAGTGGTTAGGCCTAGGAGGGCCTTGATTATCTTGCATATTTGTGGAGTTGTACCATGCTGCTAGGGGCTACCTCTTGAGAGGGGAGAGCAGGGATGCATGCAATGTATTGTTTAAATATTTGGGTCTGGTAGTTTGTTTCTCTTTGCAAATCTGTGATTTGGAGTAAATTTAAATATTTTTATCATATGCAAAGCCAAGGGCAACTGGTGGGTTTTGAGGTTGGAGGGGCAGTAAGGCCGGCCGATCTGCGGACAGCTTTGCTGCCTGCGGGCCGGCGAGTCTAGGGGTGGAGCCAGGGCAACAGTACGCGGAGCCAGGGCACCGGTAGGTGGAGCCAGGGCAACAGTAGGCGGTATAACCCAACAGCAACAGCAAGGAGTTCCCAGGGTTAACATTGGATGGACATTACATTACTTAATCCAGCAATTTCAGTTAGGCAGGCTATATTCACCTCCTCTGCCAGGTTTAAAAAGCAGGCAGACAACCTTAAACCTCACTTACAAGCAGTTTTAGCAAAAATCCACAGGACACAAAGCTTTTCCCAGGGCCCTATCATCATGCACAGATATATAAAAA
>QEPC01013801.1:645547-661290 GCA_003113815.1 Sphenodon punctatus | reverse complement strand
CCAGGCTGGGCAGGGTGGGTGGGGGGTGTCCCCCCTTCCACCCGCGCAGCCTGGGAGGGGGAGGGAATTAATTTTAATTTATTGCATTGGTTTCAATGGGGACACAGCGCCCCATTGAAACCAATGCAATAAATCCGGTACCGGTATACCGGATATAATCTGGGAATCCGGTTTTTGTGAAACCGGTAACCGGTAAAATCCGGTGTACCGGTAATGGGACCGGGTCCCGCCCCTAGTACACAGGCCTCTGTGCCTTGTTAAGGATGTAATCCACTATGAATATTTCCCCTGTAAATGTTTGCTCATAACCTTTCTCAAATTTGCCCTTGAACTTGGAGAGCCTCACGTGGTCCCCTTTTCTAAAAGATGGCATCTCCTTTCTTATCACCAGGTTGTCCCTGTAAAGCATTTCCCACACCCTCAGAGCATTTGTGGAGTTCACATCTACAGATCTAGCACATATAGACCTGTGGAAGCTGTGATTATAACTCTTTATGACCTGCGGCAGCACGTCGATGTAGCGAAAGGTGTTGCGAGCTGTAAAACAGCCACCCCTGCCTTGACATGGGGTGTTTTCAGATGTGATGGGGCGGCTTCGCCCCATCCTGAAAACAACCCAGAGATACCCCGCTGGGATCACCCAGGCACGGCAAACAGACGTACCGGGGATCCCGGCAGGGAGTCAGGGAGGGGGCGAGGCCACGTGGAGCAACATGTGGCTGCACAGCTCTGCCCCCTCCACGCTGCCTTGCCGCCCGCCCTCTGGGGAGGCAGGCAGGCGGCGAGGCCAGTGCCGCCGCAGCGTCTGGCCGAGTTCACCATGGCCCGGAATCCCGCCGGGGATTCCGGGCTGTGATAGCCGACCAGACGTTACTTTTTATTGATGCCCATCTGGAATCACTTTCACCACGCTTCTGCGGATTTTCCCGCCGGGAGCCCGGGAAGCATGGTTGAAATTCGCCCCGTGTGGGTATTCAGTGTGGCAAACATCTGGCGGTCGCTGAACAGACGTGCAGGGCACAGTGACCACAGGTGGGGTATTCACTGTGGTTCACTGTGATCTCGTCACATCTGAAAATACCCATGGTTGTTTGTCACAAAGTGGTGTACCCCATGCTGACTGAGCATATTTTTGAATGTCTTATTTAAAAATTCTTTCCCCTGAACTGTTTGTAATTTTGGGGGTATCCTCTCTTTCCTGAAAACAGCTGCAAAGGCCTTAACTACTTCACCAACGATCTTGTCTTTCAGACCTAAATCAGGCATGCTTAGACAGGATACCTATGACTGTCAAGATGTACTTGATGCCCCCATTATGCTTAGAAAAATGTTACATATCCACCAAATCAGCCTGCCATTGTGCATCCACCCCTGACATGACTGTTTTGTTTCTTTTAAAATAGTTTCGTACAGGGTATAAGCATCCTGGTCTGAAAGCCATGAAATCACCTCTCTTAGAAAACATTTTACTGTGCTTTTTATCAGCCTGAAAAAGAGGATTCATCCCACCAAAACTTCCAGCCTCTCCTGGCATGGAATAGATCTCTTTTAACAGGTCCTCCAGCGTAGACATGATTCTAACATCTGCAGCTTAAAAACAGAAAACGACAACAAAAGATATTTCAAATAAAGTTTTATTTTTCTGGATTTAGTCATTTCTTCTTACAGCAATCCAGTTGATCACCTCCTCTCGAGCATGTGCAGATACAGGAGATACAAGATATGTTTACCCCTACGGGCGTTTCCAGATTCACCTTTTCAAAAGTCTTTAGAAAGTCATTGTTTACCTGTTGAAATAAATAAAAGATACATCAGAGTCTATATCTATTTAAACCTCATTACCCCTCACAACACCACTATCCTTGTGTAGAATTTACCTGTGGCTGTTCTCCTGGTGATGGTGTGGTAGGCGGAGTATCCATGGGTTCACCATATGTCTCTGAGGGATCACTCCTTTTCAAGCCTGTGTAAAGCTTTCTTATAAGAACAAAAGAGGTAGCACCAGTAAGGGTTTTCATTTCAGTTTTCCGTGTAAGTTGAAGTGAAGGATTCTCTGTTCCGTAGAACAGAAAATAGCATTCCCTCTCAGAAAATTGATACTCTTTCATACCCCTAGGGCAGGTCTATGGGGGCCGAAAACCTTTCTGATAGGTCGGGGTGGCGGGGCTGAGTGGTTTGAGACCTCACTTGACCCCTTTTGGTCCAGATCTCAGCAACAGAAGAGGATAGGCTGACAAAACCTTCACCCATTGGTTCAGCTCGCTCTCCTGAGTTGTTTGACCCCTCACATGACCCCAATTCTGCAAATCAGCATATGCTGGAAATGACACCCCATTGATCCAATTATTCTTCCAAAACAGGGTGGGTTAGAATGATGAAGCATTCACCCATTGGTCCAGCTCAGTCAGCTGAGTGGTTTGAGGTGTCCGTTGACCCTCATCCAATGGCCTTCCGGGGTCAGGGAGGGGGAAACCTTTGGCTCCCCCCCCACCCTGACCCACAAGTGGATCCTCCAATCACATGTAAGGACCTTATAAGGTATGGGAAAGGGCTGAAACGTTTGGTTCTACCCCCCTCCCTGACCTGAAAGTGAACCTCCAATCACACGTAAGGGCCTTACGGAGTCAGGGAGCCGGGAGCCTTTGGCTCCCCACACCCTGACCCACAAGCAATCCTCCAATCACACATAAGGACCTTGCGGGGTCAGGGAGGCAGGAGCCTTCGGCTCCCACCCCCTGACCCATAAGCATTACACGCTTCTACATCATTTCCGCCTACCACGGACCATCCGCCCCGCACATTACTTCCTCCTAACATGTCATTTCCTCCTACCATGTTACTTCTGCCCCAGGAGCTGTACCACTTCTGGTGATGTCACACCCCATGTGACTCCTTATCTTATCTCTTCTCAGTTTGACAAGTAGAGTACCCTATCGCTACTGACAGACTCTGCATGAGGTTTAGAAATAAAGATCCCTGGTTTTGTTACAGCCTGTTTCCAGTGTGTTGCATACATGGGGCATGATACAAACAGGGGGCTTAGGTGCACTGGCCCCACGGGCCTTTGGGGCCCACTGTGCATAAACAAATGGTTGATTAGCACCCACTGAAGACTTGCTAAGTGCCTCATGTTGCAGCTTGAGAGTGTGCTTAATGGGTCAATAAAATCTAGTCTCTTTGACCCTGGTTGATTTAGTCTGGAGGACAAATGGGTTTGCGGCTCAGGAGGCGCTCTCTCTTTGGAACTTTAGGGAGAAGGATCTATCTAGGATGTGTCTCCTGAGCTAGTGGGATGCCAGTGAACTAGCAGATAATTAACTGCTGATAGCTCCGGTTGTTGTTAGTGGTGTAGAATGGGAAAGAGCTTTGGGTTAAGTGAGAATGGTTCCTGTCCATATCATTGAGAGAATTTGTGTGTCATTAATCTGAGCCATTGAAACAAATGTAATAGGCAGAGAACATGCAAACTTTGCAATACATAAACCCTTCCACACAGCAATAAACTTGTTTTAAAGTTTCAAATGCTTGTCATCAGGGGCTTCAGAGTAAGGGGAGAGGCCTCTGTGAATCAGAGGAAGGTATTTTGGGGCCAAGAATGGGGCTTCTGCCAGGGCAGATCCACCCCAAATTTAGCCCCAAATCATAGGGGAGGGGAGAGAGCAGCCAGAATATAGAGAGCCAGCTCTGGGGCTGAGTCAGTAGAATAGGAAGTTAGGGGGATCCAGAAGGAGGGAGCCTTCCATCTTCTGCACCAGGACCTATTCCAACCTTGTTACATCTCTGAAGATGGAGAAAACTATGGACCCCTTGCTGAAGCAGGATGGCACCAGTCTGAGAAGGAACAACACCAACTGGTTCCAACAAGACTGTCTTACCTTTTTCACAGGGTACATTAGTAGTTGTAAAGGAAGGTGCAAGGCAGCACCTGGCACGGTGACCCCTTCAGAACTATTCTGTGCCCTTCCACACAACTCTTGTAGAACTGAATAGGGATAATACCAGCAGCCGGTGCAAATGTGTGTGTCAAGTGGCAAAACGTTTTCCGATTTCAACATCAAAAAGTACCCGTTCAAATGCTGGCACATGCATGCAAAGTTCACGTGACATTTCGTTTCTGGGTGTTCTGTTATTTAGTTACTCGTTACTCCAGTATTTGTGAATTCGGGATTTAGTGTTACACATTGCGTGAAAAATAATTCTGTCTGGTTTGGTTTTGCGTTTAGTCAATAAACAAGTGTATGTTCTAAGTCGAAGTCATTGAACTTGGCATTCTTGTGGAACTAGATGAAACCTAGACATCAAATAGGAACTCAAATAGCAGTTCTCAGAGGGTGTAAATCCATATTCTTGTTGTTTTGTTTGTTGTTGTTATTGCACCCCCTGCCTTACATGGCACTCAGAGCGCTTTACGTTACATAAATATAAACTATAAACAATATAAAACAATTTAAAACCATTTAAGACAATTTAAAACAATAATACAAGACTTTAAAATAGAGGAAGGAAAAGGGGAGAAGAGAATACATTGAGGGACCCAGCAGTGGATCCTAAAATCACTAGAAAATCAATGTTTTCAGGTGCTTTTTAAAGGTAAGGAGGGAGGAAATGTAAGTCCATTATTTGTTAAAGGACATTTAAGTTTATTCCTGGAGCCCATGTATAGAGAGGACCCTGAGGGTTGCCACCTATGCAAATTTTTAAGGAGCACGTATGAAAAATACATGTTGCAGGGCCATGACCCTACCCCCCTCACACACAAGGCCATGTGTGATCACAGTCTGGATTCAGTGCTCCCCTAGGGGGCCTCTTAATTATTCTTTCAACAAGTTGCTCAATAGCTCCTCCTTGAGGTTTATGGAGGAGGTTCACTGAGGTTCAAATACAACAGTAGTCAGAAGGCCCTTATGATACATGCATTAAATGGTTATTCAGCATTTATTACAATCCTGCTAAAATGGCATCTTTTTATTTTTAGGCCATCTCTAAAAGTCCATATGTGCAAAATTGTCCTATCACCGCTACAGTGATGTTCATGGTACTGACTGGGAAGAAGGTATGGCCAGCAGTGCTCAAACAGTGGAAGAAAAAGCTAGGGGGACCCCTCTCTCTCCACCCCGCAGGAGGAATAGGAACTGTCTATGGCACTCAGCCCCTTGCAGATCCCTCACCACTGTATCCCCCTTCACATCCAGCACACAGGAACTTAAGAACATAACGAGTGCCATACAGGGTCAGACCAATGGTGGTCCATCAAGTCCAGCAATGAGCATCCTGTCCCCAACAGCGGCCAATCTCCTTCTCTTTGGAGAAGTACCCAACAGGTCACAACGGGCAACACATTCCCTGTTGTTCCAGCCCCCAAACGGTAAAAGGTTACGTTGCCGAAACCTACTTGGCTAATAACCATGAATGGACCTATCCTCCAAGAATTTATCCAATCCCTTTTTTAAATTACCTTACACTACCGGCCATGACCACTTTCTCTGGCAGTAAGTTCCACAAGTTAATTGTGTGCTGAGTGAAAAAATACTTTTTTTTATTTAACTCTGCTACCAGTTAATTTCATGAAGTGTCCCTTGTTCTAGTGCTCGTAAAGAGAGTAAATAACCGCTCCCTATTTAAGTGTCCCACACCACTCGTGATTTTAAGCACAAGGAGCACAAACACCTTGTCTTCGCCTTCAAAGCTCTTCATAGCCTTGCTCTTCCCTAGATTTCTAGCCTCATCTCTTACTATGTTCCCACCCAGAAACTTTACTCCTTCTCTGCCTCCAACTTCGCCTGTCCATGTCTCCTGCTCCCTAAACTATCTTTGCCCTTTTACCCATGCTTCTCGCTATGCCTGGAAGCCCTCCCCAAGCATATACGCGCTACTTGCTCCCTTCCTCTCAAACTTCACAACCCTCCTAAAAACCTACATCTTCTGTCAGGCTTTCCCTAGCTCCTCAGCCCTATAGACTGCTTGTCTATGCTTCTCTTTATATTGCCTTTTCCATTAGGATCCCCCTCCCCACTTGTAACTAAGCTAAGCCCCCTGCAACTGCAGCCTGTATCTCTGGGTGATGCCACATGAGACTGAATGGGGAGGCTACTAGGTGTTGCCTCTGAGCAGCCAGGCCACCTGATGCAATGTGTTGTGTGGCTGGTGTCTGCCAGATAGTCCCCCCGCCCAGAGTGGGGCAGGGGGAGCAGCTGGCTGCTACGTGACACATTCCAAGGATGCATCGCAAAGTAGCCGTACCCCAGCTGGGATAAGGCTGTCCAAGGTGGGGCAACTCGTGTGCTTTGGCCACGCTTGCGCCACCACGGGGGGAGCACCACTGTGGGGCCTTGCTGTTGCTCATCATGTGTGGCCACGTCATGGCCAGTAGGGATGTGCGAACCCCTGGGAGTTCAGGGTTCAGCCCGTTTGGGGTTCGGTCGAACCCGAAACTGTTTGGTTTGACTCGTTCAGAGGGGCCGAACTCGTTTGGGCGGGGTGGTGATTTTCCCTCCCCCCTCCAGGCTGGGTGGGTGGAAGGGTGCCAGGGAGCACCTCCTCCCCCTCCCCCACCCAGACTGGGATTTTTTAAAAAACCCCTCACCCCAGAGATCGCCCTACCTGGTGGTGCCAGGGCTCCAGTCCTGGGTCCGGCAGCAGCAGCGGTGGCGGGTCTGGCGGTGGCGGGTCTGGCGGTGGCGGCACTCTGGAGCACTTCAGGCTGCTACTAGGCCTTCCAGTTTGACCCGGAAGGCCTAGTAGCGGCCTGAAGCGCTCCAGAGCCTCACTGGACCTGCCGTCACTGCCACTGCCGGACCCAGACCTACCTGGTGGTGCCAGGGCCCTGGCCCTGGGTCCGGCAGCAGCAGCGGTGGGTCCGGTGGCAGCGATGCTCCAAGCACTTCAGGCCACCCACTACTAGGCCTTCCAGTTTGACCCAGAAGGCCTAGTAGTGGCCCGAAGCACTCCAGAGTGCTGCCGCCGCCAGACCTGCCACCGTTGCCACCACCACTGCTGCCACTGGACCCAGGGCTGAAGCCCCGGCACCACCAGGTAGGGTGACCCCTGGGGTGGGGGGTTTAAAAAAATAAAATGCCTAGGCTGGGCAGGGTGGGGGGGGGGAGGTGCTCCATGGTGCCCCTTCCACTCGCGCAGCCTGGCAGGGGAGGGAAAACTGGGCTCCTCCCTGCCCCCACCCTCCTCCCAAACGTGTTCGGAACTTGAACTTTGTTCAGTCAGTTCGGGCGGGGGTCAGTTCAGATTTGGGGTGTTCGCGATTGGGCCGAACACCCCGAGTTCGGGTCAAACACCAAACTTCTGAACTGCGTTCGCACATCCCTAATGGCCAGGGCTGGGATTAAGGTCAGGCTGGGGGAGGGACGTGGGGCAGGTCTGGGCACTCACTTGTGTAACCAGCACCGCAGTCCACCCCGGCTGTGGAGGCAGCTCTGACAGTGGCAGGGCTGCTGGCTTCCCAGCAACCATCTGCCCAGCTCCCTGTGCTTGCCCCGCAATGTGGCTGCTGCACTTGCAAATCACAGGGTCGCACAGGGAAAGGGCCCTTGCAGCTCATGTGGATGCACCCACTGCATCCACATGTTCTCTCCCTTGAATAGAACAGAGGGGACAAATGATGAGCCCCTGGCATCTTTTAAGAAAGCAAAGCTAAGGGTGCTGTGTCAGGAGCTAAGGAGCTCAACTGCTCCTTCCTTACATTTATTGATTTACATTGTTGGACAGAGTTAAATATGACTGATGCACTGCACGTATTATAGTGTTCCTTATAGCATAGTCCCTTTTGTGCATTGTATTTTGATGGGGCTATGTTCCTTGTATTTTATGGGGATATACTGTGGGCAGGAAGAGTGGGTGGGATGGGGGGATACAGGCTGACTCCCTCGCATGAGAGACAGGAGAGTGGGCGGGGGTGGGTTAAGCAGCTCCTTAGTTTAGCCATAGCCCCTCTGAGAGAGGGGAGGCCTAGGCTGGGGGAGAGAATTCCTCCAAGTGAGAGTTGGAGGAATAGGAATGGGAGGGATGGGTTGGTGGGAAAGTGGGAGGTGGGGAATGTATTTTATATGCATTTTTGTATTTATGTTTTTAAAAAGTTGTAAGTTGCCCTGAGCCCTTTTTGGATTTTTTTATTAATTTATTATTATTATTTTTAAAAAATTATTATTATTATTTAATTATAATTTAAACACAATGAAGAGCCTGACTAGAAGGTCAAAGAAAAAACATCCTGTAGGAAACGACAAAGAAAATGCTCTCTAGATGGCACCATTGCAACAAATTATGCAGCCCTGTGTTCCTGTTAACCACTGGAAAATATAGCCTCCTTCTCGAGGGACACATTTTAGGAAACTTCTCATTATACTTAGTGTGTTTTATTTTCTGTTACATTTTGGCAGACCTCTAACTGGCTTTGATATACATTCTATGTATCCACAAACAACTGCATTAGCAACATCTTAATTTTGTGCGAGCCTTTTGCAAGGCATTGCATAAACTGCACATGACATGTATTTTATTACTACCAAAGGGTGAACAAACCACTCAGTCGATAGGCTTCACGATTTGAGTTCTATGTGGATGGGGTCTGCAGAGCAGGAATGCACTCCCAGGAACTGAGAGTAGGATTCAGAACTGCTACACGCAAGCTGCAGTCTTCAAACCACTTACTCTAGAGTAGTTCCATTGCAATGCATTGAAAACTTCAAATCCAAAGAGATGACCCCATATGCACTTATTTATTTATTTATCATTAAATTTATATGCTGCCCCCTCCTGCTTACAAGCATCTTGGGGCGGCTAACAACATTCTAAAAACATATAATAAAAACCATTTAAAATCAACATTATTAATTAAAAACCCAGTATGCACCCAACAAAGCCCTTCCCTAACCCACCCCACCCATGCCATCTCCCTCGACAAAGGCCTGGCGAAGCAGCCAGGTCTTACACTGTCTGCGGAAAGAGGGGAGGTTGGCAGCCCGGCGGGCCTGCAGTGGGAGGGAGTTCCACAGCCACGGTGCAGTCACAGAGAATGCATGTGTTTAACCATAAGTCTGAGAAGAGTACCAGTAACATCAATAGGATATCTTATCTGAGTATAATTAAGCATGCCTGATGCAAGAGGGAGAATGGGGATACAATTGTGCCACGCTCCCAAAATAAGGGGATCCCTCCCAAATTGCAAGAATTTTCATTCTTAATATACATTAAAATATGAGTAAAATAATAATTGCAAGCAACCTATGTGTAAATACATGGTGCAGCCACACGAGCTGTGGGGGCCCGATCCCAGCGTTCCCCCGTGGCAGTCAAGCACTGCTGCCACACTGAGGGGCCAACATAGGGAGCAGGGCAGATGGGCACATCCCACCCCCGTGGGACAGCCAGGCTACTGTCAGAGCTCCCACCACGGCTGGGGCAGGCTGAGGTGCCGACCACACAAGCAGGTGCCCATCACTGCCCCGCCTCCCTCCCCTGGCCTGACCAAAATCCCACCCTCAACTGTGATACAGCAGTGTGTGGCGGGCAACACTGTCTGCGGCTCAATGGCCCACTGCAGAGGTTGCTGCACGACAGGTCAAAAGGCGTGCCCCGGTACTTGGACAGCTTTACCCCTTATGGGGTAAGACTGCTATATCATACATCCTCAGACTTTTTTTGAGGACACAGCTCATAGCAGTCAGCTGCTCGCCCTACCCTGGGGTGGGGTGGGGTGAACATCTGGAAGCTGCTGGGCATACGCTGCACTGCACCACGTGGCCTGGCTGCCCAGAGTGGGTTGAGGCTACCTAAGGCATGGTAGCCTTCCCAGGGTGTGTCATGTAGCTACACCCACAATTTCAAGAGTTTTAAAACTGTCTCACAAAACTTTTGTGTATAGAAAAATAATTAGTTGTGTAAAATGCATCCAGCTCACTGTATTTAGCGTGAACATGCTCCAAAATGAGAATTTTGATACATCTGCATCAGGGCTGGCCTTAGGAATTGCGGGGCCCAGGGCGGCGGAGAAATGTGGTGCCCCTTCTCCCGCTGGTGGGTCTAGGGATGCTCCCTGGCTCAGGGGACGCTCCCCAGCATGGTCTGGAGGAGCTCTGCCTGGGGGACGGGCAGAGGGGGCACTCTCTTCCACCCATCCCTAAGCCCAGCCATTTTGGAGGGCACTTACCCTATCTGCCACTGCTGCTGGCCTGGGCCCTGCACAGGGCCCACTCACTGGCTCCCTGAGTCAGGCTGGGCACCACAGGAGCAGATTGAATCTGCCACTGCGCCCANACGGGCAGAGGGGGCACTCCTTCCACCCATCCCTAAGCCCAGCCATTTTGGGGGGCACTTACCCTATCTGCCACTGCCGCTGGCCTGGGCCCCGCACAGGGCCCACTCACTGGCTCCCTGAGTCAGGCTGGGCACCACAGGAGCAGATTGAATCTGCCACTGCACCCACCACCACCGGAAGTTGCCAGGGAGTGAGGGAGAGGTGGGGCCTTTGCCTCTCCCTCACTCCCCGGCCCCCACCACTGGGCAGTGGAGGGGGCCAGGGAGTGAGGGAGAGGCAGGGCTTCTGCCTTTCCCTCACTCCCTGACTGAAACAGACACAGTGGCTGGGATCTGGGGGCTGATTGCGGGCCCCCCCCAGGAGCGGGGCCCGGGGCGGCCGCCTCGAACTGCTCTGTAGTAAGGCCGGCTCTGATCTGCATCACCTAACAAATGCCTGGTATGACCTCTTTGCAAAACCTCTCTTTACAAGGGGCAAGAATGCTCTTTAGGACTGTCGAGTACCTAAGTCCAGGGACCCATGTTTACTGCATTTTTCTCATTGGTGGCAATGGGGATAACACAGCTCACGGCCTATGCCCATAGTTGGAGCAGAAGGTACACCCATAAACATGCAAGTCATGTCCCTTACTCCTAGATTATGCCATGTAACACCTTTCTAGAGCTGAATCAAGTACCTGCAAAAATGGGTATACGGGGAGAAATTACAGTCCCCAACTCAGCTCAGTAACATCAAGTACTAATCAGTTCCTCCCATTAATGCCTGATGTGCTGCCCAATTGACCAAAAACTGTTCCTGAATTGCTACTTTTCCATTAATAATATTCTGTTTCCACCATGTACCGAGATAGGAAAATGATCAGGAACATTCAGAAACATAGGGGGAAAGGTGAAACGGTAAGTCAGAATGAGTTGGTAAAACAGAACATTGGCAGCTTGTTAACAGTAATAGCCAGTATTTCAGATAATCAGGTGCCTGACTCAGTAATCGGGTACCAACGGGACACCCAAGAGGCTACCTGGGATTTCAGGTAGTACGTGTGGGTTGCAAATTAGCTTCTCATTTCAGCTCTACACATTTCCATAGCTCCTGTAGATCTAGGCTACGGCATTTCAAAAAGCCGGGAATTCAACTTCCATCCTTTCCCATGTCACTGTAGGTGATTATGTGCTTTCTGCCATGTGCCCATAAAACACCAGTCGAAATGTTCCATGTTAATTTTATACGGTCAGTGGGACTGATCCCATGCCCCACGCACGCAAGTGAAAAAGTCACGCGCACCTCTGTTATTGGGGATTGTCTCCCACACACACAGCACATGGAGGCGGGTTTGAGATTGCAGCCAGTAACTTTGTATCAAGAGAACAGAGATGTTAGCCATGTTAGACTGGATTCAGTTGGAAGGAAAGGTAGGATAGCACCTTGGAGAATAACTGGTGAAAGGTCGCATAAACTTTCATAGTCAACAGCCTACTTCATCAGATGCTTGTTTTATCCACACTTTCATCAGAGCACCTGAAGAAACCTGTTGCCTACTCAAAAGCTCATGCTGCCTTTCCTCAGTTGGTCTCTTTAGTGCTATTCTGCTTCCTCTTCTTGGGGAAGGAGGCAGGGTTGTTCCTGCTTCATTGGTCTTGACCCTGATTGGTTGATCTTACTAGCTGAACTTTGGCGCTAGCAGAGTATTGGAAGGGAGGTGTGGCAATTGCAACTGAGAGCAGAGAGAGCAGGCAGCTCCGAAAGAACTAGTTAGCAGCCAGAGCCCAGGAGGACTCAAATGTTTACCGTCATCATCCATCTGAGACTATTATCTCTGTTTACTCGTATTCTTTTGTTTGGTACTTTTTGTCAAATATAATTCTATAAACAAGATAATCACAATCCTTTCCTGAAAATGTTGAGTTCCCATCGCACAGAAAATATGAGAAATGAGCTTTTCTGGAAATTGTAGACATTTAGAATGGAAAATCCATTTTGATAGAGGATCCAGTTTTCATCATTCCTACTCACCAGTTCACCATACTCACCATGGGAAAGCTGGATTCCATCAGAGCCTCCCAGAAGCCAGGTAGCCTTAAACCTTGATTGTCACACTGACATAAGTTCATATTATACTCCACTGTCACTCGGGAATATTGCAGAGTGACATCCAGTTTCCTTGGCATGCAGCAAAACGTTTGTAGACTTCATTTGCCCTCAAAACTGGCCCTAAATAAAAAAAAAGATCCAGCTGACATTCCTTTAATATATCGCATTTAATGCGAAACTCAGACAGCAAGCCCTTTGCTTTCAAAGTTCACCCATGACAAGCAAGAACTGCAGCTCTTTATGATTTAGCCTGAATGTACTAATCAATGCAGCTCTGTCAGAGACCCTGAGCAGAAGAAAAATGCTGAAATATGATATTTTTAAAAAATCATTAAAAATGTGCACATAATGATAGCTTCATCCCTCTCACCCCCAAACCATTTAGAGCATCAATTTAATGATTTCCAGTTGCTTGACACTGGGCCATCCCATGCCAACGATTTCTAAGCAGAACTTGCCATTGATTTTAAACGAGGGTCTGATGAAAAATCAATGGCTTGATCAGGCTGGCTATATTTGTTTCAGATAACAAAAGGAATCACATGAAGTTCCTGTTAAATCAGTTAGATTCCTGAATGTTTTCTGCTAGTAGCATGAAACCAGGAGAAAGCCTCTGGCCTTTTTTACACGGACGCCGCCGCCAGCCCGGTGGGTGGAGCTGGGTGGGGGAGCACACCCGGTGAACACCCAGCGGCACCGAACCAGGTGACGTTTACATGGATGGTGCCACGGCAGGTTGTGGGACGGAAGGGGAGGGGCCAGCGCACACCCAACGGCCAAACACCCACCCCAGGAAACACCAAGCAAACACCCATGACAGTTACACGGGCACCCAAGACACCGAAAGGCGGGGAAGCCCCACCCAGCACAACAACGGCACATCATGACTGACCAGGGGCAAACAAATCCATGGTATGCAGCCCTGCGCAGGAACCACCAGAACCTGTGTGGGCGGGGGAGGAGGGAGCTGGGATGACAGGTGACACACTGTAGCAGACCCCAACCAGCCCCACGATGGAGCCAGACAGCCGGGCACTATGGACCCCCCCAAACCAGAAACTGCCACCACACAACTGTGAACACAACCACACAGAAAAGGGCTACAAGGCCATGGAGGTGTGTGTGTGTGTGTGGGGGGGAGTAGGGGGGGTGGCGGCGGTTTGAGCTGCTCCAAGCTGGGGACTTCCAGAACCTCCGGCTTAACATGGCAACTTAACTTAACATTTTCTGAGCTTGCTAGGCTGGGGTACGCAAAAACCTCCAGCGTAACATTCTCTACCACACCCACCCCATCCCTTTCTGGGATCCCTACATCCATTCCCCCCCTTGGGTTCTACACTTCCCATTGTAGGTTCACAATCCAGGCCGGCCCACAGAGTCCCTCTGCTGCACCCTCTCTGGGCCCTAAAAAATCTATTCGGGGGCTATCCTCCAGGCCCACCCCTAGGATTACTGTTTCCTTTGCAAGGGATGGGCAAACGCGGTTCGGATGTTCGGAGTTTGGACCGAACTCCGTCTGTTCGGATGTCCGAACCGAATGTCCGAACTGAACTCTCGAATGACCGAACAGTAAGGTCATGTTCGGATGAGTTAAGATGAGTTCGGGGGCAGGAAAAACGTCTTTCCAGGGCCGAAAATTAGGTTTCGGTTTCAATTTCATTTTGGTTTTGCTATTTTTGAATGTTTGGCCAAGTTCGGCCAAACCAAACTCAACTGAACCAAACCATCGAACCCGAACTCGGGTTTCAAACTGAACAACCGAACATCCGAACCACATTCTGTTCACCCATCCCTATCCTTTGCTGCCCCCTCTTTGGGGTCTACAACCCTGCGTGAGTAATTGCTTACCTTCCTGCTACTCCAGATATTGTACTAGATAGGTGCGTTCTAAATGGGGTACCATTCCCCAAACTGGACTTGCTTTGCTCAAAGGGTTATCAACTCCTACTTCTATGCTTTTATTCCTTTTTATATGTACCAGTAAAGTCTAAGTTTTCTTTTTACCCTACTGTGTGTGTGTGCGCGTTATTGGCTGAGCATTATACGTCTCCTTTGGCTAGGAAGCCTGGTCAAGCTACTGTGGAGGGGAAAACTCCCTATTTGGCCAGAAGCCAGCAGCTTTGGTACCAAGGAAAGCCTTTCTTGGGTGACTCAGGGGTTTGGCCTCCAACGCAAGGAGGAAACCCTGGGAAAGAGTGCCAGGAACAGGGAGTGGTCTTGGGAAGCTGTGAGACTTATACTTTTCAGGGTTCACATTTCCTGAGTGGTGTGAACACCCTCTGAAGATACACTCAGGTGGTGGCAGCAGAATATCAAGAGTTTTGGGGGGTTTGCCAGCTGTGGGAACCCCTGGTCAGATATTTAGAGAAACACAGTGAAGTGGGTGGCTCAGCTGTATAGCACCCCCTACTGGTATTTTGCCACATGGGTGGGCACAGGGGAGGGAGGCAGAGGCCCGATACAGCAGGGGACCCCAACACACACACCCCGGCACAGGCCCTGCACATACAATCCCAAGGCCCCCGGACAAGGAGCTGGGAACCAGACACATGTAGGCATGCCGGTAGGACCGGAAGCCCACAGAACAGCCAGGCTGGAAGGGAATGGCATGGGGGGAGGGGAGACCCAGACCACACCAACCAGCAGCAAACCTGCTGCCAGCATCCCCACACCAACAAGGGATCTGTGTGGCTGATGGGGGGGGGAGGGCAGGCCCATCAAAACACAGGGAGGGGTCAGGGCACAAGGACAGCAGTCAAGGGGACAGACCCCCTGGCCCAAGGGATCAGGGGAAAGGGGTGGAATGAGACCAGGCCGGTAGGGGACAGAAGGTAACCACGACAGGCAGCTGACTGGCCACAAACACCCCAGGCCAGGGAAACCAGGGGGACACCCAAAGGGCATGGCAGAGCAGCTGCACATACATCGGGGTGTGTGTGTGGGGGATAACCTGTCCCTGCCACTCAACAGTGCCACAACCACCATGAGGCACCCACACAAGAGACCAGGCCACACAGAGGAACATGACACACAACCGGAGAAGGGGGCAAAGCAACTTTTTATTACAAGGGGGAAGAGTGTGGAACACAGGAAAGGTCCAAGGGAGATGGGGATGCATCACAGAGAGTGGGACCATGGGGCGGGGCCCCAGCCTCAATAGGGATGCCGGCCCCATAAATGGCTCCATTGATCTGCCTGGGCGCGGTCCAGGTGGTGCACCCGCTCCAGGAGGTGCAGCAGCAGCTGCATGACCTCCTCCTGCTCCCTTGTCCACTTGGCTATCATCACCTGCACTAAGGGATAGAGAGAAGGGGCCATCAGGATGGGACAGTGGGCCCCAACAAAGTGGAACCTGGAACAGACACCCGGGGAGAGGGCCCCGCACATA
>QEPC01013801.1:629222-642867 GCA_003113815.1 Sphenodon punctatus | reverse complement strand
CCGGGGTCCCTCTGCTTACCCTGGCCCATGCCGCACAAATCGCGGTGCTGGCTCCCTTCATTTTGTTGGTGGTTTTCTTTCCAGACATATTGGAAGCCAGAGAACACATGTCCTGTTTCAGATCCCTTTTACGGGCTCCTGAGGAGGCATCTGGCATCTCCCCAGGTGGGCTTGTCTGTGGGGGGGGCCCTGCGTGTCCTCTCTGGCCATCTCTCTGTGGTCTTGGTGGACCCATTCCCGTGGGTGTGGGTGTTTTGGTTTTTACATGGACAGGTGGGTGTTGAACACCCATCTTCACCCACCTCCACCCACGGAGCATGCCGGCTCCTTCCCGGCTGCTCCATGGGTGTTGGTGGGTGTCGGTGGGTGGGTCATGAATGCGCACCCACCCACTCATGGGCACTTACATGGGCACTCTCACACCCATCCGATGGGTGTTTTTGGGTGTTCGTGGGTGGGTGACTTCCGTGTAAAAAAGGTCTATGTGTTGATTTCTGAACAAAAGGAGCAGCTACCAGATCCATTTTGAAAAATTGCTGATATAACCAAGGATAATAGAGGCCTTTTCCTGTAGCTGTGTGGGTCCAGGACCCACTGGCACATATGTCCATGCACCACCAGATGTGGGTCCCCTTCTGCCCCTGGGTGAGTAGGTGGCTGGCTCAGGATGTGCCCTGGGCCTGAGACCAGGTGCCCATCATGGGCCAATGGCCACCCATATGGGTCATTGTGGACTACAACGGGCCAGCACGTTTGTAAATCCCTGCTGCAGGGTGGGAGGGGCCGCCATGGTCAGCCACCAGTTGGCCCCATGACTGGCTGCCAGGGCGTGGGGACAGCAGAACGGCTCTCCAGCCATGGGCATGTGTGTTTGATGCCTCTCCCCAACCCAGGGAGGGGTGGCCACTGTTTCCCGCCCCAGGCCAGGTCAGGCCGCAGAGCCATTGTAAAACCTGCACATCTGGTTTTACCCTATGTCCATGCAGGCAGACTCTGGCCATTGGAAATGGATGTACTTTTGTGGATACAGTTGCAGAATCACAGGCCTCACTTTAAACTGCTACCATTGCATTCCAGAAGTCCTATATTTAAACAACACTTTAATGAAAATATATATTTTGAGAATTATTATTTGAGACTATTTTGAGAATTAAAGCATTGAGAATTTTTGCACAAGAATTTCCCATCTAATGTCTCCATGGAGGTTAACCCAGAAAAAACTGGCATTTCCCAGTTTGTTAGCCAAATAGATGTCTAATAGGAGAGCAGGATCAGCCTTAGAATTTACAGGGCCCAGAGCAAAGATAAAATGCAGGGGCCCCCATGGCTTCAGCCCTTCCCCTGTGCTCATGTGTTGGGCCCTGCTGGGAAGGAGTGGGAGCTCTCATGCCCTGCCCTGACTTTAGGGCTGCAACCTCTGTATATTTTTCCAGGCCACTTATTAAAAATACATGTTGCGGGGCCTGCATTGGCACCAATGCAGACTCTGTAACAGGTGTTTCTCATAAGTGGTCTGGAAAAATATACAGAGGTTGCAGCCCTACCTGTCCTGGTTAACACCGCAGGGCCTCAGACGTAAAGAAAACAGTGATGCCCAGGGCAGTTGCCCATGGTCAGCCTGCGGTAAGGCTGGCTCTAGAGGAGGGACTGGCATGCTGTAGGTCAGTGGTGGGGAATCTCAGCCCCCAGGCCAAATCCAGCCTGCAGCTGTTTTTATCTGGTCCCTTTGCAGTCCCTAAATCTGATCTGTGGATCCAGACTCTACTCTCGATCCCTGAGGCTGCGTTCACATGGGAACACACCTGGCTCTTCTCGCAGGTGTACTATTTGATGCGGAAGTTTGCTTTCCCACATTTTGACCGCTCACATATTCCCCTCCCTCATTTCAAAACTTCCCTCCCCGTTCAAAATTTACTGCTGTAGTGCCATGGCTAAGAAGAGGTGTTCCACTATTAATTATTTATTTATTATTATTATTATTATTAGTAGTAGTATTATTACATTGTTTCCATTTGGCAGGCAGTGGAGATTCATCCCCTGAGGAGGGAAATCCCCCTGTACTATTTTCCTCCACAGCAATTAAGGCTGACTAACCCGTTCACACATTTAGGAGAATGCGGGTGAGGGATTTAGGCCACTCGTCAAACCTTACTTTTCTGGCTTAACTTTTAATGCTTCTCCCACATTACAGTTGCCTGCCCGCTCTATCTCCCATCATAGACCTTTCACACCATCAACATTAAGGTGGCAGATGTGCTTTCTGCCGATCTGTCCTGTGTGAATGCAGCCTGAGAGAGTGAGCTCAAGCAAAGGGCACAGAGATGAGGACATGTGCTCAGTGATTGGAAATGGATCTGTGGCAGATCCATTCTCTGGACCTTCCCCTTTCCTCACCATCCTCAGCACACCCCTTGAACATCCCCGCCCCCAACTCCTATCCATACAGCTGCCACCTCTCACCGTTTAGACCCTGACATTCCCAAAGGCCAAAACAGTGATGGGGCCAAAACCAGGAGAGGTAGCAACCCTACCTATTCAACCAATGTAGGTTGCACTAAATTTCACAGTAGCCCACGGGAGAGAAAAGGTTCCACATTCGGTATATGGGTAGGATTATTATTATTATTATTATTATTATTATTATTATTATTAAATAATAATAATAATAATAATAATAATAATAATAATAATAATAATAGTTATTATTATTATTATTATTGATAATAATAATAATAATAAAACAACTGCAGTAAAGGACATCCAATTACAACAAATATTTTCTGCATCAAGAGAGTGATCCCAAAGAAGAATATGTGAACCCCAAGATGAAAATCTCTCTGCTGCCTCACTCCGAACAAGCCCAAGCCCATCAAGCAACAAACAGGAAACAAGATTGGGCAATCTTCAAAACTCAATTTACTTTGGATAAACACAGTCTTGGCATGCAATAATATTACCTAGTTATTGTTAGCGTGTTTGCAAGCACAACGTGAGCGAGGCCTTCATGTCTGCAGTCTCCACAAGATTAACAATGGTTTTAATGAGCTAGCTCTGTTTCACTGGGAATTCAGCCAGGATGTAGCTGCAGGATGTGTAATTGTTTGGACTGAAGAGGCCTGGAAGATGGTCTAGGAATATATTTCCCCCCCAACTTGCAATTCTCTTTTCTTTGTTCTTAATTTCCTAGGAGCATGCCACTCCGTGCAAGCAAGCTAGGATTCCCATTTCTGCATGCTGCAGCTTTAAATGCACCAAGCTGCCCTGCATGCCTGCTGGGAGGGAATTCAAGATGGAGGGAGGCACACAATGTTCCCCCTACTGATGAGAGAACATAAGAACATAAGAAGTGACATACTGAGTCAGACCAATGGCCCATCTAGCCCAGCATCCTGTCTTTGACAGTGGCCAATCACGGTGGCTCGGGAGAAGCACCCAACTGGTCACAATGGAGGATCCATTCCCTGTTGTTTCCCCCCAGCTCCCGTCATGTTCCCTGATCCTGTCTGGCTAATAGCTGCTAATGGAGAACTTCCATTTGTTCTTGTTTTTTCCTCCTTACTTTAAGCCCAAAGTTCCCCTAGGTGGAATGATGCAAGTTTTGTGTATGGAAAATACAGCAAACAGGAACTGCAATTAAGAAAAAAGAAAATGAAAAGAAAATCAAATATCATTGTACTAAGCAGAACAAACAGCCTCATTTTCTCACTCAGATAAACCATAGCTTCCACTGAAATGAGCAGGAATGCACATGTGTACATGCTCATACACACACAGACATAGGAGGCCTGAACTTACATACGTCCACATGTACGTACAGCCCCTTTGGGCTTGTTCTCATGAACAAGGGTAGTTGCTCCAAAGAAGTTATGCTGGAATAATTACTTCCATTCCCCTGAGCAGGGGGAAGTAGGGGTTAAATAGTTCTTCCCTTTGCCTGATCTCCCTACTTGGGGACTTGAAGGAAACTGCCTGCAGGGAGAGCTCAAATAATAAGATGTCAGACAGAGAGACACTCTGTTTCTAGGAAAGGGAAATAAAAAATCATGAAGAACTGATGGCTTCTGGGAAGAGGCCTCCCTGGAGTAGAGTCTTCCTTGCCATTTTAACCCTACTTCTTTGTAGAGGTAAGTACCTCCCCTTTAACCTTACTTTACTCTTCCCTGGTCATGGGAATAAAGGGGAGGGGAGTTAAAGTGAAGTAGAAGGTACTGCTTACCCTTTATCACAATCAGAAAGTGGTAAAAGTGACAGGAGTAAGTTCATGTACAGAAAGTAAGGTTGACGTGTTGTTCCAAATATGGGTAACAGAGACAAAGTAGTAGAGTGATATATTTTATTGGACCAACTACAGTTGGTGGAGTAAAATCTCAATAGTTCATAGTTAGGAAAGAGTTGCCCATTGTCACCGTATCTATTCAACAAACTGGAAGAGATGGTAATGAGGAAACTATTGGAAAGTTTTGGAGGCGGTCTTAAAATAGGTGGCAGACTGATAAATAATTTGAGGTACACAGGTGATATAGTCTTGAATGAGTCATTGCTTGAGGAACTAGAGCACCTGGACAATAGGTTGCATATAGTAAGAAAAGAATATGGACTCTCGAAAGATATCTCCGAGACACAAAGGACGATCATTACAAAAGAAGAGAAAGACTTGAGATATTGGTTGAAGAGGGGAAAAACTGGAGCAGCTTGAAGAGTTCTTGTACCTAAGATCTGTTATTAAGCAAGATAGTTTACAAGACTGAGATATTTAACAGAGAATAGGTATAGCAGGAACAGCCATGACACTCTCATCAAGGATCTAGATAAAGGGATCAATCTAACAATAAAAACAAGAACTTTGAAGGCAATTGTGTGGCCCACAATTCCCTCAAGATCATGGATAGGATACAATTCGCTCAAGATCACAGTAGCCTGCTATGGCCCGCAGGCCACGGGTATGTCTGTTGAGAAACCGCCAGATGTTAACCCAGGACTGCCCTGGGCTGTGTCGGCGGTGAGCCCAGTCTATGACCTTGAAAAACCTCTGAGGTTAGGGTTGACCCGCCTGACCGGGTCAAAGGGCCCACCTGACTGGCTACAGTAGGCTACCATATGTGATGTGGCCTACCATTACCCAGCCTGGATCAGGTCTGCCATGGCCACCATGGTTGTCTGTCATGGTGGGGGTGGATCAGGGTTGGCCACCTGCATGTCTGTTGCAGCCTTCTCTGGGCCACGTGGGTAGTGGTATGGCGGTCTGGCTATGGGCACATGTGTCCAGTGCCCCAAACTGAAACGGAGTGTCACCCGGGATTTTCCACCCCGGGCCGGGTCATAATGACAGTGCACTGCCGTCATGTGTATTTTTAGTCAGCAATTAAGAGGTGAATGCTTTTGTTTGTTTGGTTGGTTGTTCATGTGGTCTGAAAAGTAGGAGACTGTCTAGAGAACGTGATTATTCCAGGATAAGTGGAAGGAAGAAGAAGGAGGGGAAGACCAAGAAGATCATGGAGAATGAATATAGAAGAGTGAAAAGAAATAGCAATGAATTACACAAGATTGGCAGTGGGTAGACAGATGTGGAGACAAATGGTTCATTGTGCCACTAGCCCTCAAAGGTACAATGATGGTGATGAAGAGATGCCTACCTCCAACAAAAGTGCTTTTGTGAATAAGCATTTATAGGGCCTGAAGCTCCATCATTTCCACATTCCCTCTTGACCTCCTGCTTGAAGGAGATTCCAAGAATGACCACCTGCTGCAGAGGCCCATAGAGTCTACCTATTTATTTATTTATTTATTTATTTCATACATTTCTACCCTGCCTCTCCTGCCATGCAGCTCGGGGCGGCTTCCAAAATATTAAAACAATAAAATCAATTTAAAAACATCCAACATATTATAAACATTAAAACATTAAAACAGGGCTAAGAACAGCATAAAACCCAAAATAGGTGGGGACACTAAACACCCCCCTACCCCTCCCTCCCAAAGGCCTGGGCGAACAGCCAGGTCTTACAGTGTCGCCGAAATGTCAACAGGCTAGGGGCCAGGCGAGCTTCCTCAGGAAGGGAGTTCCAAAGCCGTGGCCCCACTACCGAGAATGCCCTCTCCATCGTGGCCCCCCGCTTAACATGGGGGACCTCCAGGAAGGCACCCCCGGCGGACCGCAGGAGCCGCTCTGGGGCGCGGAGGGCCCTAAGGTATGAGGGGCCAAGACCATGTAGGGCTTTATAGATCATCACCAACACCTTGAACTTGGCTCGGCACGCTATCCTAGAGTCCAGGAGTGTGATGAAGACCACTGGAGGGCCGGAGAGCTTGAAGGAGCAGAGCCTCCATAGACATTACCCTGGCCTGCTGAGCTTGAGGCACAATTCCCTCAAGATCATGGGCACTCAGTTCATAGTCTTGAGGGAACTGTAGTTAGTGGTAGGCCCCTGTGAAGAAAACTCTGACCCTCCTTTCTGATGTGACCATGGGAGGAAAGCACTGGTAGGAGAACCCTGGTGATTTTTTCCCATTTAGTTCACTTCAAAGTAGGGGTATAACTAAGAGAGGCGGGAGGACATAAGGGACCGCAGTGGCCCTCTCCTTTGCTCCAATGCTCATTCACACAACACTCTTTTAGAGTGGGTAGTGGCATAAACCCACATTCTGAGTATTGTGTGAACTTCCTGTTCTCCTTGATGATCCTTTGTTTTCTGCCACCTGACATAGGAAGACAACTTTCTGACTGGGCAACCATCCCATCAATCAATGACAGACATCTCCGATTTGTGGGACCACTCCCTACTACTCCACATTTGGCAAAGAAAAGAAAAAAAGACCCCCAATTTGTGACCAGCCTACGGGCCTGGAGTGAACTCAACCACCAAGTGAACTACCATCAAAAGCTTGGGTCTGAGTTCCTGGACCAAGGTGGCACAAAGTAGTTAGAGAGAGAATCAGTAAATCAGAAAAACTTTCAGCCCCTATGTCATATGATGTGAGCTTTGCATTGAGAGAATCCACATAATGAAAAAGAACACAAAAGAGAGCAATCTCTGTTTGGAATTTCAATGATAACTTTATTAGAGTTTAGTGTATTATTGGCTTACCATTTTCTAATCTTACAAGAGAATTTCTGGTTCCACATCTCCATTAAATGCCTGATTCATTCTCTTGGCTCGTGATCATGCCTCAGCATTACATCACTAAAGAATCAGTGCTCTGCATTAGACAGAGATAATACTGAGTGTGATCAACCTATTAACTATTTTCAATTATTTTTTACTGTTCTTCTGATATTCCATGTGGGGTTTTTTTTTTTGTTAAAGGAAGTCAGTTGGGGGTGGGGATAGAGTTGCTGATTATCAGAGAGCTTTGTGGAGCCAGCATATGGACCTAGATTATTTTTTTGAATTGGCAGAAGTTCTGCTGTACAGAATCTTGCAGCAACATCACAATTTCTCTGCTCCAGTGAATGTCAAGACAGACACATTTACGGTGTAAATTATGGACAGGAGTGGGGGGAAATTTAAAATCTTTATAGTCTTTTTATGCTCTCTCTTCCTTTTTGGTAATCAGATCTTGATTAAGAGTCAGAATTAGCACCCAGCAGAACATTAGGGACTTCCTGGCTCCGTAGGGTAGGCAACAAATAATTCATGGGCTTTAGAGTTCTGCAGCAACAAAGCGGTGTCTAAACAGCCATTGATCACTTTTAGGAAGTCACTGACTTCTTGCTTGTGAGGTGGAACATATGGTGATTGCAAAACATCGAAAGAAAAATGATGTCTTGGTTTCTCTTTCCGAACCTACTTTCCTAATTGCGCTCCGTGTGTTTCTTTTCTTTCTTAATTGTGTGGTCTTTCTGTTTCTTATGTGCCAATAAGTTTCCAGCTCATTGTGAGCAATAGTGACCCAAGGCCATTGCTGCCTTCCCCACAAAACAGTAAATGACCAGTGTCTACTAAGAAACAACTATGAGACTTTGCTAGACTCAAACCTATGGCTCCAGGCAGAAGTTGTGACTTCTCCGCCACCAGAGAGTTGTCCACAGTGCCACATCAGTCGCCCAAACAACCCATTACCCGGGTGAACACAAGCTCCTGATTGGCCAGCTGGGTTGCATTGTCATTGGCCACCTTGGGGTAGATAAGGAGGACAACAAGATGTTGTCTGAACAATTTGGTGGTTACCTGGCCTGTCTGCTGACTTGTCCCTGCTTCTGTCTGTGCTCTAACCTTGTTCTAGTTCCAGCTTAGCTTTTTTCTACCTAGTCCTTATTTCAGCTTTGCTTCCGGTTTCTGTCTCTGCTCTGTTCCTGTTGTTGAGTGTACAATGTATCATCATGAACAAGGGCAAAAGGAGCCTTTCCCTTCTTATGACCATACATGGGGGCTAAGCATTTTGTGATCAAAATAAAAAACTCAAGATGCTAGGCCCAAACAGTATGGGAGAGGGAAGAAACACTAGTACTTTCTCCACCTTGTTTCAGCCGACCGAACTACCCAGCTTTAGAAGAGTTATACTCTCCATCTTCCTGCTGAATAGTCCAGTAGTCATATTCCCCCTGCACGTTTGATTGTGATTATGACCAGTTCATTACATCAAACATTGAGAAGGAGCAGAGACAGTCAGGTCAGCAAAGCAAGGATCAGGTTGAAGACTGTAGCAGAGCGGTAGGTGCCTGCCTTGCTCCAAGGGACCACAAGTGTGGGTCCCTTTACGAACTTGGCTAGAGAGACCTATTAAATGAAGAAGACTTCCCAGACATCAGGGTGAGTAGAGAACACCTGGACAAGTCAGAGATAGCTAGGACTTGCTAGTGGAGGGAGGGCATCAAGTCCCAGGGCAGAGGGTGAACCCAAGGAACTGGTGAAAGGACTAGGGAGCTTCTGGGAATAGCCAAACCATTTGTGAACTGCCAGCAGCCAAGGAGGGAAATAGACTCTAGTAGACTCTGTCCCAGCATGGGCCAGAGAGGAGACAAGCGGAGGCTGTGAGAGAGCTACAGGTTGAAAGACAACGGACAACACCTGTGGAACAGAAAAGGAGCTGAGGGAATTCTGACACTAAGGATGGAAAGACCCAAAGTGAAGGAGTATTGTGGAGTGTCAGAGAAGGTGAGCGGGAATGGCCCAAAGGCATTCAGGGCATAGCACAAAAGTTTAACCACCCAGGGCAAAGACTATGTAGGGCTGGGCGAGGGCGTCCCATCCCAAAGAGTAGCTGTATAATCTAAATGTATCTAAGTTAGCAGGACCTGATGAAATTCACCTTAGGGGACTGTTTTCTGAGGTCAAAGATTACTTTGAACCATTTATTTATTTATTATTTATTTCAAAAACGTATTACCTCGCTCCTTCTGCCACAGGCAGCTCGAGGCGGCTTACGACAATAACTATTGGCCTTCATATTCAAGAACTCATGAAAGACAAAGTCTTTGGGAACTGGCAAAGAGCAAATATGGGTTCTGTTGTCAAGAAAGGGAAAGAGGATGACCCAGGGAACTGCAGACCGATCAACTTAACTTCAATACCAAGTAAAAACCTAAAACAAATAATAAAAAGTAAATTTGCAGGCACCTAGCGGAGGGTGAGATTTTGAGACGTAGCCAAGAGGGGGTTGTCAAAAAGTAATCATACCAAACTGGCTCTCTCTCCTTTGGGAAAGTGATGAGTACGGTAGGTAACAGAGAGATACTGTTGAAGTAATTACCTTGACTTGGCACTATGGCATAATTCCACATAAGATACTCATAAGCACAGTAGGGAAATGTGGGCTTGCTGCTACTACTATCAGGTGGGTTCCCAATTGGTTGACTATTCCTACCCAGAGAGTGGGTTCATCAAATTGAAAAGAGACCCTCCGAGAATTTGTCCCCAGATCTTGTGTTTTTGAACATTTTCATCAATGATTTGGAAAAATAGGGTGGAGATTTTCTTATTCAATTTGCAGGTGAAGCAAAAGTGGGAGGAATTGCAAACACTCTGGAGGGTAGGATCAGAATCCAAAATGATCTTAATAAACTGGAAAATTGGGCTGAATAAATAAGATGAAATTGGATAAAGACTTAAAGATAGAAAAATCAAAAGCACTAATACAAAATGGGCAATTACTTGCTGGGCATCAGTACTTCTAATCTGGGAGCTATCAGATATAACTAACTTAAAATAGATTCAAGAGATCTATGCAGGAGCATGTACTGTGTTAACCATAGTCTTGTTCACATTAATGAGTATTCCCAAGGTACTATTTCACTGGGTAATAATAACCCACTTTACAAGTATCACAGAGAGCCAGTGTGGTATGGTGGATAAAGTGCTGGACTTGGACCTGGGAGACCAGCATTTGAATCTCACCCTAGTCAACGAACTCACTGGATGGCCTTAAGCAAGTCACAACCTCTCAGCCTCAGTTCCCCATCTGTAAAATGGGAATATATGTGTGTCTGTCTTTCCCTCTGTGTTCCCCTCATCTTTGTCCATTTTAGATTGTAAACTCACTGGGTAGGGACCTGTCTCAGAAAAATGTGACCATAAAGCATTGCATATGCCTAGTAGCATTATAGAAATGATTAGTAGTTCACATGAACATAGGCCGTTTATACATGGATTGCCCCCATCACCCCCCGCCGCTTGGTGTTGGGCAGGTATGCAGTGGGGGAGGGGGGGGAAATCCATGTAAACAGCCACCGGTAGGGGGGGGGATGAGTGTGCGGCGGGTGTGTGCCCATGTAAATGCCATGGGCAGTGGGCATTTGTGCGTGTGCACTCCCGCCGCGCACCCACCAACACCTGCCGCACACAAACCCACACTCATCTCCACCCACGGGGCCCTCCGACAGAACGGAGGAAGCTCCGTGGGTGGAGATGGGTGTTGGTAGGTGTAGGTGGGTGGGTGTCCATGTAAGCGGGCACACACCCACCTACACCCATTGCGCTGACACCCCCCACCCCACCCAGGTCCATGTAAAAATGGCCATAGAGTGATTACCTCCACACACAGTAAATGTTCATGTGAACATTTACTCCCTCAGGTGTTAACTGACATCATTCATAATCAACACCCTTTCCTTTTTCAGGCAATCATTTACTCCTGGGTGTGTGTCTGTGTGTATGCAAATCCAGAGCATGTTCTCCTCTTTAATGAGGAGAGCATACCTGAAAGAATAGTCAGCCTCTATTTCACTTCAAACACTGGGCTCATGTAGTGTGCATGTGTGTGTGTGTGCGGGGGGGGGGAGGAGGTAAAGAAAAGTAGGGGTGGTTACCCCTTGGAGTAAGTGACCATGGCAACAATGTTTTAGTCATTTTTTTAAAACTGCAATTTAATGTTATTATAAACTTTACATGGTACTGCCTGTCAAGTGTAGATAAACGGTTAATTTCCAGTTAGCCTCGACATTTCATGCTGTACTTTCAAATAGTGCATTGGCCTTCATAATGCTAAATGATGATGAGATAGATAGATAGATAGATAGATAGATAGATAGATAATGACCAATTTCACTATTTGAAATATATTCTCTCACCACATAACATCTAATTGTTCACAGTTCATTTACCTCTGGAAACTTCCTGTGAGTAACAGAGATATAGATTGCACTATTTGAAAATACAGTATATAATATATTATAATTATAATTATAATTAATATAATTGATATAATTAATTATAATTAATTATAATATATTCTTTATAAATCGATACATATATATATAGCTATGTAATATAATGTAATATAATTTGCTTTCCAAGTATCTCTATATATCAATATAATATAATGTATAATATATGTCAACATAATATATTGCCATATAGAATATGTAGTATATTTTAATATATTATATTTTATATATATCATACAATATATGATAGATAAGATACATATGTAGCATAAAAAATAGAATATAACATTGATTATATTATATTATATAATAATAGAATAGATTTTATATATATAAAAACACTATTAGGAGGAAACAGGAAAAAATGAATGAATTACTACTGTTGTGAAACACATTTTGAGGGGGGGGAGGGGAAATCAGTTTAATACTTCTCTCTCCAGCCTTCTGAGTACATTAATGTATTTGTTACTATTTCATTTAGGAATTGAACCAATCACCTAATTCTGATGATGACTGTGTTTTTAGAAAATCAAGTACCCTTACATGTTACCTGAGTCTCTTTTCTGATTTTCCTCTGTCCTGACAATGGGACGTGTAGGCTTTCGGCTTAAAACTCGGTTGCTCATTTACTTTCACATATCAATTTATACATAATGAGTCAAAACTCTTTTGCATAATTGACATTTTTAGATCTCGGACCAAAAGAAGTAAGATATGGTGGTTTATAATAAAGCCATTACAGCCTTCTCATCTAGAGTTAAGCCACTTGCAAGTGGACAAGGAAAGGTCTTAGGCAGAAGAAGAAGCTATCAAGACTTGGCTATCTTATAAACAAGAACTTTGCGTAAACAAGACCTCAAACAAGTTCTGCAGGTCACCATCTGAGCCAAAATAACAACAACAAAGGCAGAGGTGATGGGGCAGACCGACCTGCAATGAAAGATTTGGAAGAAATGGAAGTTTGAAATAGAAAAAAGCTTGAAGATATAGAGAAATTGGAAGAAGGCAGGCTTAAGCCCTAACTGCATGAAAAATCCTGATAAACGAGAGCAGCACTGAAACAGGAGAAGGAGAGCAGCCCCTTCTGACTGATGAGGAGAAGCAAGAAGGAACCCTGCATACCCAGGTTGTCTGACCAGCAGCCGTCTGTGGATGCAAGACTGAAACTCTGGGTGAGAAATAGCTTGACTTATATAGGAAAGGATAGGGAACTACTGCTGACCAACCGGTTGGATAACAATAAAATCTTGTTTTGAGACTAAATTGACTGCATCTGTGTGGTACATTCAAAGGTGACCATGGGGACGGGATTGAGGGACTCCAGGGGAGTCTGGGGAACTTACAATCTAACAGAATCTTAGAGCTGGCAGTACCCTCCGAGGTCATCTAGTCCAACCCCCTTGCTCAGTGCAGAAAATCCACAGCTACAGCGTCCCTGACAGATGCCCGTCCAGCCTCTGCTTGAAAAACCTCCCCACAGCACCACAGACTTACTCACCCTTTGAAAACATGTTTGAAAAACTTGATACCTGGCCGCTTGTAGTTGTTTCCACTCCAAAATAATCCGTTGCTCACAGAGCCCAATAAAAGCCCGGGGTAGACTTGACACATGCAATCACAGCTGAGGAGGGGGAGGGGACACAGGTTGATAGAATCTGATCCTTTCGAAGGAAAGAAATTGCCCGAAATACAAGCTCTTTAATGACAAAGGAATAAAATAGATTGTTTTTATAAACTCGACAGCTACTGCAGCGCTGGACGGTGTTCTCACTCAGTGCCACTCAGTTCTGACTGTCTGAGGACCTATGGAAGCAGTCAGTATGGACAAAAGAGACACAGTACACAATATATATGACCAGATCCCCAGTATATATGAGGCCCAGTACATCCTAGTAGCTGCTACTACCTGGGAGCTCCTAACTCCCACCCTCCCTGTCATAGGATTTGAAATCAGTTGCTGGAGATTATCGCAGTACTTTATTTACAAACATGTTGCTTGCAATTATTATTTTATTTACCATATTCTAATGTATATTAAGAAGG
>QEPC01013801.1:598055-614110 GCA_003113815.1 Sphenodon punctatus | reverse complement strand
AAGTTTCAGCGCCCCCAGTATCTCCTTGCTAAAAAGTTTGAAAGTTCTGACACTTTTCTCCTCTTCTACCAAAAGAGGCGGAAAGAAGGAATCTTGGCATATCGGCCCTGGGTCTTTTCTTGTCTCGTTTTCTGACATTTCCCGTATTCCTAGCGACTTTTACCGCTGCAAACAAGAAGTTACTTTTGCTACTGCTGGCAGACACTTTAAAAGTGTAAGCCACTTGGGCCACCGCCGCTCATAGCGTGTTTACAACGCTCCCCTTGTCCTCTAAGAAATCGCAGATTCAATGCAGACTTTGGGAGGAATTCCCATTGACTTTTCAGCTGCGTATATACCATCTCGCTACGGCGTCATCCTTGCTATTCGTAAGAGATTTTGCCAAAAACAATCTGTTTCCATATCGTTTCCTTTTCCAGCTAGCCCCTTCATTCAAATACTTTTTCAAAATTCCAAATCTTTTTCTTTCCTTTTTTGTTCTTTTTTTTGTTGTCCATACACACATTTTTTCCACAAGAAGAATCGTGTGTGTGTGTTTTTACAGTTTTGTTTCACATTATGGTAGCAGGAAAAAAAAAACAGAATTCCGGACCCTCCAACAAGCTGAAACAGGCCATAATCTTGCACCATTTTATCATTAGATTCCTTTCCTCTCCAAGCGTAAAAAAGGCCCCCATCGCCCTGGAGAATAAGTTGAATTGGTGCTTATTTTATGTTATTATTAATTTTTTATTTTTTATCTATTCATTTTTCCAGATCAGGGTTCTATCTTACTGGATAAAGACGGGAAAAGGAAACATACAAGGCCTACATTTTCTGGTCAGCAGATTTTTGCCCTGGAAAAGACTTTTGAGCAGACGAAATATTTAGCAGGACCAGAAAGAGCCCGGCTGGCGTATTCATTGGGGATGACGGAGAGTCAAGTGAAGGTGAGGGGTGATTGTGCCAAGCGTTAGATAAGAGACTGGGGGGAAGGGGGGCGGGGGAGGACACAAAGGAGTCCTGAGATAAGATATCGCCGGAACAAAAGGGATCAGCGCGCGTGCCTTAGAAAATAGGGCTCATTTAGGCATGGATACATATGCTTCCGTGCACCCCCTATTATTACCGAAACATAAAGCCAGCCCCAAAATATTATTGCTAACCAGATCCTCCTCCCCGATATCTTCTTTGGCACATTTGACAAAGCAAAATAGATACAACGCTTCGATTATTTGCAGGTTTATAATAACCAGCTTGAAGCCAGGATCCATCGCGGCTCAAGTTTCATTTACTTTAGAAGCCGGGGAGATTTGTATTGGAATAGCCTCTCTTATATTTAAACGCAACCCGGTTTTAATCCGGGAGGAATTGGGGGTGAATCGGTAGCTAGGCGGGTTGGGATGATTTAATGATTGCTAAAATAAATCAATCCCCATTAAAAAATAAAATCTCAGTTTCCTGACTCAGTCCAATGAGCTTCAGTGCTGGAGTCAATGCGGTGAATGGGAAAGGGAAGCGGAGTTAACAAGCGTAAAGGCCCGGTATCTATCTGATGGCTTACATATTCATCCTTCCTCTCCCAATCAGGTTATTTTCACTTAAATACTTCGGGCGCAAATCCTCCACCACGGGCTTCAATAGAGGGAAGATTGCAGCAATCCCCCCCACCCCGCCCCCACCTTCTCTCTGCCAATTGCAGGGGTTTGATGAAGCTAGGGAGGATTTTCTCTCTTGTATTCGAAGCTGGACTCTCCACTCGTCTGGGGGGGAGAGGGAGAATGTAACGTTTTCTGTCTTTAAAGGCCCTCTTTATGGATTCTCATTCTTCCCGAGTTATCTGGAGACCCTCATTTGTCACTGTAAATATGTCCAAATGGCTGTGAATAAATTATTACCCCTCTGCACGGGGAGAATACCGCCCCCCTCTCTTCTGATGCTCTGAGAATCAAACCCAGACGAGAGGAGGGGACGCCAGGGGAAAATGTTTCTTTTCCCATGATGGGAGTGGGGATTAAAAGCTGTGCACTGTGCAGCCAGTGGGGCCGGATTCTTGCTTTTATTTTATGTAGGCTTTAATTCCACTTAGAGGAACGGCTGCCCGGCTGACGTTATGTTTTGAGTCGCGTCTGGTGTTTCAAAGTGAGACAATAATGTCCCTCGCTCGGCTGCTAGGCAGTCTGTTTAACAACAAACCAGTGGGCTCTCTGGTTTGGATTTGCTCTAGAAAAAAAGTTGGGTCTTTGGAAGCTGCAGCAGTTTTAAAAGGAAGATTGCAATTGATATTCTCTTAGCTGGTGCTTCCTCGGCTTGTTCGTCCTTATCACCAAGCCAGATGACTAGGTATGATAGTGCATCAGAAACACGTGCCTTTCACTCGCAATTACACCGTGGGAGCTCTAGCAAAAAATAAATAAAGGCTCCCATCAAGCTTCAGCCATGCTGTTTTAGGTTTTGATTAAACCAATCAAACAGGCAAAGATCCAGGCGGGATGAGAAGGGAAGACCAATAAAGGTAGAGCTTAAATTAAGAGAAAATTAAGTCCGGTAAAATGACACAATCCTCCTAACAGTAAACAAAGGTTTGTGCCTAAGGAAATTAAGCCTTTTGGAAAACAGCACAGTCAAATGAGGGAAAGAAGCATATCCTTTTTTCCCCTTTAATGGACTTGTATGCAGGGAAAAGTAGTAGCTTTCTATCCAGAATAGTGGGAAATTCTGTTTTGCTACTAAGATTTAAAATGCTAATAAATAATAATATTAATATAGCTGTTGGATAAGAATGCAAACAACTGTAATAATAACAATAACAATAACAATAAATGACCTGTTGGCTACTAAGCATAGTATGATAGCAGCAATTAGAAGAACTAATAACTCTGTGGTGACAAGAGCATTTCTATAGTAGTTGTAATAATAAAATCTACAGGATGAATGAAAATTGTAGCAATATAATATAATAATACTAGTGACAATCATGTGTTGATAATTCTAATATTTTACAATAGATGTTAGTAACAATTATAACTTGACTACTAAGAGCTTACTGATTACTAAGAGCTTATTTTTTAAGGATAATAACTTGCAGAATAATCAATAAAGTAGCAAAATAATACAAAAGTAAAACCTATTTTTTATAAAATATGATAATGTGGATATAAATGATTAACTAAGTAAAATATATAAAGTAACTAGGAATTTAAATGATTGTGTATATGATATGATGGATGGGCTATCAATAAGTAGTGGTAATCATAAAAATGGTAAGGATGGTGTGGATGTTAAAACCTCTGTACTAGCAGTAGTAATAGCAGTATAGTGGAAAATATAGTAACGATGGCAATAAAATAATATCATAAATAATAAATAATAAAAATTTGCTAGTAGTAATTTATTCATTNCTACTAAGAGCTTACTGATTACTAAGAGCTTATTTTTTAAGGATAATAACTTGCAGAATAATCAATAAAGTAGCAAAATAATACAAAAGTAAAACCTATTTTTTATAAAATATGATAATGTGGATATAAATGATTAACTAAGTAAAATATATAAAGTAACTAGGAATTTAAATGATTGTGTATATGATATGATGGATGGGCTATCAATAAGTAGTGGTAATCATAAAAATGGTAAGGATGGTGTGGATGTTAAAACCTCTGTACTAGCAGTAGTAATAGCAGTATAGTGGAAAATATAGTAACGATGGCAATAAAATAATATCATAAATAATAAATAATAAAAATTTGCTAGTAGTAATTTATTCATTCATTTATTCACTCAATAATAATTATACCATTATGTAACTTTATAATGGTGGTAGTAGTAATAATTCATCTAGTCCTCAATCCTCAATCCATTTATTCCAGAACCCACCCATTCCTATTCCATGGGATGACTCCAGAGTAGTGGTATTACTGGGAACTCCGGGGTAGCAATAACTCTCTGGTGGTAGAAGTAATAGTAACAATAACTACGGTGAGCATATTGATTAGTTCCATGTCAGGAATACTGATAACTCTATCCTAGCTGCAACACTAATAATAATTCGATATACATACTGATGATCTCATGGTAGTAATGGTGATAATTCGACAGTGTTAATAACTCTGTGGAAGAACTACTGATAGCGTTACAGTAATTTTAGTAGTAATAGTAGTGGGCATGGCAGGAATACTATGGGAGTAATAATTATAGTGCCTATACTACTAAAAGCTTGATAGTGGTAATAATAACTATGATAGAAATTACTAATATTCGACGTTCTTTACCATCCTTGTCTAGTTCATAAGACTGTAGTAGTGGTAACAGTAGCAATAATTATGGCATAACTCCATAGTAAAGAATATTGCTAACTTAAACAAAAAAAGAACACACACACACAAACAAAGAATATTGCTAACTTTATGATAGTTCTGTTGGAAATACTAATAGCTCTGTGGTAATAGTAACAATAACTATGATAGGAAATCTGATAACTATGGTAGTAAAGTAGTAATAATAGGAATAAGACAGAAATACCGAGAGGATTATGATAATGGTATTAGTGACAATTACTGTGTTCGGAATACTGATTTCCTCATGGTAATGCTGTAACAACGGTGAAAATAACTTTTGATAGCTATGTGGTACTGTGGTAGTTGTAGCAACTGCTCTTTTAGGAATACTGAGAGTGTAATAATAGTAGTAGTAGCAAGAACTCTTGATGTAGTTCTCTAATCATAGTAATGGTAATAGTAACTGTAACAATAACTTTAAAAATATTGAGGGCGTTGTTCTAAACTCCTGCAGCAGAGGATTGTCTTGTGAGAGTCTTATGGTAGCAACAACAATAACAAAAACTTTGATAGGAAAAGGGAGGGTCTTCTGATAATAGTAATTGTAACAATAGCTCTGTTAGGAATACCGAGTGTCTTATAGTAATGTTGGAAATACTGTGAGTTTCGTGGTAACAGTAATTTTAAGACAAATGCTGTTAAGAATACAAATAGCCATAAGTAGTAGTAATCATACCAATAACTGTTGATAACTCTAGAGTAATAGCTCTACATTAATAGCACTAGCCCTGTTAGGAATACTAATAGCCATATGGTAATAGTAATTTTACCTATAACTCTTGATAGCTCGAGAGTACTAGTAACAATAATTCTGCTAGGAATACTGAGATTCTTATGGCAATAGTAATCATACCATTAACCTTGATATCGCTAAAGCAATAACTAGGAGTACTAGGAATCTTATGGTAACAGTAATCGTACCAATAACTCTTGGCAGCTAGAGTAAGAGTAATGATAATGGTGATAGTAACTATAAGGGGGGGGGACACTGAAAGCCTTATGCTAATAGTACTAGTAACAGAAGCAATGATACAGCTAGTTAGGGAGGTAAATTACTATGAGTAGTTGGAGGGTTACTACCCCATTACTATGAGCAGCAAGAGGATGGGAGGGGCACTGCTAACGGTGGGACACTCCCAACAGCTGGGGGCCACAGGGGGTACTCCTGTGCCAGCGGGTGCCCTTGCCAGATGTGGCTGCGGCTGCTGGCCTTTGCCCTCGGCCGGGACACTAATCCCCCCCCGTCTCTGTCTGTCTGTCTGCGGTGCAGGTGTGGTTCCAGAACCGGCGGACCAAGTGGCGGAAGAAGCACGCCGCCGAGATGGCCACGGCCAAGAAGAAGCAGGACTCCGAGACCGAGCGGCTGAAGGGCACCTCGGAGAACGAGGAGGACGACGACGATTACAACAAGCCGCTGGACCCCAACTCAGACGACGAGAAGATCACGCAGCTGCTCAAGAAACACAAGTCGAGCAGCACCAGCAGCCTCTTGCTGCAGCAGCACAACACCGCCTCGGAGAACGAGGGCTCCTCTTAAAGGGACCGCCGCCGCCGCCGCCGCCATCCCCCTCCCGCCCCGGGCTGACCCAGAGGACACCTGCTATTTTCTGAGATGTGCACAGATCTATTTTTCTAAGCCGATGGGTGGGGAGGAAAAAGGAGGTTTGGGGGGGAGGGGGGGAGACTCCAGCAGCCAACACCCCCCCCTCCCCCTTTCCAAAAGCTGGCTTCTCTCCTCTGGTGACCCCTGTTATTGTAGGGTCGCCTGACTGTTTCCCGCCTCTCTGCAGCTGGGGGAGAGATTGGGGCGGGGAGAGATTGGGGGAGAGGGACCCACGTACCTCCTGCTGGGTGGACTCAAGCAACCTGTTGGAGGCTCTTTGTAAATAAATCGTGAGTCACACTGACTATGGAAGTTAACTTTACTGTGAATATTTAAAATGTATCATACGGTTTTGTTTTGTATAGGGGGGGGGGGGGAAGGTTGGGTTGGTTCGTTTTCTTTCTCTCCTTTGTCAAGATCTTGTTCTCAATTCCTCTAGTTCCTCCCAGTGTTTTTGTGCCCTATATGAACCCAACCCTGGGCCTATTGGTTTTGTCTCCCTCTCCCCCTCACACAGGTTAGCTGCTTTTGTGCTAAACTTCTTAATTCCCCCTTGATTTGAACCCATTCGCTTCCTGGAAAGGGACCGAAGCAAACTGGCTGCGAATTCTTTCCTATTTTTCATTCCATTCTGAAATTGCTCAGACCTCCGATTCTATTTATTAATATTTTGACATTTTTGAAGGGGGAGGGGGAAATCGAGATTAGGACATGGAAACTAGTTTGCTCTACTTTTACCCATTTCCATTGAAAGTGCGTTTTGTAAAAACTAGCTGGTGGGAATTGTTACATACCATTTTTGGTCTAAAATATACAGTTCGATTAGATGCTGTCACTGAATTGCAAGTGTGAGGTTGTTTTTTATTTTATTTTTTGTGTATCATAAAGAATACTATAGAATGTAAATTGTGTTCTTTTTTTTAAAGCTAATAGCAATGGCATATTAGCGACTTAACATTTATTAATTTATATTTTTAAAAAGGAATTCCGTTTGTAAAGAGAAGAGAAGCCCTTTGCAAGACCAATTTAAATGTAATGCACTTTCTGTTAAAAAAAAAGAAGAAATCAATTAAAACCAGTTTAAAGACGGCTGTTGCCTGGAATAAAGGGTACAGATAATCTGATTTCATCAGAGATCTATAATAAAACGGATGGTACAGAAACAGATCATTTGGGGTGGGTTTCTTTTGTTCACTTTTCAATAGCATTTATTTAAAACAAAAACTAATGTCCCGCGTTTCTTTACACCGAAGTTTCAAGAATGCCAATAAAACAAGAGATCGCTTCTTTTTGAAACTGGAGAGTTGCTTTTCTTGTTGGATCATTCTTTTCTGGGAGCTCTTTAACCTCTGTAGAGGATTCCACAGTATATGGAATCCCCCTTTCAGTATACCCTAGGCGGCTTCATCTCCAGCGAATCTGGGAGGTATGAACTTTGTTTTCTAAGCAGCGAGAAACACCAGCCATTAAAGATGAAGTTAGTAGTGTTACTATTGTCATTCTGGGATGGGGCGTGGAGAGAGAGAAAAGACTGATTTTTTTTCCCCCAAGAAGAAAGCCCTGATACCAGCCCAGCTAGAATTCCAAACTAGTCTAGAATTCTAGAGGCTGAAAGTCAATTATAAGACTTTAATACATAAACAACGGTTTTCAATGGAAACCCATTCTCCAGCCGGAATTAACTAAAAGTTGACAGTTCAGTAAAGGCATCAGCTATCTTGATTTAAAAAAGAAAAAGGAAAAAAAAAGCCTTGTGCCATTTTGCGTGTATTATTCTTAGAATAAAGCCAAAAGACGTTTTATTTAGCATGCACTTAGGTCGGGCCCAATTCTGCATAAGTTAAGAGGAATTTCCCCCCTAAGGAACAGATTCAGAAGGTTTGAAATAGGTTTTGTTTTGTTGTTTTTTTGTTTATTTTTTCTTTTGCAGAAGGTTTGATTTATTTTGTTTTGTAAGGCTTAGAAGAATTAAACACTTTAGGGTGAATTGCATATTCCTCGAGATTTTTCCTAGCGCTTTTACAGACTTGAGAGAAAGAGCTGTTCTGTTCAAATTCTGTTTCTCCAAAGAAAGATAGTAAATGCATGTCCTTGTGAAACAGAAAACTGCAACGCTGAGGGCCTCTCAAAGGAAGCATCAACTTGCCAGTGGCCTCGATCCACAAACCCCTTACTCCAGTGTAATCCCGCAGGGTTTCAATGGGACTACTCCGGAGTAAGAGGTTTGTGGATCCCGGCCATTGTGACATAATCTTACACCGAGCTATTTACAGGTCAGGGAGTCAGAAAGTCCAAACCAAATTTCAAACCAAATTAACTATTTCCCGTAGCTAAAGTGCCTAGTACTCAACTCAAACAGGACTTTCCACCAGTTGGGAATGAACGTTCCTCTGCCTGCAAACAGCGCACCATGGAGAGAAGTGCTTTCAAGAAAAGAAAAAGCGCGTCTCTCTCTCATTGCGATGGGGTTTTTTAACTCTCCAAAAATGTCGCTAGCTCTTCAGTAAAGCCACAGCTTTCTTAAGATTGCTTCTCAGCCTTTAAAGGTCTGCTTTTTTTGGTTGGTTGGTTTGCTTTTTGTTTTTGTAAATACCCAATCCTAGTCTCCAAGGCACTGCTCCTTCCAAAGACAGAGAAATTCAGAAAGGTTCTCGCATATAAAAAGCAGCCCCTTTTGTGTCTCTCCTGATATGCCACTTTTGCGTGTCACCGAGCAATGGTTTGTCTACATGTCGGACTGGTTTCTTCTTTCCAGTTGACTGCGACACTGACTTAAGGGTTTCCAGTTAATTTACTTCTACACAGAGACCCAGCTGGCCACCAGTTGCAATTGGCACTATAAAACTTGGAATGGGGGGGGGGGGGGGGAAGAGTCCAAACTCTCATCGCTTGGTTAGCTTGGTTTTGTCTCGGGCATTTGAGGAAAGGACGGTTTATTCGTATGATCTCATTTATTTTGTTTTGGGTTGGTTGTGTTTTTTTTGGCGGGGGCAAGGCTGTTTGAAAGCACCCCCCCCCCCCAATACAGCTTTTAGGCAAAAGCGTCTTTCCCATCGACTGTGAAGACTTTGATGAAACAAGCTAATAAACAATGTCATCCTCATTGGGGCGGACAATCGAGGGGAGAATGTCAGTGGGTTTAGAAGATTTGTAAAGTTCGCCTACTGATATATATTTACAAACGGGTCTGGGTGAGGCTGGAGCCAAAGGGGATCCCAAGCCACTGAAAAGCCTGGGCCGCAGTTACAAGGCTGCTAGCCTTAAGGGTGCTTGTTACATCCTACACCGCCCTATGGGCAAAATCAGCCCCCCCACCCCCATTGAAATTAAAGAGACTGCTTTGGTCACTTTCCAATTTCGTATCCTCCACCGTTAAAGTAAATGGGAGCTGAGCCTTGACTTGCGAGGAGGGAGGATTACACTTCGTGTATCAATCCCCGGCCTCTCCCCCAAAGCAACGCCGGCTGACTTTACTCGCAGGGAGTAGCCCCTAGGAAATACTAGTCTCAGCAATAAATCCAGCCGTCAGAACTCACTGAGAGACCGGGCACTTTCCCCTCCTTGCATTTATTTACCTGCCACTTTCAAATCGTGAAACTTGGGAGGCGCGAAGAATTGGGCGGGGTGGGGGTGTGTGTCTCTGGCACTTTTCTTTTCTCTCTTTGATTTAAAATTGAGGTCGAGAATCTACTGAATCTACTGGAATCAGTGGCAAAACTTCCATTGACTTTAATGGGGTGAGGATCGTGCCCCGAGGGGGAGCTATGCGGATCCTGATCCACAAACCACATACTCCAGAGTAGTGCGGGCTTCAATGGGACTACTCCGAAGTAAGTGGTTAGTCGATTACGACCTGTTTATTTATTACTCTAAAAATGTCCCCTCAAACAAAACTAACATTCTCTCTCTTCCTATTATTTTATTCTCTTTTATTTGCTGGATATTATATTATTTTACCCTCTATTATTAGACAGATCACATATTTTAATTCTATTATTTCCCATGTGCGTTGTTTGATCGATTTGTTCTAGATTATGTGGGTTGCTGACATTCAGTTTTTTCCTCCAGTCAAACAGCGCTGGGCAGTAAAGGATCTGGCTGGAGTGTTACTCCCCCCCTCTCCTCCGGCGAAACCCTATGTAGATGAGTACATTAAAACCGTATCAACTTAAGGGGAGATCAACATGTCTCTGTCCATTGAGTTTGTCATCATCACAAACACGAAAGGGAGTCGAGATTCCACTAGGGAGCGCGGGGCGTTGTTTTTTTTTTTTTTTAAAGAGACAGTAACCCCCTTTTGTTAATCATTGACAATAGAGCCGTGTAATCATAAGCGAGATGAGTGGCCGATTTCCATCTCTGCTCTCCACTTCAGGCTAATCTCAACAGCTTTGTCTACAACCGGCTTTGTTTTTAAATGCCGACCTTTTGATTTAAATCCAGATCCTCTCTCGTGTAGGCTTTTCTGGCAGAAAGTGAGGGGGGGGGGGGGTTGTTCCTGTTATTTTAGTATCTATCCTGTCTTATTCTCTGCCATTTGTATTCTCTTGGGAGCAGAGGACTAAGAGGCTGCAAGATAAACCTCTCTCGCTGTTTCATGGAAAGGTTTTGATGAGATCTTTTGAGCTTTTGGACGGAACCCTCGTTGCGCAAATCAGCCAGCTAAGTTACAATTTAGAAAAAATATATATCTTTTGAATATTCTTCCCCTTCCAATTTTTTTGTTTCTATTTTTTTTCATTCAGAAGGAATTTAATAAGCATTTTGATGACTTCAAAAACACCACCGTAACTCGCTGAGGGTGGTGTATATATATCACCTTAACATATATTTATATATATTATATATAAATATAAAACCAAAACGAATAGAATTTCATTGTTCATGCAGGGACCTGCTACCCATTGATTTGTTGTGAGATTTAGGTTTCTAAAAATCAGATTTGGATATGGAACCAAACCACTTAAAATCACTTCTGTGCTTTTGAAATGTTTACCCCAAACCCTTTCCGTTTCTCCACAGAGAACACTAGTTTGTGCAGAAGAAGCAGCGGTTTGTTATTCTGTGCTGCCTGTTACCAGCTTCCCAACTGATAAAACTACAACAAGGAAGCAAACTGAAAGAAGGGCAGAACATCCCAGTAAGGGGTGTGTGTCAGCTTTAAAATGGGTCCATAACCCTTCGGCTCTACGAAAAACAGTACCACTAGCCCTAAGAATTGGCAAATGCAATCTGTATTTATAAGGCTGGTACCCAGCTTTCCAGGTGAGCAAAGTATATTATTGCCAGGATAGTTTGAAAAATTCACCTAAAGGAATAGTTTAGCAAAATTGTACTTTTTGATCTTAGTCAAAATAACATTCAAAAAGCTCATGCGCCTTAGCCTCTTTCTTTATGCCTTTTCCTGTGTAAGCGGCCATAAAGAACTGAATAGAGACGGAGACAAGATAGATTCACATTGGATACAGGTTACTGAGTTATGCACAACGAAGTGTCCAATTCTGCATTCCCAACGGAGGCAAACTTCCCACTAAAGTCAACGGGGAGTTTGGCAGCAGTATCGACCCCCTTTTTAAAAAAAAAATCAAGGACCAAATTCTGTTGGCTCCTCTCGTTTTAAGTTGGGCTGCTGGCGTGAGCAGGACTGGGCACTGTGCTTTTCCAGCGATGTAAAAACAAAAAACAAACAAAGAAAGAAAGAAACAAAAACCTACTCTCCCTGCCCTGGTAACTTTTTAATGGAAAAAGCATATCTATCTATCTATCTATCTATCTATCTATCTATCTATCTATCTATCTATCTATCTAATCATCATCCGGATTCATCCATCGCATTCACTAAAGTATATTCCTTCTTTCCTTCTCTTAGGTGGACTTTCCAAATTGTTGCTAAAAGCCTTCTTGCTCTGGTAAGCCGCCCTCCAGGCACCCCCCACCCCCGTTGCAGGCCGTATCCTTTAGGCGCTTGCATTTAGCTGAGATTTCCTGCGTTCCCCTAAAGTGCCCACCCTGGAATCCCCAACCTTGGTGGCCCTGCTGCTGCCTTCGGCCTCAGGCTGGTTTGTGGCTATTACCACAATTCATCCCGGCAGGCAGGCTATTATTTAGCCTGTGGCCGAGAGAGAGGGAGGTTAGGAAAGAAGGGAGTGGAGGAGGCGTGGAAATTAGAGCCAGCTAGCTGGGGGTAAGCTCCCCGACGGAAGGAGGCAGACAGTGGCCCGTGGTGGCCCCCAGCGGAAGCAGAAGCCGGGGAGCCGCGAGTCTCTCCTCCGCGTTCCCACCTTCCGCCCAGCCAGCCAATAGGCGTTAACATTTCCCCCTGAGGCTGGCAGGGCCCTACACTGGATTGGCTGCCCGGAGTGGAGTCCGCAAGAGGCAGCTAGGACATAAAGGGGCCAATAGCGACTGAGTAAGAAACCGAGGAACACATTTTCGAAGGGGAGGGGGGAAAGTGTCCCCTATCCCTCCCCCCCCCTTAGCTAACGGGTCCGGGTCCCCGTGTATGGTTTCTACAAAGAGAGACACCTCTGCCCCATTCCTTCAGGAATCTCCCACTGGCCAGTGGGGCTCAGAGCAAAAGACTGATGGGAGCTGGGGCTGGACAGGGGGATCCTGGAAGGACCAAGCCCAGGGTGGGTGGGCAGAACCCCTCCCTTCCCTTCTGGGGTTATATGGCTGCTCCTTGGCGTAAACTGCTTTCCCCTGCCAGGGCCCTCTCTTCGGAGGCGGTGACAGTGGGCGGACAGAGGTACCCTACATGGAAGGCAGCCTAGGTTAGGAGCGGCTGGGGGCCTAGGGAACCTAACCATTGGGTGTGTCCACACACACACACCATAGTTATCCCATTGGTGGGTTAGAATGTACAGACAAGGGCCAGACCCCGACCCCGGAGGGAGCTCCCCGGCTGCTACCCTGGTAGTTGCTCGGGCAAGCAGCAGTTGTGGGGGAGGGTGTGATAGTGAGTGATGCCGCCCCGGGGTTGGGTGCAGGGTGCAGCCGGATTCTGATGCCTCTGTTCACTGGGAGTAGTAATTTATTTATTTATTTATTTATTTATTTAATTTATTATTATTATTATTATTATTATTATTATTTTATTTTATTTTATTATTAGCATTTCTATAGCACCAGCGATGTACCTGGCGCTTTACGAAAAATAAAATAGACTCAGTCCCTGCCCCAGAGCTTACAATCTAGGGCCTTATTGCAGCGGATGTCGGTCTCCACGTGGTGCAAGGTGCAACTGAGCGCGAGTCACAGCCGGGTGGGGAATCCGAATGGGTGCCTGAGCTTCGGGGCGGGAGTTAATAACATTGCAGCTACTTGATTAAACTGAAGGTGACGTGTCCGGATCTTTATTTCATAAATGGCTTTGGCATCCGTCGTCAACGCGGCAGCAGCGAGGCTCATGCTTCCCTTCCCGGGGGCGAGGATAGGCTGCTGCGGCTTCAGTTCCGCACACTTTCCCCTAATCAACAAGGGAAGGAGGCTGAATGGGAGGAGTGCCTTCCTAGGGGCACATTAATGAAAAAGCGTGGCGGGAAGGGGACATGGTGGCTATGGGACAGCTGTGAAGAGCACAAGTAGGAGCCTTCCCAAATAGGAGCCTCTGTGCTTGGATTGCACTGCTGCTAACAGATAGATATAATTAACTAAATAAATAAATGAATGAGGTGATGGCTGGCCGACAGACAGACAGCCTCAGGCAATGGCTGCTGGCTAATTCAAAGTAGTTGCAAAGGACCAGTCTTATTACTAACCCACTCCCCGTGATTGTGGGTTTTGTTTTGGGTGAAATTGAAGTCAAGTTCATAGATGTCTTCCCCAGCCCTGAAAACGATCAATTCAACCCTCAAGCTCAGAAGAGAATCGCTCTTTGCAGTAGTGCCTGCCATAGGGACGTAGTTTTTAAGGATCACTACAGGAAAGGGTGGCCATGATCCCCAAACCACTGACTCCCGAGAGCAGCGAGCTTCCATTGTGGATCGGGGCTAATGAGGGTGTCAGGTGCTTAGCACCGAAATGGGGGATAAAAGTTGCAGAGTGAAATCCTAACTGTATGGAAATAATGGTCAAACTCCCACTGCCATTAGTGGAGCCAGGATCTCACCGGGAGCACTTGCATCCCATTCGAGAGCCGCAAGTTCCGGTTTCATTTCGGGGAGAAAAGCCTTCAGGGATTCTCCCCCTTGGGACAAAATAAAATAAAAATCCTGGAGGGGAAAATGCTCTTTCATGTATTTGTTTCGATTTTTTTTTTTAGCCTTTAGTCTTTCTGTGTATTAAACGCCCAGGGAAATAATTGGCCAGTCAGGTTCTCCTTGGAGTCAAGATTCCCAACAGAGAAGTTGAGAGGCCGGTCTAAACTGCTGTTCTTCAGACAGATAGGCCTACTTTAAGGGTGCAGTGCTTTTGGGGTGCCTGTATCTTCTCCCCCCCCCCCCTCTCTCTGCCGCACGTAAAACCGAATCGAATCCCATCCCCATTCCGGGATGGTGCTCGCTTGGTCGCTCTCCCCTAACTGGGGAGATAATTGTGCCTCATCAAAACTAAGAGGCAATTAATAGCGGCTCCGTTTCCTCTGAGCAGCAGGCAGCTGCCAAGCCCCGTTAGCTGAACTCCATCCACCGGGGCTGCCTGACAATGCATTTCCTCCCTGACAACAAAAATATGGCCGAGATGACCAGCTACTCCATTATTATTACATTGAATCTCGGCTGGAGCCACTCTCGATGGAACAAGCAGGGACTGGAATGATGTGGAGCGGTGTCATGTCACCCTCTTTAAACCCCACCCCCGCGTCAGCCTGCGCCGAGGTCAATCTGATCTGCCACTTGTGATTCTAACAGCCTCAACTTTCAATTTCTTTTTTAATACTCTCTCTATAGTAGCGCCTTACATCAACAGCCGGGCCCAGCCTCGCCCACGCTGCAGTCACTTGTATTAGCAGCCACGGATGGGTGGGACATGGCCTGCCCAGTGGGGCTCTGGGGGATCCCCCACATACTGCAACATAAAGGGTGGAAGGGAACGGAGGAGGGGCGTTTACAAGCGGAATCCAGGGGAGAAAGACATCATAGAATCATCCGTCACTCTACTGGGGATAGGAAATTACACACACACACCCTTTAATTAGTGGAGTAAATAAGGTTTAATTTATTATTATTATTATTATTAATTATTATTAACAAGAATTAGAAGTATTGATGATGATGATGATTGATTGAGGATGAGTATGAACAGTTACATGAAGAGTGGGTACCTATTTGGGGCCTATGAAAAAGGGGGCGTGCAGAATTTAGCATTTGTGGGGCCTTGCCATCCCAGCAGAGAGGAAGCAACATCATGGAAATTGGGTCTAGGATAAGACTTTGATTCCTTCATGAAGCAACACTGGCTGCTGCTTCCAGAACATTAGAGGAAGGTGCAAAAATCTTCAACTCCCTGATGCTTTGGTGTGAATTAGGTTATCGGTCTCACAGATGCTGAGTAGTGTAGAGACAACAACAGCGTAACAATAGTGACCCGATGGTGGTGATGGAGACAAAGTAGTTGAGATATCTTTTATTGGACCAATTGTTGGTGAGAGCATGCAAGCTCTCAGGCCACACAGAGCCTCTTTTCAGGCATGGATTTAGGTATGTCAGAACTATATCCTATAATTCCATATAGGGAAAGTCAGATCGGTTGCATGCAGAATGCAATAGGAGATCCTGCTTGGATCTATTCTAAAGGTGTTAACAAACAAGATGACAGCCCCCTGGAGTCTGAGTTCGATCCATTCAGCCCCCACTCACATGTTTAGCATGCAGAGCCTAATAAACTGACAGCCCCCTGCATGTATTACGTGTGTGTTTGGGCAGCCCCCACTCACAGGTTTAGTGTGACAAGCCTAGTACATGGGCAGGTCACAGGGGCGGATTGGGAAATCAAAGTGGCCCGGGAGAATATAGTCTTAGTGGCCCTGTGCCGGCGGCAAAGCCGCTGGGGAGCCAGAAATGGGCCAAAGGGGCGTGGCTTGGGGGCGGGCAGAGTGCACCAGATTTTGGGCCTATCAAAGCTGAGTCCCCAGACTCAGATCCTCAGCAGCCTGGCTGGGGTGAGTGGGAGGTTATGGGGGGCTGGCAGGGGGGAGA
>QEPC01013801.1:583942-596625 GCA_003113815.1 Sphenodon punctatus | reverse complement strand
CAGATTTATTTTCCAAGACAGAATAGATATTGCTTTACATCCTAAATTCCTACCTAAGATAGTATAAGTAAGACAGTTGTGAGAATGTGGCCCTTTTTACATGGACCTCTCCCAGCCATGAACACACAGATTTCTGTGTGTTCATGGGTGGGGGAGCCCCATGTGAACGACGCAGTGCATGCGCCCATGGTGAGTGGGGGTACGTGCGCACCCGCCTAACACGCATCCCCACTCACCCCTCACCCCCACTCGTCCCCACGCACAGAGTAACTGGGGGGAAATGGTGTTTACTATGTGGGTGTGGATGAGTGGTGGGTGAGTGGGAATGCGTGTGCAGCCATGTACATGCCCCACCCATGCACTGGCATACCCACGGACTCCCCACCCGGCGGAGCCATGTAAAAATATCATGTGATGAGCCACTCGAAGATGAACAGAAGGTTGCTACCTTGTAAACAAGGTTCTTTGAGATGGCGCCAAACATTCTCACAACACCCACCCTTCCAGCCCCGCATGGAATTCTTTTCTTATATTTCTAGAAAGGATTGGAAGGAATTGTCATTCAGAGAGGGAGAGTCAGTGCTTTTTATACTAGAGGAGCTTGAGACCATCACGCGGCCTATTATTTGAACAGGGTGAGGATGCACAACCCAGTTGTGAGAATGTTGGGAGCCATCTCGAAGAACCTTTTTTACAAGGTAGCAACCTTCTGATCGGCACATGGGGGGGAGCTGTTTGTAAACAAACAGCCTTATCTCCCAGCACCATCGAGTGTGTCTCGTGTGTCTCGATACTAGGAGGAAGAGGCAGGTGAGGGATAACCTAGGACTGGAACCAGGGAGGGGAGGAAGAATCACTTATCGGGGGAAAAGCTGGCTGCAGCCTGCTGCCCAGCCAGGCAAGTGCGGGGCCCCAGCTGGCCGCCGGGCGGGCCTGGAACAACCAGGGGGCCAATCCATCCCTGGGCAGGTGTTCTTTCCCACTGCACTCCTCCCACCAAGCCCGCTCCCCCATCTCAGTATCCCTCCCTCTATGATGGCTCACAGCTGTGGTGAACCATGGGAAGAAGAAGCTGCACCAGCTGTTTCTTTCTTCCCGGGTATGCCTCTGGAAGGCATTCCAGACAGTGTCAGCTATCCCTGCCCACCCACACAGGTTAATATCTGGGTTTATGCCTGTCAACATTTGATGGCTGGAACTAGCCTTTTGCTATGCACATAACGCTGAGTTTATTGAGCAAATCACATATTTTATTGAGTGCGTATAGTGAAAACTGAAAGCAATTCAAAATCAGACTTCGCATGTTGTCAGTTTGGTCTATTGCATCCACAGCTCACAGCAATGTACTGGCAGGTAGCAGTACACTGTCATCATCAAGCATACATAGAACCCCACTGTGTGCATGTGTCACCCTATGAGTGCATAGGCTGCCTCGGAGGATGGGACTGACAGTTCTCTTGTACATCAGGCCTCACCTAAATGTCAGCAAAGGCCAGTGTATCCATCACCCCCTAACTTCTCTGTCAGTGTGTCCTGTAATCTAGGTGGTCACAGCACCCACAAACAGGGCCGGCCTTACCGTAAGCGGGGCCCAGGGCGGGGAAGAAATGCGGGGCCCTATACCTTCGCTGCCAGCGGCAGGTAGTGCTCCCTGGCTCAGGGGGTGCTCCCTGGCCTGGGGGTGGTGTGCTACCTGGGCTTGGGGATGGAAGGAGGGGCACTCCCCTCCACCCATCCCCAAGCCTGAGCGGCCTTACGGATTCCGACCGGCTCATTTACCTGATCCGCTGCCGGTGCCGGTGCTGCCAGTGCCACCTCCAGTCTGGGCCCCGCACTGCCCCCCCCTCCCCGCTGCCTGGCACAGTCTCTTGGCCAGGGGGAATGAGGAAGAGAGAAGCAGAGACCCCATCTCTCCCTCAGTTTCCCTGACAGCCAGGCAGGCAGCGGAGGGGGCCAGCAGCGTGAGGGAGAGGTGGGGCCTCTGCCTTGTCTCCCTCACTTCTGGTGGAAGTGAGGGAAGAAGCAGAGGCCCTACCTTTCCCTCACTCGCCGCCCCCCCCCCCCCAGTGCCTGTCAGTCTCTCAGTCAGGGGAACTGAGGGAGAAGCAGGACCTCTGCCCCTCATCCCCCCTGGCCAAGACTGTACCAACAGTGGAGCGGGGGTGCAGAGTGTGGGAGAGTGAGGGAGGGCCTCTGCCTCTCTCTCACTCCTGATGCCCCCACGCCTGACCCGATTAATGTTTTGTTTTTTTAAATTACACCCCCCCCCCAAAAAAAACCAAACCCAAACCCACCAAGAGGCTGGTCTGAGTGAAGGACAAAAGCACAGACTCATGGGAGAATGTGCTGTCTGTATGGGAAGATGCTGAGTGGGTCACAAACTTCAGGATGCCCTGTTGTCTTGTCCTGCAGAGAGCCAAGATCATCAGGCCATGACTGGAGAAACAGAGCACAGTGATGCGGTTGCCCATCCCTGTGGAGAAGCGCATTGCCATCGTCATCTGGAAGCTCGCCACTCCAGACTCCTGCTGCTCTGTTGCCCAGCAATTTGGCCTCCACAGTGGGCATCATACTAGTGGAGGCTTGCCCAGCGATTGTTGAACTGTTCCTTGGTGTGGCTGCTGGCCCAGGTGGTACAGTTGGCTGACCCTGCAGTGGTAATGGAGGGCTTTCGGTGTATAGGGGCAATTGATGGGAGCTATAACACCATCATATGTCCACCCCAGCAAGGACAACTACCTGAACCAGAAGGATTTTTTCTCTGTGGTTCTCTAGGCTGTAGTGGTAGTGGACTGTGCCCAGTCCATAGATGTGCTGTTCAGGTGGTCTGAGAAGAAGTATGACACCCACATATCCCGTCAGTCCCCCTTCTTTGGCTGCATGCACACAGGAGACTTTGGACCCTCCACTGAAGCATGCATTGAGGGGGTGTTCATGAGGCCTGTTGTTCTCAGGGACCTACTTACCCCCTAAAGCCCTGGCTCATGAAGGCATTCAGCATAGCCCATATCCTGGAGCAAACGTACATGATCAACCAGGAGCTCAACACCACCCACTGTGTTGTGGAGAGAGCAGTGGCTATGAAAGCAGTGCCTGGGCTCAACTGTGGTCAGAATTGATTTCCAGGTAGAGACCGCTCCACTTCTAACTACCACTGCCTGTGTTCGCCATATCATTCAATGTGGCTAAGTGCAAAGTGATGCACACAGGGGGAAATAATAGGGATGTGCACCAGAGTCCCTTTTAGTTTTTCATTTTCGTTATCAAAATGTGTTGTTTTATCGTTATCGTTATAACGACAGTGTCGTTTTTGTTATTGTCGTTATCGATATCGATACCAGTTTCAAACGAAGATTTTATTTTCGTTATTGATATCGATACCGGTTTCAAATGAAGATTTTATTTTCATTATCAATATCGATTTTTGGGTCTCGTGATCTCGCGAGACCCAAAACCAGATCACGTGTGTTCTCGTGTGTGGTGGCGTGGTGTCTGTGTGGCTTGTGTGAAGTGAACTTGTGTGAAAAATTCGTTGGGAGCTTGTGTGTTGTAGTTGTGTGTGTGGTTTGTGCGTGTCTGTGAGGTGATGGAAGGTGAAGGAAGTGGTGGTGGTGGTAGGAAAATGAAGCTGAGGAGGAAGGTCAAGGTGGAGGAGGAAGAAATGGAGACTCAGCCTGGACCATCTGGTGAGGTGGTGGAGGTGGGCTCCTCACCAGAGGAGGAAGAGGGCAGAGGAGGTGCCACTGCTGCCAGATTTATTTTTGTTTATTATTCCAGATAACTTTGAGGACAAGAAGAATACTACCATTTAGAGCGAACTTGCTCGCGTGCAGGTGGTGGGCAGTCAGGCACAAACAGCGGGCATCAGTGGGTGGCAGTGGAGGGACAGGATTTGCATGTGTTATTTCTGGGTCTGCCAGAGAGAGGGAGAGACAGAGAGGGGCTCTTGCATCAGCAACAGGAGCAGCCAGAGTCTCAACTTGCAGACACTACAGCACCCCAGGTGGTGGTGGTGTGTACGTGGGAGAAAGGGAAAGAGGCGAGTAGGCAGCACTGCAGCACTATCCATCCACTTGATGTGTGAGAATAAGTATTGGTCTGGGAAGGACTAGAGGCATCACCATGAAAGCATTATATTATTATGTAGGTGTTTATGTGTTCCTGTTTCAGAGAGGGTGATGATGATGATGATTATGATGAGGGTCCAGACCCATCTCAGGGCCAAACCAGGCCAACAAGGTCCGTGGTATAGAAATATTTCCATACCCCTCAAGGCGGATTCGCATAATGTAAGATAAGCAGGGCCCCGAGGGAAACGCGGGTCTGCGATTCGCAGATTTCCCGCGGAATTCCCCTCCCCCTGCGGAATCTCCTGCCCCGCTTACCCCAGCGCAGAATTTCCAGCCTGCACTGCGGGGACGCGGGGCAGGAGATTCTACGGGGGAAGGGGAATGAACAAACCCTCGGGGCTTCCCCTCCCCAGCCTCCCCACTTGCCAGGGCCCTTTAATTTGCTTACCAGGGATGGCAGCAGCAGCTGCTCCGTCCAGCGCGCTCTTTTCCTGCTCGCACTTCCTGGCCCCTCCCGACGGGGCTCTCAGGGCGACGCAGCCAGATGACGTCATCCGGCTGCGTCGCCCTGAGAGCCCCGTCGGGAGGGGCCAGGAAGTGCGAGCAGGAAAAGAGCACGCTGGACGGAGCAGCTGCTGCTGCCATCCCTGGTAAGCAAATCCTTTGGGGTTTTTTTGGGGGGGTGGGGGGTGGGAGTCAAGCACGCCCCAGCAGCTGGGGAGGGCAAGCCCCGGCAGCTGGGGAGTGGAGGCCCTGAGGGTTTACCAGTGCGGGGGGAGGAGGAGGCAAACCAAGCCCCCCCCCCCGCATGGTAAATCGCGCCGAGGCGCAGAATTGGCCCCTGACTCCCGCGGAATTTAAAAAAAAATTCCGCGGAAGAATCGGGGCCCTGAAGATAAGGCATGGGGGCTGGAACAACAGGGAATGGATTGCCCTATGACCTGTTAGGAAGTTCTCCGCAGAGAGAGAGACTGGTCAATCATCCACTTGTGGAGACAGAATGCAGGCAGGGCTTGATAGACCATTGGTCTGACACAGTATGGCACTTCTTATGTTCCTATTTTTATGTTCTTTAGATCTGCGACAAAAAAATCAAAAGAGGGAAGCAGGGGACCACGGCGGGGCTGATTGCCCATATTGAGACTGTCCACCTCATCGAGGTGACACAGGATGCGTCTCAGGCTGGCAGGAGCAGGGAGGAACATCGGGCGGAGGAAGGCATGCCAGAAGAGGCGCCAACTCAGTCCTTGCCCCTCCAGCTCCTCTGAGGATTCTCCAGCCCCCTGGCAAGAGGAAACCCCTGAAGCGAGGGCATTTTGGGCTTCACTGCGGAGGCCTTAAAAATATATATATATTTTGGGCTTCAAGGCCCACATCCAAAATGTGGAGGACAGGCTGGTGGAGCGATTTGAGGAGCTCCAAATCAGGGAGCGCCAGGCTGAGGCATACAGGGAGTACCTCAGGACTGAAGAGGATGCCCTGGAACCGTTCCGCCAGTCTCTGATGGCATGGAAGGCATCCATGGTGGGGGCCCTGGATGTTGCGAGGCGACATAGGGCAGAGGTGGATGATGTCCTCGCATCTTGGCCCCGTGCACCATTGCCCCCTTTTCCCCACGTTCCAGGGGACAGGCCCACAGCCCCCTAAGTTATTTTTAAATGTCTTTTTATAATGTTAATGTTTGTTTTGTTCAGAGTTAAAATGTTTTTTCAAAAGTTGTTATAAAAGTTATATTTGTTACCAGCTGAGTTTGAACTGTCCAATCTTTTATCCCTCTGTGCTTCTTCTGGCAGGTGGCAGAATCTCATTGTATATACAGCTTGTCAGATCCCTACCTGACAGCAGCAGCACATGTACTGTATTAGCTCCATGATTTGCCAGCAGGGTCTCAACTTGCAGACAGCCCCCCAGGAGGGGCAGGGCTTGTGTCTGTGTGGGTGTGCCAGAGGGAGAGAGAGAGAGAGATTGTGGCAGTCTGGAGGAGGCATAAGTGGGCATCGGTAGGTGCACTGCCCGCTCTCACAGAGAGATCGCCGCATGGGGGGAAGCCTTGGGAAGCTGAGTTGTGATATATAATACTTGGTTACATTTGTCGGTTGGTTCCTTTGAAGCCCTCGAGTGGAGCCGAGGTGTGTTCAGCTCGTAGAAAGGTCACCTGGGGGGGGAGGGGCAGACTTGCAGACAGCACCCCAGGTAGAGCAGCCAGCCAGGGATATTTTCTGTGAGGGGGTGCCAGAGAGAAAGAGAGAGAGGCTCCTTGGCAGTGGGCAGCAGGCAGCGGGTGCTGGTGGGCAGAGGGGCTCTTTCGGCAGCCGCAGCAGGCATCAGCAAGTGGCTGCGGAGGAGTAGGCTGTCGGGTGGGGTGGGGGGGTAGGCTGGTGGGCGGGTGCCGGTGGCCACGGGCCAGTCAGGCACCAGCAGCAGCAGCAGCACCCAGATGATGGTTCTTGGGACTGGAGTGACTGCTGGATGCAGTGGAATGACATCCCCCATCCCCCTGTGACTGGAATGATGGTCCCAGAATCTTGATGATGGTTCCTGGGACTGGCATGACTGCTTCAGGTACAGTGGAATGACAGCCCATGGGAGTTGAATGATGTCCCTAGAATTAGTGCTTGATTGGGCACACTGCATTCAATCATTACACTAGGTGGCAGCAGGTACAGGGAGGTACACAGGCAGGCACATCATTACACTGTGTGTTATTTCCATCTCATTCGGGTAAGTTTGCTGCTGGATGTGGACATTGAGCATGAGCACAGATGAGCTCTCTCGCTGAGCTCTCTCTGGCAGGTGGCAGCTTGAACTGGATGCACCTCTTCCCCCCCTGCCCCCATCTCTCTCGTTCTAGCAGCAGGGAGCCTATTTCTCTCTCCCTCTCTCTGGTCATGGACTGTAGGTGATGGCATGGGTGGAAGCGTGTCTGTCTCTCTCCTGCTAGCAGTGGGGAGACTTTCCCTCTCTCTCCACGAGCAGCAGGTTGCTACCTCAAAAAAAAAAATTCTTCACGCTGGCTCTCATCATTCTCACCACGTCACCCTGTATTCCTTCTCCGCATGGACTTTTCTCATATCCCTAGAAAGGGTTGAGTGGAACTGACAGTCTGAAAGGGGAGAGTGCTTTTTAGCTTAGAGAGGAGCTCAAGGCCATCAGGACAGGCATTCTATGGTGGTGGGCAGTTGCTTGGGCACGAGCAGTAGGTCACTGCCTCGTAAAAAAAGGTTCTTCACGCTGGCTCTCATCATTCTCACCATGTCACCCTGTGTTCCATCCCTGCATGGACTTTTCTCATATCCCTAGAAAGATTTGGATGGAAATGTGTGGGGCACCAGAGAGAGAGAGAGAGGCTCTCTGGCAGTGGGCAGCAGCAACTGTCTTTTCTACTAGAGGAGCTCAAGAAGTTGATGATTGTTCTTGGAACTGGAATTGCTGCTTCTGGATGCTGTGGAACGACAGCCCCCCCTGACTGGAATGATGGCCCCAGAACCCTGATGTTGGGTCCTAGGACTGGAGTGGCAGCTTCTGGAGGCAGTGGACAGACAGCCCCCTGTGCCTGGAATGGCGGCCCCAGAACCCTGATGTTGGATCCTGGGACTGGTGTGGCAGCTTCTGGATGCAGTGGAAAGACAGCCCCCCATGTCTGGAACATAGGCCCCAGAACCCTGGGTCCCCGTTTGTGGAATGATGGCCCCAGAATGGCCGAACAGGACAGTCGAACCGAACGCCAAAACCCCCAAATAGTTCGTCTGCGTTCAGATGAGTTTGGGCGGGAAAACTGGGACTGTCAGACCCAGGTGTGTGTGGGAGGGTGTCATCTGAGGAGGGGTGGAGAGGCTTGGACTAGCAGCCAGCCTGCCCAATCACCATTCCTCTTTTCCTCAGACCACAGGCTTGGCAGTCTGCTATTGGCCATGGGCTAGGCTGCACGGAGCCAATGGGGCTTGTGGTAAGGCGGACGCAGCAAGTAACAAAAATCATTGCCCTCCTGCCCTTCCATATCATTCTGAGCTAGCCACTAATCCTATCAGCAGGCGTTTTCAGAAGTCTCCCTCTCCCAGCAGTTTGTGTTCCTCCCAATCCATTGCCATCCTCCTCCAATTTCACCCATTTCCACACATTTACCTCCATAGTTTCATTTATTTAGATTAGATTAGATATATTTAGGTGTTATACCCGGCATCAAGAAGCAGCCACTCCATCCCCAGGTCCCACGATCAGGGTTCTGGGGCCTACGTTACAGGCAGGGAGGGCTGTCCATCCACATCATCCAGAAGCTGCCACTCCAGCCCCAGGACCCACCGTCAGGGTTCTGGGGCCATAATTCCATTCACAGGGAGCCGTCATTCTACCGCATCAAGAAACAGCCACTCCATCCTCAGGACCCGCACTCAGAGTTCTGAGGCCTTCGTTACAGGCAGGGGAGGGCTGTCATTCCACTTCATCCAGAAGCTGCCACTCTACTCCCAAGACCCATCAGGGTTCTGGGGCCATCATTCCACTCATGGGGAGCCGTCATTCCATGGCATAAAGAAACAGGCAACCACTCCAGCCCCAGGACCGACCATCAGGGTTCTGGGGCCTATGGTACAGGCAGGGAAGGCTGTCAATCCACATCATACAGAAGCTGCCACTCCTGTCCCAGGACCCACCCTCAGGGTTCTGGGGCTGTCATTCCACTCACAGAGAGCTGTCATTTCATGGCCTCAAGAAACAGGCAGCCACTCCAGCCCCAGGACCCACCATCAGGGTTCTGGGTCTTATGTTCCAGGCAGGGAGGGCTGTCAATCCACATCATACAGAAGCTGCCACTCCTGTCCCAGGACCCACCCTCAGGATTCTGGGGCCTACATTACAGGCACAGGGGGCTGTCCATTCACGTCATCTAGAAGCTGTCACTCTAGTCCCAGGACCCACCATCAGGGTTCTGGGGCCGTCATTCCACTCACGAGGAGCCGTCATTCCACCACATCAAGAAACAGCCAGTCACTCCAGCTCCAGGACCCACTGTCAGGGTTCTGGGGCCTACGTTCCAGGTAGGGAGGGCTGTCGTTCCACTTCATCCAGAAGTTGCCACTCCCCATGAGTGGAATGACGGCCCCAGAACCCTGAAAGTGGGTCCTGGGGCTGGAGTGGCAGTTTCTGGATGCAGTGAATGGACAGCCCCCCATGCCTGGAATGTAGGCTCCAGAACCCTGACGGTGGGACCTGGGGCTGGAGTGACAGCTTCTGGATGCAGTGGGATGACAGCCTCCCATGCCTGGAACGTAGGCCCCAGAATGGGTCCTAGGGCTGGAGTGGCTGATTCTTCATGCAGTAGAATGACAGCTCCCCGTAAGCGGAATGACAGCCCCAGAACCCTGATGGTGGGTCCTGGGACTAGAGTGGCAGCTTCTGGATGCTGTTGAAAGATGGTTCCCTGTGCCTGAAACGTAGGCCCCAGAACCCTGAGGGTGTGTCCTCAGGCTAGAGTGGCAGCTTCTGGATGCAGTGGAACAACAGCCCCCATTGCCTGGAACATATGCCACAGAACTCTGACGGTGGGTCCCAGGGCAGGGGGGGCTGCTTCTGGATGCTGTTGAAAGACGGCTCCCAGTGTCTGGAACATAGGCCCCAGAACCCTGATGGTGGGTTCTGGGGATAGAGTAGCAGCTTCTGGATGCTGTTGAAAGATGGCTCCCCATGCCTGGAACGTAGGCCCCAGAACCCTGACGGTGGGTCCTGGGACTCGGGTGGCTGCTTCTGGATGCTTTGGGATGACAGCCCCCAGTGCCTGGAACCTAGGTCCCAGAATGGGTCCTAGGGCTGGAGTGGCTGATTCTTCATGCAGTAGAATGACAGCTCCCCATAAGCGGAATGACAGCCCCAGAACCCTGATGGTGGGTCCTGGGGCTGGGGTGGCTGCTTCTGGATGCTGTTGAAAGATGACTCCCAGTGCCTGGAACGTAGGCCGCAGAACCGTGCGGGTGGGTCCTGTGGATGGGGTGGCTGCTTCTGGATGCATTGGGATGACAGCCTCCCATGCCTGGAACCACCCTGATGGTGGTTCTTGGGACTGGAGTGGCAGTTTATATCTGTTTTCAGACAGTCATAGATGTGGAGCATCTAGGGGTCGGGATTGTTTCTGCGAGGGGGAGCCAGAGGGAGAGAGAGGCTTTCTGGCAGCAGGCGGTGACATGTGGTATCAGCGGAGCAGTCAGGCAGGCAGGTGGGAGCTTGAGCAGGATGCACCTCTCTCTCTCTCTCCCCAGCACCTCTCTCTCTGTCTCTCATTCTAACAGCGGGGAGGTTCTCTGTTTCTCATTCAAGCAGTGGGGAGCCTTTCTGTCTCTCTCTCTTGTTCTAACAGCAGGGAGCCTCTCTGTCTCTCTCTCTTGTTCTAGCAGCGGGGAGCCTCTCTGGCTCTCTCTCTTGTTCTAGCAGCGGGGAGCCTCTCTGTCTCTCTCTCTTGTTCTAGCAGCGGGGAGCCTCTCTGTGTCTCTCTCTGGTCATGTACAACAGGTGACAGCATGGGCAGGAGCATGTCTCCACCACCCCTCTCTCTCGTTCTATTAGCGGTGAGCTTCTCTCTCTCTCTCTCTCTCTCTCTCGTGTTCCCCTGCCAAACACTATGGGTCTGAGGCTAGCTCAGGGAAACCCAGCAGTGGCAGGTTGACCTACAGGAACAGAAACTGCTCCTCCATCCCAGCACCCAGCCTCAAATGGTGGGGACTCATGATGTCCTCTGCTGCCGAAAACACCCATTTGCTGGGCACGCTGGTTGGTGGGCAGGACACTAGTTCTTGCGTCACCCTGGTCAGAGCCCGCCATATTTTCCCCTTCTCTGCCCAGTACAGAAGGGGATCGCTGCTGTTATCCACCACCAGCTCCTTGAGGTACTTTGCCACTGCCTGCTCCGCAGTGTCAGGCTCGTGCTCCCGCTTCCTGCTGCTGCCAACCTCCTCCCCAATTGCATGTGCCCACGCTGCCTGCCCTGGGGTGGTCCACTCGGGGCAGCTGATGACTGAGGAGCTGCTGCTGCTCCTGGGAGTACTCTGCAACTCCGCCCTCCTGCTGCTGCTGCTTTGCCCCTCCTGGCTGTCCTGCTGCTGCTGCTGCTGCTGCATGACCCTCTCAACTGCCTGCACCCTCTCCACCAGAGCATGCTTCCTCAGGGTGAAGTCTGCCGTGTGAGCTGCTATGCTCACCCTGGGGTCCAGCATGGTGGAGAGTACGTACACCTCCTTTTTAATAAGATGGTCAAACCGCCTGCTCAGCTCCTCCTTCAACTCTTGTACCAGGGCCACCACCTCTGGTACAAGTTGCTGCTCCTCCATCCCCACCCCCCGTTGATCTCTCAGGAAGCCTTCCATCCTCCTGATGAGACTTTGGACCGGGGGGAGGGGGGTGTTACCTGGCTCAGGGTGGCTGTCGCTGCACTCAGGCTCTCCGTCACGTCCTTAAAGTGCTGAAGGACGTGCATGGCCTGGGTCATCATTGTCCACTCCTTCCACCCCAATCTCCCCCTCTGAGACTACCTTGTTCAGGACCCGCCTCTGCTCCACCAGACACTCCATCATGCTATAGGTGGAGTTCCACCTGGTGCTGACATTCTGCACGAGGTGGTGCTCCTGTGTTCCCAGCTCCACCTGCTTCTTCCTCAAGAGGTGACTGCCCTTCATGCTCTTGTTAGTAGGGATGGGCAAACAGAACACAGTTCGAATGTTCGGTCGTTTGGTTCGAAGCCCGAGTTTGGGTTCGATGGTTCAGTTCAGTCGAGTTCGGTTTGGTCGAACTTGGCCAAACATTCAAAAATAGCGAAATCGAAACCGAAACCAAAGCGGAATAAAAACAAAAACCTAATTTTTGGCCCTGGAAAGACGTTTTTCCTGCCTCTGAACTAATCTGAACTCGTCCGAACACGACCTAACTGTTTGGTCGTTCGAGAGTTCGGTTCAGACGTTCGGTTTGGACGTTTGAACAGACCGAGTTCAGTCCGAACTCCGAACAGTGTTCGCCCATCCCTGCTTGTTAAAGTACCCTGTAATCTTCCTGCCCTTCTCAATTAACAGGGTAAGGGGGCTGCTGCTGCGTTCTGCTGCCTTCTCCCCCAGGCCCAGGGCATCCTTCACCACCAGGTGAGGGTGTGGGCAGCACAGGAACCTGCCATCCAGCACTGCCTTCTTCATGTTCGCAGCATTATCAGTTACCACAAACCCCCTGGCGAATGGGTCTTCCTCCCTTAGCCACCCCTCCACCAAGGTGTCCAAGGCTCCCCTTATGTGGACAGCAGTGTGGCTCTCATCGAAGACCTGGAAGTGAAGCAAGGCCCACCAGTGCCCTGCCCCCTCGCCCCTGCTGTTCCTCCTGCTGCCATCTGCAGCTGCCACCAGTGAGCAGTCAGGGTTACTCATTGTGACCTGTTGGGTAGCTCTTCCAAGCGACAGAGGTTGGCCAGTATGGCACTTTCCCCCTCCTTTGTCTCCCCCCACCCCCGACCTCTGTCTCTCAGATTGTAAGCCCTAGGGGCAGGGACCATGTCTATTCCATTACTTTGTAAAGTGCCAGGTACATTGCTGGTGCTATATAAATGCTTGCTAATAATAATAATAATAATAATAATAATAATAATAATAA
>QEPC01013801.1:535683-553283 GCA_003113815.1 Sphenodon punctatus | reverse complement strand
GGGCACCCCCCCACCCATATGAAAAGGGCCAATAATACACTAGCATACATTATTATAAAGCAGAAATGATTTTTTTTTTAATTTAAAGAGGCTTATGGGGAAGAAGCGAGCATGATACAAACTGTTTTGTCTTTCCTTTCTTAACACAGAGAGTTTGTCAGTTGCGTTTTTTCCATCCCATTTAAAATTAGTTTGTATTGTTTCCACTTCTTTACAAACGCACACACACAAACAAACACACACACACACACACACACACACGCATATGCATGCGTAAGCAGGTTTCACATCAGCAATGTATTTACTGGTTGCCTTTAAATAAATGGATTTGACCCTTTGGACCTTTTGGTTATTTTAACAGATGCTGCTCATGACCATTCCAAAAAGCTTGTTTAAAGTTAACCACATTAAGCATTTGAGGTCGCAAGGCCAATTCAAGGTCATTTTAATTCTGGCAAAAGGTTAATTAGATCACTGCATTAAAGCAAGAATAGACTATGCTCAGCGTTACCCTAATGAGCACAGACAGCTTTGTCCTATATACCGCTTAACTGTCCTTCTTAGACAATAAACATGCACTAGAAATATTGGACAAAACTTTATGTTCTCAATTACATGGGTGGAGGGCCTAGACTTATCCCACATTGACGTCAGGCAGAATTTGGACCACCTTATCTTTCTTTTTAAAAACGACACCCCAGATGTTCTTAATTCTCCTCGTCTTACATCACACAGTACAATGCAGCTATGGGATGAGTGCTTTCGAATGTCTAAAACGCACACAAAGAAAACACTGTATGGTAACCCACAAAGGGAGTGGTGGCAGTTATAACGGGTTTGTTTTGATGTACTGATGTTTCAGGGAAACTTTTAAACTTCTGTACCACAGGGTACCATGTGGGACAGCACTTCAGACATCACAGTAACCAGTGCTTAATTTATTAAAAAAATTAATTGCTGGGGCCCAACCCTTCCCCAGAAGCCACACCCCCACCCTAGAAGCCACACCTCCCTATCCAGAGCTTGCCAGAATAGGGAAATGAGCCCTGTTTTCCAGCTAGCAACCCAACCACTGAACTAACCTGCCTCACTACAGCTGAAGATAAGACACGTTCTTGTGATTTAATCTATACAATGACCAGCACAGGAGGCGGGACAGGAAAGTCATTAATGAAAGCCACATAAATCATCCAGGTTTTTTTCTGGCTTTTGTTTCCAGCCCTGCAATGGCCAATACCAGCAATTTCTGATCTTTCCCATTTCACAGTGCTCGCTCCTACTGGGAAAATTTCCCAGGGCTCAGCCCCTCCCCCGCTGAATTTAATTGCTGAGTCAGAGGCCTGGCAAGCCACGCTCCCCAGTAACCCTGTGGTAACCATATAACAAAATGACTTCAACAGGCTTTCTTGATCATCTGAATGCACCCCGTAAGGCCATTTCCACATCAGCCTTCTTCATGTTTCTCTTTTTTTCACAGGGTCCAGTTTTTCCCCCCATCTAGGTGGTCATAGTGATTTTGAGGTGCTATGCCCAAGTATTAAAAGATAGACTAAGAGTGTTTTTAAATGAGCAAGGCTGGTGGGGAGGGGGCGTCTGTGGCTTCCGAGTGGCAAAGCTCCACTCAGGTGGCGTGCATGGGGAGGGATTTTTAATTATTTTAAAAAACTTTTTATTAGGTTTTCATAGTGACGAAAGAAAAAACATACAGAAAATAAAACGAAATACATAAACACAAAATTATCCCATAGATGCATATCTAAGATATATACATACATACCTATCGATATCTATATTGATAGATATAGATATCTATCAATATCTGTATCTATATTCTGTAAACCCAGAAGCTAGCGAAAACTTCTGGGTTTACAGGCTATCAATATCTATCAATATCTATACTGATATTGATAGCCTGTAAATCCAGAAGTTTTCGCTAGCTATATTGATAGATATCGCTATCTACATCGATAGATATCAATCGATAGATATCGATATCTATATGATAGATATCAATCGATAGATATCGATCTCAATCTCAATCTCAATAGAGATCGATATCAATATTGATAGAGATTGATATCAATATCGACAGAGATTGATAGAGATAGATATCTCTAGAGAGAGACAGAGATAGCTAGATATCAGTCAATAGAGATCAATATCAATATTGATCTCTATCAATAGCTGTCTGTCTCTATCGATCAATATTGATATCTATCTCTATTGATCTTTATCGATCTCTATAGGGATCGATAGATCGATGGATCGATGTGTTAATTAACTAAACAGCGCTGCAGTCAAGGAAGCTCTGGAGCCTCGAGGGATGCAGACAGTCATGGGAATAAATATAAGAATAAATGACTGTGGAACCAGAGATAAGTTTAAGAGAGTTGAGTTAGTTAGATGTTTCAGCTAACTCAGCAGATCACACCCTCTCTCACTTAGAAATCTTTCCAATAGGAAAATCATCCAACCCTGGGATGCTAGAATCTAGAGACACTTTCTAGGTTTACAGGCTTGACACCCTAACACCCAATGGTCTCAACTTAGGCTCCTTTCCCACAAGACGCCCCCACCCATCTCCACGCAGTTTTGCTGCGTGGAGAGGGGTGAAGGTGCCTGTGTGAAAGCTGTGGGGGATGGGTGGGGGTGCATGCGTGCTCATGCGCTCCACCCACCTCCACCCATCACCCATGCATGGAGCAATGGGCTCCAATGCCCGACGCTCCGTGGGTGGAGATGGGTGGAGGTGGGCGTGCGGCCCACCCACCGTGGCTGCAGACCCATCCCCCCACCCACCGCGGTCCGTTTAAAAACGGTCTTTGAGGGTAATACGTGAACTGTAATCTTTCCTTGTATTGTTTATAGCATTCTGGCAAACACATATCAGACGTCACCCACCTGAGAACTCTCTTCATCCTCAGTGTTCTTGGAAACGGTCACCTTGGCTTACAGGACCTCATTTAAAAATCAACGGTGTTACTGATGAAGGCAGAAGCCGAAACGTCTAACTAAACTATCTTAAACTTATCAAAAAAGTAAAATAAATGCCACATCTTACATATACATAATTCAGAATACATATTTATCAGAAGCAATTGAAACACTAATTGTCATTACTTATTGTCTCAAAAACCTTCTGTCATACTTGTTCATGAACTTTAGCTTTGTCTTTCCAACACTATATAGGCCCTTTTTGCATGGATGCAGTGGGTAGGGGGATGGGTGTGTGCTGGTGACGGGTGGAGGTGGGTGTGCGCCCTTTTCCACGGGCACACGCCCATCTCCACCCACCTCCACCCATAGGCACCGTGGGCAGGGGACACGGCCTATGGAAGTCACAGGAACTGGCTGTGAGTGTTGGGGAGCCCGGTTCCCCAGTGCTCGCACCCAGGACATGTCAGTTTCAAAGGCCGGCCCAGCACACTTCCCCATCTCCCATCAGCTGTGGCAGGAGGAGCGCGAGGCGGTGGCTGCTGTAACCATGCTGAGAGCCCCCCATTAGAATCCCTCCCCGCGCGCAAGTATTAATCTGATTCCAAAATGTATGTTTTTTAGCGTTTTACCTTCCTTTAAACTGGCAATATTAGGAGATACTTCTCTATTATCATTTAATATTCCATTTTCCCATCTTTGTCATGCACCTGCTTAACTTTAAAGTCCTCCTTAATAACCATTAACTTAAACGGCACAGAAGTCAACTGAATTGAACCATGTGCTTGTTAAAATACATGTTTTCCTGAATAGGTCCCTTACTGTCAAGGAGCTGTGATGGTGTAATTGAGTAGCTTTTACCTATAAACTATGTGCAGGCCTTTTTCATCGGGGATGCCCAATTAAATTAACAGGCAGCAGGGTTGATGCAAACAAAAGGAAGCACTTTTTCACACAGCGGAAAATCAACTCAGGGAACTCATTGCCAGGGGATGTTGCGAAGGCCAATAATATTACTGGATTTATTTATTTTTTTAAAAGGATTGGTAAATTTCTGGCGGATGAGCTATTGCCCTCAGATTGACAGGGTGTGGGAGTGAACAACAGAGACACTCCCCTGAAAACAGAGTCCAACAACAGAGAATGAATCACTCTGTATACACTCTGTTATTGAGTGGGGAACCTGTCTGCTGGTGTGGGTAGATGCCCCAGTTCATTCAGGCAGGGGATATGTGGGCATCTGTTGCCATGCACTTTTTCGGCTTGCCTGCACGGCGCACTCCGGATTTCTCGGCAGTGCACCGTGCGTGGCCATGGGTGGGTGCTGTGCGGCTCCCAGGAGTGTGCGTCCCACCGCTCCAACTTCAGACGGGTGGTCAGATGAGTGGCTCCTGGGTGCCCATGCATCTCATTTAAAAACACACTGGTAGCATCTCATTTAAAAACACACCAAGATTTTTAAAAGTGGGTGCGTAAAACTAGGCACCTAAATCCACCTTTAATTGCTTGAATTAATAATCAGTGATTAATAATCAATGATACCCCAGAATTTACAGTATTTGTTAGTTAATTTATTAGCATGTTTGAATGTGACAATAAATCAAGCAGAGACACACACCAAGTTGCACCTTTAATAGTCCGGGTCTGGCTGAGAGATTTTATCTTCCAGATTGCATTTTTTGGGGGGTAAGAAAGTCCCATTTGTTCAACTGTGGACTATATCCCCTTTCCTTAAATAATGTGTTATTCCCCTCTTTCAGAAGGTTTTCCTTTGAATGGCCTTCCGGTGTGCCAGGGAAGCACTTCTTGGTGAGGACAACTGAATGTGCGAGTCCACCTTGTTCCTTACCTGCTTGGATGGTCTACACTTAAAAGGTTATTTCCCCAGATTTCTTTGATAGTTAGGGTACATAATCTAAGTGAAAAATACAGAAATTGCTCTGAGTAAATCGTCCTTTTAAAGCACCCCAGACAGTCAGATCATCCCCTCCCAAACTTCGCACTGAAAAACTTCAAATAAACAACGCAAATAGACATTGTAGTGTGTGTGTGTGTGTGTGTGTGTGTGTGTGTGTGTGTGTGTGTGTATGTGTATAAAATCTCTACAGAGCTAGATTGATGCAAACTGGGGGTGGCTGGGGATATGCTGATCTAAATCGGCATCCTTGGGCTTTCCCACTGTCTGCATGCCTCCAGCCAACGTTCGTATAATGTAGACGTTCGCTAGAACTGTTTTACTTGTTCCATTGGATTGTAATGATCCGCAGAATCCATTTCTGATGTCTCGAGCCTTGTCCTCTAAGAAAAAACACTGTGAAAGGACGGGCATGGGAAATAAAATTCTGTACTGTATTGGGTGCCCAAAACAGTGGACTCAATGAAGATTTGGGCTCCATAAACCATTATAGAAATGTGTAAGTAACAGCCTCCTGTTTACAACTGCACCAACTGTTTCCCTTTCATTGTGTGTTTTTAGATGGGCGCAAGGCCCAGCACATCCACCCACTTCCAGCCCCACCTAGGTCCGCTTTAGATGCCCCAGGGGGTTCTCCTGGCCATGGTGCCTGCATGGCGCCCTCCCCCCAACACACACCATAGAGTACGGGTGAATCGGCTGATGCGCTAGGCTGGCACCCACAAAGCTATGGTGTTGGTGAGGCAACAGCCAGCTGGGAGCGAGCAGCAGCATGGGTCTCCAAGAAGTTGGACAGCAGCTCCACTCCAGGCCAGTGCCCTGGGTTTGGCCAGCCCGCTCCGCTAGCGGTACTCCAGGATGTTCCAGAGCAGCACAAGTGAGGCTGCTGCTTCCACATCTGGTGCCACCTTCAGATGGACCGGCCAGCCCAGGGGTGAAGCAAGCTGTCCATCTGTTTATAGCTATTTTACTTAAATCAGGAGTAGGGAACCTTTTCCTTCCTCCAGGCCCCTTTGAAAATTAGTATATGCTGAATGGGCTACCCAGAAGTTGGGGTTGGGAGGAATTAAGTGGTGCACTCAGAAAAAGGAGGGTCCAGATCATGGATCTATGTCATTAATTAATTCCCTGTTCTTGTGTGCATGCCCTCATTACTCCTCCCTTACCCAGAGCTCAATTTTCCACTGCTTAAGAACTGAATCTAGGGGTCAGATCCAGGAATGGAATGTGGGTCTAGAAAACCACCTCTGTGCCACATTTGGCCCCTGGGCCTGAGCTTCTCTACCCCTGATTTAAATGATTTGAGGTACTAATAATCTTTTCCCTAACAGCCACCTCCTTCCTATAGAACTTGGCCTGCATTGCTCAGTCTGTAGTCCTGACTTTCAGCCATCAGAAGATGAGCTCTGTATGACGCAAACATTTGCGCACGGTCACCAACAAATGTTGGTCCAATAAAAGATATCATCTGAACTACTTTGTCCCTGAAAGAGCTGACGCAGGGAGTGAGCTACCACTGATATCTATATCTCAGTGAGGTACTCCAGTGCATAGCATTTCTATGTGAGTGGTTTATTGTTAAAGTTCCCACTGGGCCCCCCAAGGGTCTGTGGTCATGATACAGCTCAACACCTGCCCCTCCACTTTTTCAGAAGGTCCTCTAGAGCTGCATGAATCAGGAACCAAACAGCTTCCCCCCACCCATTTTATTAGTAGGCAATAAAATTCGGTGGCATCTCATTAAATTTAATGAGCTTCCATAAAATAGCTATTACACTGTGGAGGTAATGAAAGAATAACTACGACAGTAAGTAAATAAACCACCAAGGTGGATTGATTTAGGTTTTCCAAGAAACACATCTAAACAAGTAAGGGCACCCCACCATTTTCTCAGCCAGTCCAAGCTGTGTCCAATAACAGCTGAAGTCAACAGCCCACATGGAACCCAGTTACAGAGAAGCAAACCCTGCCCTATACGTTACTTTGGCCCTTTTTACAGGAGACGCTCCCACATGTGGATACCCAGCGTCCACGCTGAGGAGCGTCTCGTGTAAATGTGTGTGTGGGGGGGGGCGCACACTCCCGCGACCCATGCATCCCCATACATCTCCACCTCCCACACATGGAGCAATTGGCAAAAACATTGGTTACTCTGTGCACGGGGAAGCGTGGGGATGTGGGGGGGGGGGAATTGGCATGCACCCGTGTGCACCGGCTCCCCTGCACCGCCTACACTGCAGCGCACCATGGACCCCCCTCCCCGGCCTGTTTACAAACGGTCTTAGTTTAATGCCAGAAGCCAAGCTGGAGGGCTTGCTGTGCACAAATCAGGGGTATATAAAAGGAGCAGTCATTGTAAAAAATAAATAAAAATCTTTTCATTTTCCTGAGAGTTGCTTTTTTTTTTGCTATGTCCTGACCTCACAACAAGCGAATCACCCACATCACCATGCCTAGCATTACCTAGTCTGAATTCAGCTTTGGTAAGTTTCTCCCCGCTCCGTGGCATGACATCGGGAAATATTAGAACATAAGACGTGCCATCCTGGGTCAGACCAATGGTCCATCGAGCCCAGCATCCTGTCTCCGATAGTGGCCAATCTCAGGTGCTTCAGAGAAGTACACAACAGATCATACTGGGGTGACCCATTCCGTGCTGCTCACCCCCAGCTCCCGACAGTTGGAGGTGACATCCTGCAATGACATCTGATGAATAGAAATGGCAGGCATTCCCGATACCAGGGTTTCATCCATGGGTGGAATAAAGATTCCCGGTCATGAACAGTCCACTGGGGATCTTGCCACTGACTCTGTGGGTCCCAACCCCCAAATGACCAGGCCACCCCAGCACCTTAGGTGCACTCACTTCCTTCCGCTCTCTCACACTCCCTGCTCCCTCTCTCCCCTTTCTCTCTCCACTTCCAGGTTCTATCTGTTGCTGGGACCAGTGATCTCCTCCCATCCCCCTTCCCTGGCTCTGGGCCTCCCACCCACACCTTGCTGTGTCTGTTACTGTTAGTGGCCCTGTCTCTAGGTTACTCTGCTCGGATTAGGAGGAAGGGGGTTAATATGGTAATGGGAACACAGCATCGAATTAGAGGGGAAAGTATTCCCTTCCGAGAAAATCTAGAGGGAGATCACCTTCCATTCTGTTCCCTGTCATTACTCCCTGGTCTTACGCCCTGATCACATCACATCACATCATCACCCAAAACTGAGGAAGCCTGTTCTTTGTAATGCCCTGAGATAATGGAAATTGTGTGTGTGTGTGTGGGTGGTGTTTTTAAACAAGTCGACCCCCATGCAAGGACTGCGTGGTCCTGTGTGGGGCCTGTCTCATCTACATTTTGTGGGTGGGGTGTGTGTGCACGCTCCCTGCCCCACATCCCCCGCCACATCTTTGCTCCCCCCTCCCCCCGCACAGGGCTTTTGGCAAAAAGCCGGAGTGTCCCATGTGGGGATGGGGTGAGCGGTGCGTGGGTGGGGCGACTGTGCGTGTGACCGCTCATGTGAAGCACCCCCCCATGCACGACGCACATGCACCAACCGAACGCAACTACCGTGCCCCCCCCCCCTCACCTGTCGCATCTAAAAACACCCTGTGGGTGATTTCAGACGTTACGTTTTTGGCATTCACCACAGTCAACCTCAGTCAAACATGGGTGGTGGTGAAAGAGCCGTGCACGTCTGTTTGCTCACATCCAGATGTTCACCACAGTCAAACGCGGCCTGGGGTGAATCTAACCACGCTTTGTGAGGTCGGGGCGGGAGGAGGTCCAGAAGTGTGGTGAATGTTCACCACGGCAGGGGTGAACGAAATGTAACGTCTAAAGGGAAACCCCCGGCTGCGGTGAAAGGAAATGACCACTGGCCGTGGTGATGGCATGCAGCATCGCTGCTAGGCAACCAACAGCAAGCGGTGGCCATGTTTGCGTCCGCGTACCCCCGGTGCATTCTGGGGCTCGAACCGCGGTACTCGCCACCACAGCACATCTGTTGGGTTCCCCCGGCCCATGGTCTCTCTGGTTGGCCCCGGGTGGTGGTGCCGCCCCTGTCACGTCTGTTGGGGCCGCGCGGCTCACCACGGCCCACGGTGAAGCAATTTACACCGGGGTGGGATTCACTGTGGTGAATTTTACCACGTCACGTCTGAAATCACCCTCTGTGTGTGTGTGTGCGTGTGTGTGTGGGGGCATGTGCTGAGCTCCCCTAGCTCCAGCCAGTAGTCTGTCACAATTCCAACAGCAGTCCGTTGAGGCAGCTCCTTATTCCAGACCTCTACAGCACAGCTCCCCAGGCCATAGTTCTTCCGCGTCTCCACTGGCCTAACTGCCATTTAAGCTACAAATTTCCCCTCATTCTGATTGTCTGTCTCCATCCCCAGCCAACATTCCATTCCCTGCTCTACGCCTAACCCAGGAAAAGGTGAGAGAGGAAACTATTTATATTTATTATCCTGCCCTATCCTGAGGGCTCAGGGTGAGTTATAATACACAAAATTATAAATAATTAAAATCCCTTATCTCAAACTTCTCCATGCCCTTATCCCAACCTCCCCAAAATGTATCCCCACTTGCCAAGTGCCTGGTCAACTAAATATGTCTTACACAGAGAGGCACACAGAGATGAAGGGACCAGGAGTGTAGCTAGGTTGGAGTGGGCATTAGTGTATGTAAAAGATAGAATGGGACCCCCTTCACTCCCAGTGGCAGGAGAATGCAGCTGTACTATGAGGCATGGGACCCCCCAGTCTCATGGGCCCAGGTTTGTCCCTATTATAGTTGAGCCCTTGGAAGGGACAACTTGTCTAAGGTCCCACACAGGCAAGAGAAACCCAAGTCCAGCACTTCAACTATAGGGCCATCCCATGTCTCCAGGAGCCGGGCATGTGATCTTAGCAGTGACCATGTGCCCTCTCCTAGGTTACCCCAGGAACCATCCCCAACAAATAAAACCATGATTGTAGTTTTATGAAATGGGCCAGTGTAATTTAAAAAATTTTTTTTAATAAATATTTGCAGATCACTGTTTTTTTCCTTTCCACCATTGCAGCAGTTTCCGAAGACGTGTAAACTCATAGTGTTATTACTCTCTAATCTACTTGAGGTGATGAAATGGTGCCAAAACTCTCATTGCAATTTCATTAGCATATTCATGAGTCGCACTTTTGCAGTGTTGCAGAAACAACACAAATTGGTTTGTGGATTGTGAACTCCCCCTTCTTCCTCCTGTTTGCTGTCCTCGCCCCTCCCCCCCTGCAGAATCACAAATAGAAGATTAGCAAATCGAGTGTGCCCAGATAACTTTGGGACACTGAATGCAGAAGTTTGTTAATGTGTATGTGTGTCTGCTTTCTAGTGGAAGTTTCTTTTCCTCCTTACATTTATCTGCATGTACCGTACTCTAGTTGCACAGGACACTGCGGGTGACAACACACGCAATGCCAGCTATGGGACAGCTCATCCTGTAGCTGGGATTGTATGGCTTCCAACGTTTTGTTCGAACGTAACAGCTATTGGGTAGCTGCTCCGGTCTGAGTGGCTACTCAATAGTAGGGGTGGTCTTCTGGTGGGAATTATGGATACAGTTCTGTTGCGGTCCATATCTGTAATTTTCCAGATTTAAATATGGATTTGTATTATGGATCTGTATTTAAATCCAAACAAAAATAAAAACTAATTAAAATTTTTTAAAATAACTACGCATGCACAAATGGTCACTGGACCATTCTTCCCATGCATGCCCTTTTCCAAAGTGGTAGTGGCAGCATCGCTGCCATTTTGGAAAAGGGCAGCCCCAGCCACTTTGCACATGCGCAGACCAGTTGCCCTTTTCCAAAATGGTGTGACACTGCTGCTGCCATTTTGGAAAAGAGCGTGTATGTGAGGAATGGTCCAGTGGTCATTTTGTGCATGCGAAATTATTTTTTGATTATTAATAGATTTTAAACCAAACCACAATGGGCGTGTTTGCCACAGTTGTGGTTCAGTACAGATTAATCCATAACTGACAATTATGGGTAGTTATGGATTAATCTGAATCTGAACTTCCCACCCCTACTCAAGAGCTACTTGATGGGGGATAGTTCCCAGGAGCAGTGGAGGTGGCAGCAGGAGGGTCCCTGTGGACACTGTCATTGAATCAGCTGTTCCTGAGGAGCGCGTCATCCTGCCAGAAACTGTAGGGTGCTGGATGGGTGAAGCAGGGCTCTGTTGGGACTCTTGATTCCCGTTCCCCTGCAGGCTCAGAATAGTGGAGCAGGGAACAAGAGCCCCGCCAGACTCTGCTTCTCTGGCCGGTTGAACGGGGTGGATCTGGTGGGGATTTTGCAAGACTCTCTTCACCCTACCAGAGCCCTGCAGTCTCTGGCAGGGTGGAATAGGGTCTGACAGGGACCTTTGCTCCTCCAGATCAACAGATGTAACAATTGCTACATGTCACTGAATTTCTCCCTGAGTATGTCTGCAATGATTGTGGTTCTAAACCAGGAGCAATCCGGTGGCAAACAGGTGGCAGTTGCATAGTGGTTGCTTTACAACCTGCTGCATGCCTGCAACCTCAACTGGTGGCAAATGTTATGTTTGTTGACACCCTGCGAGACAGAGCTCCTCCGGCCACATTCACACCTGACGCCTGGCACTGTTAAAACAATATGCAGGCAAAGATGTGGCAGCAGGGAGGAGCCCGATGCTGGCAGTAGCGCCGGTGCAAACGGGGATCTGCCGTGGCTAGCCTCACACATGACAGGGAGCAAAATCCAGCCCTGTCATGCACAAGCAAAGTCGCGGCAGAACCCCGTTCCCACTGGCGCTATTGCTGGCATTGGGCTCCTCCCCGCTGCCGCATCTTTGCCTGCGTGCCATTTTACAAGCACCAGGCGTCAGGTGTGAATATGGTATTAATCTCTGATGCTCCACTTACTCATTGATGAAATGGGAACAATAATTCTTACCTAGCATGAGATGGTGCTGATGGGGGTAAGTCCTGGCAGGACTAGCTCTTGAGGTGGCAAGCACTCTGAGGTAGGGCATTTTTAAAAGGAATTTTCATTGGTGGGGAAAGAACTCAAGGGCACTTAAAAACCCATATCCACATGTAAACCAGATTTCTACAAATGAGTCAATGCTTAATATAAGAACATAAGCAGTGTCATACTGAGTCAGATCAACGGTCCATCTAGCCCAACATCCTGTCTCCGACAGTGGCCAATCACGGTGGCTTGGGAGAAGCACCCAACAGCTCACAATGGGGGATCCATTCCCTGTTGTTTCCCCCCAGCTCCCGTCATGTTCCCTGATCCTGTCTGGCTAATAGCTGCTAACAGACATATCTTCCAGAAACTTGTCCAAACCTCTTTTAAACTCAGCTATAGTACTGGCCCTTACCACAGCCTCTGGCAGTAGATTCCACAACCCAATTATACGCTGAGTGAAAAAATATTTTCTTTTATTTGTTTTAAACTTGCCACCCATGAGTTTCATGGAGTGTCCCCTAGTTCTAGTACTAGCTGAGAGGGTAAATAACTGCTCCTTGTTTATTAGTTCCACACCACTCATGATTTTATAGACCTCTATCATATCTCCTCTCAGTCGTCTCTTCTCCAAACTGAAGAGCCCCAACCTACCAAGCCTCTCCTCATACGGGAGCCCTTCCATGCCCTTGATCATTTTTGTTGCCCTTCTCTGTACCTTTTCTAGTTCAGCTATGTCTTTTTTGAGATGGGGCGACCAGAACTGCACACAATATTCGAGGTGCGGTCGCACCATTGATTTGTATAGAGGCATTATGACATCCTCAGTTTTATTCTCTATCCCCTTCCGAATAATTCCTAACATTCTGTTTGCTTTTTTGACTGCTGCTGCGCACTGCGCTGTGGATTTCATTGTATTGTCCACAACCACCCCCAGATCCTTTTCCTGAGTGGTAACTCCTAGCTTAGTACCCAGCATTGTGTACGCATAGTTTGGATTATTTTTCCCTACGTGCATCACTTTGCACTTGTCCACATTAAATCTCATTTGCCATTTAGATGCCCAGGCACCCAGTGTCGTAAGATCCTGTTGCAGTTCCTCACAGTCTGCTCGTGTTTTAACTACCTTGAATAACTTGGTGTCGTCTGCAAATTTGATCACCTCACTCTTAACACCCTTTTCCAAATCATTAATGAATACATTAAACAGCACCGGTCCCAATACAGATCCCTGAGGCACACCACTTTTTACATCTCTCCATTGTGAAAACTGACCATTTAGTCCTACCCTTTGCTTTCTATCTTTTAACCAGTTTCTGATCCATAGTAAGACACTACCTCCTATCCCATGACTTTTTAATTTTCTCAAGAGTCTCTCATGAGGGACCTTATCAAATGCTTTCTGGAAATCCAGGTACACTATATCTACTGGGTCTCCCTTGTCCACATGCTTATTTACACCCTCAAAGAATTCCAACAGGTTAGTGAGGCATGACTTACCTTTACTAAATCCGTGTTGACTCTTCCCCATTAAGCCATGTTTGTCAACATGCCCTGTAATTCTGTCCTTAATGATGGTTTCCACCATTTTGCCCGGCACAGATGTCAAGCTTACTGGTCTGTAGTTTCCAGGATCGCCTTTGGATTCTTTTAAAAATATCGGGGTTACATTTGCCACCCTCCAGTCCTCGGTTACAATGGCAGATTTTAGTAACAGGTTACAAATTACTAATAGTAGGTCTGCAATTTCATATTTGAGTTCCTTCAGAACTCTGGGGTGAATGCCATCTGGCCCTGTTGACTTGTTAGTATTCAGTTTGTCAATTTGCCCTAGAACATTCTCCAACGTCACGTTGATTTGTAACAGCTCTTCCAATTCCTCGCCCACAAATGTAGTCATTACCAACCTTAGAACGATCAAAAATAATACAAAAACAGGAATTTATTAAGTATAATAACCATACAATGTATCTAATTATCAAATATTTTTCTGCAAAAAATTATTATAATCTACTGATTAATACTGCCTTCCTGATTTAAGACATTTCACTATCAGCTGCAGCTAAAAATGTTGAGTTTTCCCCATCTCCCAGCTCATGAGATGAGGAGTCAGCTCAAGGTGCTACAGCTCTGATTGGCTGCACTCCCCACTCCACTGCAGGAATGACTGAAGGAAAAGTAAAGCCAGCCTGCAAGGCCTGTATATTTTTATTCTGAATGCTTCCATTTTTAACCATCAATCCATTTTTGTCTCATCACCCTTATATTTGCTTCAGCTAAAATTATTTTCACCCAGCTAACTCAGCACAGAATATGAGTCCATAGACAAAATAACCGGCCTTGACACCAGTCATGAGGAGGTGACTGTGCCACTCTGTGATTGGTGGATTATTGCTTCTGGAAGATTCTCTATGGTTGTGGGTGTGAATTTGTACACAATGCTCACAAGCATTCACTGGGTGTTAACAAATGTGACACCACCCGGTTCAGCTGGCTCTGGTCTGCCTGGGCCAGCACCAAAGCTGCACGTCTGTTCCAGGCCCTCCAGATGTGGGCCCAGTTCAGACCCCAGCAGGGTAGGTGGCTGGGCCAGAAATATGAGCCCAGAAGGAAATGGGCACATGGTTCGGACCCAGGAACCGCCCAGGTGGGCCACAGCGGGCTGAACGTGTCTGTTTTCATGCTCACCTGGCCCAGTGTGGGAGGTTGCCATGGCAGCTAGTCATGGCTGCCTGTTATAGGCAGCCATGACTGCTCGTCATGGCAGGGGGTGGGGCGCCAGCCGCAGAACGGGGGTGGAGCCAACCAGCGACGCATGGCTCCCCACCCCCTTCCTGGCTTGATCAGGCCATGGAAATGTGTGTTCCATTCCTCAAGTTGACCCGGCTGGGGTTGACACCCCCCCACCCCCGGGGACGTGCATCCTCCACTGTGACTCTGTTTGTTAACATCCATTCAATCAGCTGATTAGAGTCTGTGCATTGTGAGGGTTGTGTGGAAATTCCTGAGGACTGCAGTGTTGTTTATCCTTCTTCCTGGCATTAATCTTTGCTGCCATCTGAAATTGAGATTTCTGGCTCAAGGGACCGACCTCCACATAACTTGCAGCTGATCCCCAGGGGTCCATGGAACCACTGTTCTGACCAAGACTTCATTCCAAGTTCCCCTTTAAATATGTTCCACTGTTATCAAACATTAAAATAAGGCTATTTGTTAGCTTAACAGATGTCTTAATTAAAGCTGTTGTATGCGAATTGCCTTTTTGTAGAGACCAGAGAAGCTTATGAGAAAGCCTAATTCTGAATTTAATATCAGCATGGGATTTCAGAATTCAATGTTTTGAAATATTTTTCTTATCCAAGTTGCTGATCTACATGGTAAGGAGCTATTATGAACACAGGAGGTGAAATACATAGGAAATGGCAGACTTTCACATAAAGCTTAATTTAATTTTTCCCATGGAAAGATCACTTTTGACTCACATTGTTCCCTTGAAATAATAGAACACTACTGATTTAATTAGAGCTCAGTTTTCTCAGGCTTTGCTTTCTGAATTCTCAAAATTGCTTTTAGCATGGGACAAAACTATCAATAGATAAGGCAATTTAAAAAGACACAACTCCAGAATATATTCTCTTTCTCTATCCCTTTGCCACTTTCAATTTGTTGCTCCATCTAAGTATGGAAATAACGTTTGTCAAAGACTTCTTGACATATGAATTTCACTACAACATGGACACACACAGAGAGAAGATCGGGATGCCTACGGCATGGATTTCGAACCCATTTGTTGTACAATATACAGGTAATTCAATCTACTGCTGGGTTTGTGCAGTTATGCTCTGCTACCTCACAAAGGTTCACTTTAAACTTGATAGTTTTCTCATACTTTTTTTCCCCTTCTTGAACTGAAAAAGTAAGCCAGGCAGATCTTGGCTGAGGAAAATAGTTATATTGGCTTTCTGACTGAGGCTTCTATGACCTCCAGTGACTGTACAAATCTTTAGCTTTATAATGCCCCTGTGAGGTAAAGAAGCAGCAGGTTCCCCATTACTACTAATCATTTCTATCGCACTTCTAGGCGTACACAATGCTTTGCATTCACAGATTTTCTGAGACAGGTCCCTGCCCTGTGGGCTTACAATCTAACATGGACAAGGGTGAGGGGAACACAGGGACAGACAGACACACACATTCCCATTTTACGAATGGGAAACTGAGGCTGAGAGGTTGTGACTTGCCCAAGGCCACCCAATGAGTTTATGTCTAGGGTGGGATTTAAACCCTGGTTTCCCAGGTCCATGTGCAACACCTTATCCACTACACCACACTGGCGCTCATCTTACAAATGTCACACTGAGAGACTAAGGCCACTTTCAGATATGCCCCTCCCACGCATATTTGGGCTGCAGGGGTCGGGGGAATGCACATCCCAAATATGCGCGGAGATCGGCCGGTCCGAAAGGCCTCCCCGCACGACTTTGCCGGCAAAGCAGTGCGGGATGCAGATCAGGAAATCAAGCTCGGCAAAGCCGCGCACGGGGTAGGGGGGGGCTTTCAGACCAACCAATCCCTGCGCATATTTGGGCTGCATGGGGGTGGGCATGTCTAAAAGTGGCCTAAGATTGCATTCCCCAAGATGTTTAGTATGAGAAATAGCCTTTCCCCTGCTTTATTTTTTAATGTCTGAAAGATATAGGTTGCAGGATGCCGCAGGTGCAATGCACATTAACACTCAAAAAGTTAAACTAAAAGCAAGGTTTAACCATTGTTATGTTTGGGTATAGAGAGACACAGGCTGTATTGGAGTCTTGCTGTAAGGTTTATTAATTGTCTTTCTACAGACACTGTTGCTAGCAGGTCTCCATGCCAGACTCTGCCCAGCACCTAGCCTGGACTTCCACTTCCTCCCCCTAGGGGAGGCCCCTGTCTTAAAGTCACAGTACATACATATCCTTACATCTTCCCCCTTTTCAAAAGTGTAAATCTTATTGCAGTAAACAATGCAACAAACAGTAAACAATACAACCAACACTTGAACCCCCACCCCACAACACAACACTGAAACATATTGCTCTAATTATTTTAACATTATTCTATCAGCCTAGTCAGTGCCTTTCTTATTCGACTGGGCCTGCGAAGTTCATTCTTTGGACTGTCTGTTCCCCTTGTATCTTGTTCAATTGGTTGAGGAGTTACTGACTCTCTTCTCTGCTCCGGTGCTGTTGTTCCTGTCTCTTCTTTGTCGTTTTCTTCCCTGGGAACAAATAAGAGATGCCGTCTGTTGCGCCTCATTATCTGACCTTCATTAGTTTGTAGTTCATAAGATCGAGGAGCCACCTCCCTATTTACAACTGCCTTCTGAGACCACTGCTGCCCGTCGTGTACCCTCACCGTGTCACTGGGTTTAAGAGGGGGCAGTTTACGGGTTCCCTGGTCACAGTATCTTTTCTGCATTGATCTTGCCTTTATTTGCAGAGCCTGTTTGCAGGGATCCTCTCCCCCACCTGGACTTACCTGCTTGCGGGTGGTGCGGGGGGGGGCTGGGGGGGGCTGGTCTCCTCGCCGCCGCTGCCGGCATTATCACCGCCGCCGCCTCCATCACTGCCGCCGCTCGCCGCTGGGGCCGCCGCCGCTGCTGCTTCGTCCCCGCGGGATACCTGCGGGGACAAGAAGAAAGAACTAGTGAGTTGGGGGCAGGGGGGGGAACGCAGAGGGCAGCCACGTGGGCTGTCCTGTCCCCTCCCCCCCCACCCGGAAGTAGCAGGGGCTAAAAGCCCA
>QEPC01013801.1:489067-526208 GCA_003113815.1 Sphenodon punctatus | reverse complement strand
TCCTGCTGCAAGCTCTGCTTTGCTATGTGTTTTGGGGGGTGGGTTTCCTGCTTTGCTATTTTCAATTTTGGGTCGCAGAATTTTGGAAAATATTTTGCAGAAGAATCGGGGCCCTGTCTATACTATATGCAATATATTCCTATCTAAGTATCTATATCAATAAACTTCTATCCGCTATGTGTTCTAAGTATCTATCTATCCTATTCCTATCCTATAATGCGAATGTATATGATAAAAAAAAAACTAGTATCTACTAGTATCTATATATCTAATCTGTCTAATATATCTACAACTAATATATCTACATTTAATATATCTACAGCTATATCTGTATATAATATGGACAGGGGGAGACAGACAGGGGAACGGGAAAGGGAAAGGAAAAAACTATAGGATCTAATCTAATCTATCTATGTACAGGGGGAGACAGACAGGGAAGGTAAAAGGTAAAATAAAGGGTATAAGGAATGGTAAGGTATAACACTGAGGGCTGGGGAAGATTTTTAGTGCAAGCACCAGAGTTCTGTAAATGCAACTGGTCACAGCAAGATGTCTGCTCCCTCCTCCCCTCTCCACATTTGCCTGCAAAAAGACACCTGCCAGGCAATAACAAAATCAGTAACGACTGTTGTTATCATTTTTGATTTTGTTACTATTTATCTTTGTTATCATTATTACAATAACGATAACAAAAATGAAGAATTTCGTTATTGTTAGCAATATAATGAAAAGAAGTGCACACTCCTATGGGTGGACTCATGCTCCAGCTCTGTGCCCGGTTGGCCGTTGTCACTGACAATAGCATAGAGTTGCAGATGCCAACCTAGAGCACTAGGCGATTGCCTGCAACTCTATGGGTATTTTCAAACATGATGCTGGTCTGGTTTGACCTGCTCTGGTCCACCTGGGCCATCACCGAAGCCACCAGATGTGGGCTCAGTTCAGACACTGGTGGGGTAGGCATCTTGGACAGAAACGTGGGCCCAGAAGGAACCAAGTTCATGGTCAGGACCAAGGAGCTGCCTAGGCGGGCTAGAGTGGGCTGAACTGGGTGGGCGTGTTTGTTTTTGTGCCCACCTGGTCCAGTGTGAGTGGTTGCCATGGCAGCCAACTATGGCTACCTGTTATTGGCAGCCATGGCTGCTTGTCACGGCTGGGGGTTGGATGCTGGCTGTAGCATGGGGGTGGAGCCATCTGGTGATGTGTTGCTCCCTGCTCCCCATTCCCTGGCAGGGTCAGGCCACAGGAACATGTGTTCTGTTCCCCGAGCTGAGCCGGCCAGGGGTGTCCCCCTGATTTGCAGCCACTCCTGTGGCTGTACATTTGTTAACACCCTAGGGTGGGGGGTGGGGAGTGCTGTGTGGGGGCCAGGGAAACCGCTGTGTTAATCTAAAGCGGACCCCGGTGGGGCTGCAAGCAGATGGATGCAGGGATGCACCCGCCATTCAGATTAAAGAGTGATTTATTCCACTTGAGTCTCGGTGGCAGAGCTGAGCCACAAAATGGCAGCTTGAGTAGTTTACAAGATGGCCACCAACAGGAAGCAGGAAGTGAGTGTGTTTGGGCCATGGCTCCAGACATAAAAGAGAGCCAGCCCAGGAGGTAAGGGCAGTCTGCTCTTAGCCAATGAGGAGAGCATATTTCTAGAGAGGCTGCCTGAATGCCCTGAAGGAAGGAGACATTGGAGTTTGGATATGAGTTCTAGCTAACTAGCCAGTGGGCTGTTGTCTGGCTAGGCTTGGCCTATGTTATCGACTGTAGCTGATGTACTGTGACAGGGCAGAAGTTTGGTACCTGGCCTGAGTAGAGCCTGTAAAGAATAAACTGTGTCGATATGGATCCCCTTGAATGACACTATACTTTGGGCCTGATCCTGTAAGCACTTACGTACGATGAGGCCAAACCCTGCGGCAGTTTCTCAGTTAGAAATAGGGTTAAATTAAGCCAGAATAAACCACTTTTCATCTGAATTAAGAATGACTACATGAATGTTATTCCAGTTTAACAAAATCATTTTTAAATTCACAACTGGAATTAATCTGGATTTATTTCTCCTTTAGATAATCCCTAAGAGATTTGTCCAAGTTATTTAAGAAATTCTGTGGCAAAATAGGAAATTGAATTCCATTCCAGGCCTCAGTCTTAAACATTTGGTAAAACTTGTAATTGAGTCCAACCATGGGAGAGTGCATAATTTTTGTCTTCAAGGGAAAGGACAAGAATCAGCCTTTTCATTGCACCTATAGGAAAGAGATACTTTAGGTTTGATTAGCCTCTCAGTAATAATGGTTACCCCTGGTGAAACTCTATCAACTTCATCAAAGGCCCAGACCCTGTATCTCTTGCAAGGCAGCTGATCCTTTTAAAACCTATTTTACCCATAAATATGATGTAATGGTAAGAACCTATTGATGGCAGCGGGCTAGATTGGAATCATGTGTAGACAGCTTCAGACTTGGAATGACCCTACTTGCATCAGTAGTGTTATAACGCTCTTATACTGGGCTGGATCCGAATATATACAAACTATGTGACTTCACAGAGCCCCTGATGTGGGGGCCCACAGGAGCCCTCAATGAATGTACTGGAAATGACAACCGGAATGTGAAAAGCACCGGTGTAAAATATGGGCCCCCTATAAGGCCACCCATGCAGGCAGCTCTTGCTCGTGGCAATTGGAGAGGTGGCCCATGCCATCCTTTCACATGAGGCCTGATTAACTTCCCTGGATCTGGCACTGGTCCAACGAGATGGCACTTGAAACCTCAAAACCACTTGCTTCCATTACTGCGAGCTACTGTCTCTCTGCTGGTAAACGACGACCATGTACTTGATTGGATTGTCTTCCACTGGCATTTCCAGAAGAGTTTTCCATGGCCTTTTCAAGATAATATAGGGAGGTTTCTCCACTGAGAAAAGGTTATGGTTGTGTCCCCCCCACCCACGTTCTCGTTTCCCCCATGTCTGTTGTAAAGAAGCGACTGACGGCACTGAGCCCAAGAGATCGGACAGCCAACCTTAAATTACATCACACTGCAGGGGATCAGTACCTCCTCTGCAGAGAAGAAGGCGACTGCTCATTACTCATATTGATTTACATGAGGCAGTGTAGTGAACATACAATTAATAGTTGACTTCATTGGCAGCCAGCTGCTAGAGCCATAATTTACAGTGTGAATAGTTCAGTGGGGCAGAAAGACTTATACCAGTAGGAACTGTAGTTTTTAGTATTTTAAAGGTCAAACCCAACTTTTACTAACATGGGTCAAGGTTCCAATTGAGGTAGAAGGATATTGTCTGCCCGTACAGCACTTGTGAGCCTCCATAGAGGGAGGTGATGAGTCCCAGAGGAACTGGCCCTGGGTGCAAAAAATGGAATGGGACCCCCATAATCTCCCTCCCGGTGGCAGGTGCCTGGTGCATGAGAGACCAAGCATGGGCTCCTCAAGCTCATGGGCCTCAGTTCAGTTGCACCGACTGTTCCTAATGGAACTACTATGCCTTTGCGTTGTGTCCATCCCATAAAAGAAAAATCAGAGTCTATTATAGGCCAGCTGTAGCAGCTTGACTTTACAGTACAAGATGCAAAGACCCATGTCTTTAGATCTAGAGGTCACCTGTTCAACCCCTGGTATGGCAGGCTGGGAATTGAATGTCCTAAAGCCAAATTCACAGCACGTTATCATTTTAAATAGATAAATAAAAGGTGCAATTCAATGATACACACCTGTTGCAGTTGAGGCCCCTCCTTACAAAACCTCAGCGGGTCAGTGCACTTGGAGACCTTAGTGGGGCCTCTCCTCCCTCAGTGGGTTGCTGAACTCACAGGCCATGAGGGGGGAGGCGGCTTCTGGCACAGACAATCCTACCACTGGGACAAAACCCTGGACAACTTGCTGTGAAATAGGGCTGCCCTGGGAAAATAGGGGTGACATAAAACAGAGGTGAAACGAGGTGGGCACAAGGTGGCAGAGTTGCACCCCCTGACTCCTGTCTGCCCCTGCTTCATCTGCTCCCCACTCTGCTGATGTCATGGCACTTGGAAAATGGGCACAGTCCCATCAGAAAGGGATGGGGAGCCCCTTTGACCATGCCCCTTTTCTGAGCATCATAATGTCATGACTCTTGGAGAGGGGTGTGGTCACATTTGAAAGGGGCAGGTGGAAATTATTCTCCTGCCCTCTGCTCCAAATGTAGTTTTGTCAGTGCCCTGGGCCAGTCACTTTAGCTAGACAGCCAACATGCTCAGAGGAGCTGTGAGCACTAATGCAAGAATGGGGTTATTTAAAGAGGGTGCAGGTGTAGCAGGGTGAGTGGACTCTGTTTGAGTTTGTGAGCTTAGCTCTTCTGCTTCTATCCAGTTAACCCTACCACAGCTGAAGCCTGTGAAGGGAGGCTGATAATGGTCAGGTGAGGCTGGGAAAGGACACAGACAGCTTATTTCAGGAGGAAATAAAAGCCCACAGCTTAAGAGAGCCAGGGGTAACCGGACATTGTGACCGGGTGCAGTGTTGGTGAAAGCTGAACAGAGTAGGGTGTAGAACTGGGTGAGAAGCTCTGCTGTAGTTTGCTGTTTAAGCTAGAGGTGAAATGAATATCTGAAAAATGGGTCAACCCATTGAATCTACACTACTTGATATGAAAATGGGGGTTCAGGTAATAACCAATATCCATTTGAGCTCTGTTGGGAATCAATCTTGTTTATTTGGGGGTCCCCCCCCAGTTTAGGTTTACCATACCTCCCCATTAAAAGAGTGGTTATAAAAATACATGTTGCAGGGCTGCACTGGAAGCAGTGCAGCCCTATACCATGTATTTTTCAGGTGTCCTCTTAAAGGGGAGGTATGGTAACCCTACCCAGGTTTGGTTATTTTAATTTCAGTCATTTTGGTTACATGATTTTGGCAATATTTGCACTATTGCGCATGTACAATTGCCGAAAAGGGTGAAACTAAAATGACTGGAAAACCAAAAATCCCCTGAATCAAAACGAAATACCTGAAAAATCAGATATGTAGGTACCTATTTGGTGAATATTGTTTGGGTGCTCCAAGGGCTATGTGAAAATGCCAATAATACCCAGGAATAATAAACCAAATACCAATTTCTGCTCTATTGTAATTCCTTTGTTTGGACTAAATAATATGGTTAAAGGGATTGGTAATGAACGATAAACAAAGGCCTGGCTGACTTAGAAGTGCTGGTAAGCTATGCTCAGGGACCTGTATTCACTGTGTTTTCCCCATTGGTGGCAACAGGGAAAACCCAGTGAGCAGATGTTCCTGGCTCTGCTGGACTTAGCTGATCATTTACCCCAGGTTATGTGATCATATGAACTTTCGTGGAGAAAATTCCTAATACTTGTCCAGTTATTCTTTCCCTGTGATCAGAAGAATCTTCATTCTTAAGTGCAGAACTTTAATAGGTCTTAGCAATGTAACTTAGGCCACTTTTAGACATCCCTCCCCCTGCCCCCCAATGCATATTCTGACTGCAGGAAGGAATGCACAGCCAGAATATGCGTGAGGCTTGGTTGGTCTGAAAGCCCCCCGCCCGCATGCGGCTTTGCTGGCAGACATGAGCATAGATGCAGAGCTCGATTTCTTGCTCTGCATCCCTGCACTTGTCTGCTGGCAAAGTCGCACGCAGGGGGAGGCTTTCAGACCGGCTGATCCCAGTGCAGGATCTGGGTGCGCATTTCCCCCCCGCAGCCAGAATATGTGCCGGGGAGGGGTGGGGGGTAGGGAATGTCTGAAAGTGGCCTTAATCACATGCTCTAGGGAATCCCCATCTCCATTCTTACTGCCTTTTTTGAATGTATTCAAATGAACTATCTACAAATTTTAAAACAAGTCATAAAAACACACCCTCCCTCCCAAACTCCCCCTCTCCCCTCTATTCTCTTCCTCACCAAAAGCCTGCTGGAACAGCCAGGTCTTACACAACTGTCTAAACGACAGGAGGGTCGGGGCCAACAGAGCCTCCTCCGGGAGTGAATTCCACAGCACTGGGGCAGCCACCGAAAAAGATCTCACATCAGTGGCCACCCATCTTGCCTGGGGAACCTCCAAAAAGGTTTAGAGCCTTTAAACAAAAGTTGTGTATTTGTGAGTCCTACCCTGAAAAAGAAAGGATGAAAGCATGTGCGTAAGTGTATTCCTTGTTAATAGATTGGAAATCAGATGAATGGAAACCCACCAACACACCAAAATTGCAATCTTTGATTAGACTTTGGTTGTTTTTAAATGGGCATGGCTGGGGGGTGGGACCGTGTGTGCCACGTGGTGTGCTGATGCACTTCCTGTGAGTGGGGTCGGGGACATAGGTCCTTTTCACACAGACACTCTTAATATGGATAAAAGGGTTGTTACATTTTATAACATGTATAACAAAATGTAACGCCCATTTTATCAGTGTTAGAGTGTCTGCGTGAAAAGGACTTTAAATGGGCCAGGATAGGTATGCACCCCATCCGACATGCCGCCCTCTTCTGCCCCTGCACGGAGCATCCTGGATTGCCCCCCAATGCTCCGCGCATAAGCATGAGTGGGTGATGCATGGATCATGGGAGTGTGCGCCCACCCATGTCGCCTTCAGACGGGCGCTTGGGTAGGTGGGGGATGGGTGAACCTGCATGGGCGTGTCCATTAAAAGAGGCCTATGCCTTTCAGTAGAATTCTCCCCTCCCTTCCTGAAACAATATTAGAAATAAAAAGACAGTAAACACTTTTGGCTAATCAGACATTAATTTGTGCCTCTGCTAACGCTCTCTATCTTTACTAACATCTGAAAACGCCCTGAGGGTCAGGAAAACTCAGCGTTATTCAAAGATAGGGAAAATGTGCAACCTATGAAAAAGGGAAAATCATTTTGTTGTTCTTTGCTCACAAGCAGTGGAAGGCAGAAATCCCACCAAGGAAAGTCTGATGACCCCAAATGACCTAAAAAAGGTTACAAATTAGTTTATGGCCAGCATGTTCCCATTTTTAAAGGTTTTTTTTTTCATGAAGGAGGTTTTATAGGATGAGCTGGTCTAAAAAATTTTTAGATCTCTCAGTCACATAACTGAACCATCCTTGCTATAAGTGAATCAAAACTGAGGTTTTTGGAAAGTCTTGAAATATTTCACTATTTTTACATGCCTCCAAGTTTCTGAATTCTGGTCTAAACCAGAACAAGGTACTCGCACAAAACACTAAATAATGTCTTGTTGCTGAAGAATTCCAGCCTTGGTTTTCAGACTCCAAAGGCTTTGACAGGTTGGTGAAATTAAATGCATGGGGTGCAGTCCTCCATCCACTGAAGCCAATGGCAAAACTCCAGCTAACTTCAGTGGGTGGAGGAGTGCACCTCGGGCTGGACTTAGAATTCCTGGGGCCCAGGCCAAAGATAAAATGCAGGGGCCCTGGTGGCTGTGCCCCATGGCCCTGCCTGCATGGGGGCACCCTCCATGGGGCCTTAAAGGTGGTTGTGTTTAGGACCCTGCTAAGACTGCTAGGAGGGAGCGGATCCGGGACTGGCACACACCCTTCCTTGGTGAAAACAGGGGCCACCACGGGCCCTCTGGAAAGAACGGTGTTCGGGGTGGTCACCCCAAGCTGCTCTGTGGTAATCCTGGCCCTGAGTGCACCCTTGAACTTTTGCCTTTTTATTCAGACTGACTTCAAATTCTATGAACACTGTGACGATTTCTGTTCCTCCTCCTGTTTCTCATTCTCTAAATGAATTGACCCGGCTAATGTAAAGTAGATCTTTGTTTAGAAGAGTCTGGACCAGAAACCAGAGATTTGCTGTTCATCTTGTTATCTTTTATCTAGGGATTAAGTCACTTTGGTGGTAGGAACAAGAATCTCTTTGGTTGCTTGTCTTAGGCCTTTTGCTGATTTTTATTTCTATCTCGCACCTTTGGGGTGGAAGAAAAATTTGCATGAGGCACCTCTCTCATTCAAATTGGGTGGCACTGGTATGGTATTTTCCCTTCTCATGTCGAGTACATGGCTTTGGAAAGTTAACAGGCATGCAAAAACAAGTAGGCACCAAAACAAATATCCAATGTGAATACTGAATTTCACAAATTCAGTATATACAAATATGATTTTTCAGAATGTGGTGTCCCTTCTTCTGTTGCGGGCACTTCACTGGGAACACGTTACACCAGTGCCCCAGAAACTGCACTGGCTACCAACAGCTTTCCAGGCACAATTCAAGGTGCTGGTGGTTTTGACCTATAATGCCCTAAATGGCGTGGACTCCAAATATCTGAAGGACCAGCCCTTCCCTCATGTTCCATTATGCCCTCTTGCAGGTACCATCTTCCTACCAAGTTTTTATAACAAGGTTATACAGAGAGGCGTTCTCAGTGGCTGCCCACCTCTGCCCTTGGAGATTCATCTAAACCTGAGCTTGGAATGGTCATCTTCCAGAAGTGATGTAAGACCTTTCTGTTTGCCCAGGCATTTGCAGACAAAGGACTGGGATTGGGAGGAGAGAGGAGTTTAGGGGGTTTTAACGTTTTTTGTTTTTTTTAAAGATGATTTTATATTTTGTAAGCTGCCGTGAAGAGTGGGGTAAAACTAAGAATAAATTAAACAAACAACAAACAAACAAACAAACAAAACAAAACATAAATAAATAAAAAGTGACTCCAAAGTGGTATTTCCCACTTTGTTTATAGTTCCAAAATATCATTTTGATATTTGTTGTTTTGATAATTTCAACAGTACTTTTTGGTAAATTTTCATTTTTTAATTTATGAAGTTTAAATTTTCTTTATTTTTTTATTTTAATATTTTTAGGAATTAGAGCCTTAATTCTGGAATGAAATCTCCATCTAAACGCCACAAAACAGTGATTGTTATCACTTGATAACAAAACATCCAGCTGTTATAAACCCTTGATAACTAGGGTTTATAACATCTGGATGTTCAAATATTCCTCGATTAGGTCCGTCTAAACGACTATAACAGATTAGTCCACTATTCCTTGATTCGCACCACACAGTCCTACGTCAAGACCCAATATCCTCTCTAGGCATTTCTGCTTCTATGGTATCTACTCGCAGATGGCCACTGCGGCTCTGGCCCCGGTTGGGGGTTGCTCCAGACAATGGCATAGGGTGTTTTTAGACAAGTGCCTCCCCACCCATGACCCACCCATCATGCATGTTGCAGGGCCATATTGGAGTCTGATGCAGACCTGCAACATGCCTGATGGGTGGGTGATTGATGGGTAGTGGGTGGGGAGGTGCTTGTCTAAAAACACCCATAGAGCTGTGGGTGGCAGTCTAGAGCGGCAACCGATCAACCTGCAGCTCTATGGTGTGGGGGGCACTGCATGAGCAGACTGCGGGCTGCAGAAATGGCTGGGTCCATATAAACCTAGCACAGGCAAGGCTGCACGTGGGGGATGCTGGACTGGCCAACCCTGGAGCAGGCCCAGGGGTGATCACCCCCGGATCTGTCTAAAGACACCCTGACTTTCAGTACCAATTTACACTAACCAAGATCTGCGCAGAATGGACAAAAAAAGCATTTGAAGAGGCACTTGCTATGGCTGGGGCATTTGGAGATTGGACCAGTCGTACAGTTCTATCAATGGCAATAGCCTTCCTGGTGAAAATAAAGGGAGAGGGATTTGGAAAAGGGCTTGCTGCTGACTGCATTAGCTGCACTGGATTCTAATCCATCAGGGCTAGGTCCTGGAAGGTGCAGAGCATTAGGTTAGAAACTTTGCCCCCTTGACCTACAAAAGTTTGCCCAACTGGCCCCACTGCCAGGGTGCAGGGGCAAGGAGGCACCTGGGCATGGATAGACAGCTGGATTAGGGCACAGTCAAGATTGAGGCCTGGCTGGGAGTCAGCAATCAGGGGCCCAAAACAAAGTGCAATCTAGAGTCGAGGTCAGGAGTTGGAGCTAAAGGTCAGAGCTGGGCAGTCAGTCCTGGGGAGCAAGGGGACAGGGCAGGAGTGGAGCAAGGTTTGGGGCACACACCAGGAGGGCTATAACAAGGTTCAGGTGTAAGGCAGGAACAGAAAATGGACTACACTGGACAGCCTTATCTTCCTCCCAGGAAACAATGAGGAACGGATGGGTGGAGAGGGTGTGATCCAGCCAGCATGGAGGAGGACTTGCATGATAGCTCAGCCTCCAAGGCCCAAACCAAGGTGTGACAGTGGTGCTATAGAGCTGGCCTGGCCACTGCTCCAGAATGCTGAAGATGCTGGAGTGAGGGAGGTGGGGTCTGACTTCCCAGAGTCTTGCCTCTGCCCCTTGCCCATTATGTGCCTAAGGGAAATGAAATGCCATCAGACAAACACACTGGGCATTTTCAGATGTTACGAGATCACAGTGAACCACGGTGAATATGCACCTGTGGTCAATGTGTCTTGCACGTCTGTTTGGCGGCCGCCAGATGTTCATCACGGTCAATCCGCACATGGGGTCAATTTGAACCACGCTTCCTGGGCTAGCTGGGGGAATGTCCCGGGAAGCATGGTCAAAAAGATCCCCAGCGGGGACAAAAAAAGAGTAACATCTGGCCGGTTGCCACGGGATCCCGGCCCGACGCGGCGGCTGCATTGGCCCTGCCGTCCGCCCGCCTCCCCGGAGGGCGGGCGGCGGGGTGCGTGGAGGGAGCGGGGCCGTGCGGCCACACGTTGCGCCACGCGGCCCCGCCCCCTCCCAGATTCCCCGCCGGGATCCCCCCGGCACGTCTGATATGGTGTGACGGGGTGACCCCGGTGGGGAATGAATGGGTTGTTTTCGGTACGGGGCCAAGCGGCCCCGTAACGTCTGAAAACACCCACTGTCTCTCATGCTCTCTCACTCTTTCTGTCATAGGGTGATTTCAGACGTTATGGGCACCCGATTCACCACAGTGGATTCCCAGCGGTGGCGAACTGGCTATCCACCCCCCGTGGGCAAGAGAGGCCCCAAACAGATGTGACGGGAGCGGGACCACGTCAGGGAATCGGACCGGCAGACCATGGCCTGGGGCAGCGCAACAGACATTATGCTGATCCTGGGCCATGGTCAAAGCACCCGGAAGGCGCCGGGGCAGCTCGTTCCGGCTGCTGCTGCTGCTGCTGTCCCTCCACTGCCTCCATGTGCAGCACGACCACCGCCTCCTCCGCTTGCGCCTCCTCCACCTCCTCCTCCTCCTGCCTTACTCTCTCACCCTCCGCTCTCCTTTCCCTTCCGCCTGGCTCCATCCTGCCACGTTCCCCTGCTGCTGTGTGCCCTTTAAATCTCCCTTCCCGGCCTGTGTTGTTGCTCGTTGCCTGGCAGCGATGCTGCGTGCTTTGTCCCCGGCTGGGAATCATGTTGCTTGATTCCGGCCAGTGGTTGCCATTCAGTCGTTACTTTTTTTTGTTTCCTGGTGGGAATCGCTTTGACCACGCTTTCGGAGATGGTCCGGGCTGGAACTCCGGAAATGTGGGGTATTTTCAGATGTTACGAGATCACGCTCAACCACTTTGAATCCCCACATGGTGATCGTGATCCCGTAATGTCTGTTTGGGGGAACAGAAGTCCCCCTCAGATGTTCACCCCCATGAATCATGGGGGGTGGGGGGTGGAATCACATTCAACACGCAAACGAAGGTCCTGGCTGGACCATCTCTGTTTGCGTGTTGAATGTGATTCCCCCCCGTGATCAAGGGGCTGTAACATCTGGCCCCCTACCATGGCCCGGAATCAGCGGCAGGGTTCTGGGCCATGGTCAATGCGGGCGGGCGCCGCGGCCACATTGGCCGCGGCGCCCGCCCATCTCCCAAGAGGGTGGCCGGCCGGCCTAGGGAGTGTGGGGGGGCAGGGCTGTGCAGTCACACATTGTGCTGCTCGGCCCCGCCCCCTCCCCGGAGTCCCCGCCAGGAGTGGCCAACACATCTGTTGGCCATTACGTGTTGGCCCCAGTGGGGAATCATTAGGGTGTTTCCATGGTGGGGCAAATTGAGCCCCATCACGTCTGAAACTATCCGTGGTTATTTTTGACCCTTGGTGGGAATTGACTGGTGAACATCTGGCGCCCGTGAAACAGATGTTCAGGGTGCTTTGGCCCCGCCACGGGATTGACCGTGGTTGACTGTGGTTGACTGTGATCTCGTAATGTCTGACAATACCCACTCTCATCACTAGTATCTCTGGATTCCATTCTGGTGGCCATTTTGTTGCTAGCACTAGGGTTTCTTAGAGGGGGGACAAACCTAAACAGTGGGCTTTTTCCTATACCCCAGACTTTGACAGGAGGGGAGGAGGTGTCCCACTATCCCCATTTTTAAACTCATGCTGAGCACTGTACCCCTGATTTAAACTTTAAGCATTTACACAGCCCCACTGAAATCAGACGATAAGTCGAGTAGAGGATGCTCCGAACCATGTAAGACATTGCCTATTTTAACTGGATCTCACCCGGTTGCAGGAGTGCAGACACCTATACATCGTATCATCCCACACATGGAAAAGTGACTGGGCAAAGACATAAGAAGTCTTAAGGGGACAATTCTGTCTTGACTTAAGTCAATGGGAATTTAGCCACTGACTAAGGTGGAGTTGGGATCACACCCTATCTGTGTGTAGAGACATTGGGTACTTTCAGACATGACGCTAACCACCCTTTAACCACCCTTGGTGGTTATTTATGCATGTTGCAGGGCTGTATTGGTGCCCTATACAGCCCTGCAACATGCATAAATAACCACCAAGGGTGGTTAAAGGGTGGTTAGCGTCATGTCTGAAAGTACCCAATGGCAGCAAATCTGTGATCCACAAACCACTTACTATGGGCTTGCTCCATTGAAGCATCCAGGTGTAAGTGGTTTGAGGAGCATGGCTAAAGGTAGCAATCTACTTCAAACTACTTACTGCAGAGTAGGCACCACCAAAATCAGTGGTAAAACTCCCATTGACTTTGACAGGGTTAGGCTTGCAGACAAAGTATTTAAGATGATCCCCTTTTATTGGACCGATTTCTCCTGGTGAGAGCATGTAAACTTCTGAGCTTCCCAGAGCTGCTCTTCAGGCAGGGTGTTGAACAGGAGATTAGCAGGGCTGTCAACATTTTCCAAGGGGCTGCAATAAAGAGGAGTTACGTCTCCCCACCCTGACAATCTCGGAGACAAAGCCTGCTGCACTGGGCAGCTAGGAGAATGACATACTAACTAGAGTAGTAATGACCACCAAAGAGCTATACAGCAGAGAGCCAAGCCTTGTAGCTTCCTGATGGGAGGGATTCCCCTCTGCTCTCTATCTCACTCTCTCTCATTCTGAAGATTGATTTGGTTCTGATTATTCAATTGTTGTTCATATTACAGCATAAATGCTTCCACTGCTTATTTAAAATTGATCAGGGCTCACAGTCCCTCCTAACAGGATATCCTCTTGAGCAAACATTTATCCTTGCATAATTTATTGGGATAAATCTGAACATTTTTGCACAGGGGGGGTTTCTTTTTCTTTTTAATACATAAATTTAAGATTATTGTTTGCTCTTTCATTCCCCAACAAAAGAGTTGTCAAAGGCAATGTTTATAATAATTTAACAGATTATTTGCTTATTAGATATTAATCATTCTGCTGTGGCTAGGGTCCATGCTGGGGCTCTTCTCCTAGAACGGTGATTCTGATCTCAATTAGATTATGTCTCTCTCCTTTACCTCCCCATAAATCATTCCGGCAAACTGAAATTAACAGCTACTGGAGCGCATTAATAATCTGCCGCACACATTGGAAAATGCATTAGCCAGAACCCTCCCATCACTCTGACTGTTAAGCACATCATTTTGTTTATGAAATATAAACATTTCATGGAAGAGATCTCCCACATTTCTCTGGGCCTTGTGACAGCTAAAATGATTGCCCACAATTGCCAGTCAGTCAAGCGCCCAAATAAAGTTTGTTTAAAGCCATGCTTCTGTGACTGCCTCATTTTCCCAGGCGTTTAAAAACCAACACTTAGAATAAAATTCCTCCACGACCATGGTTCATAGAAAAGAATCTAGGCATCTAGATTTATTGGCCTGATCTGTGCCTTTATAATACATATTAGTCCAGAGTTTAGGATTTTGTATATCCAATCTAGTTTAGGGTTTTCAGCTGATTACAATTTTTTACTAGATGCACTGCGTTGGCTTTTGACCAATTAATTGATTGAGAATACTTCAGAATGGATGCAGCTTTACAATGTACTCTATAAATTGCATTGTACAATAATACAGTGCACTGATATTTTTGGCTATTGCCAAGTTATTTTATTTTATTTTTAAAATTACTTCATTTTTAATCTAGTGAGTGTGTGGTCGCTGTAGAAGTCCCAAATGTGATGTGGCCTGAAAGTCTGCATGCTCTCATGAACAAAAGTTGGTCCGATAAAAGGTATCATCTGAATTATTATTTTGTCTTTATCTTTTTTATTTTTAAAACAAAAATTACTTTTTATTTTTTTACAGTCTCTATTTTAATCTGTGATCAATGTGTTAATGGGTTAATCAATCAATAAAGGCTTTTAGCCCTAATCTACAACTCTATCAATTTGTAGCTCAAACAAAATAACTCTCAGAACTAGAATGAGGTATAGATATTAGATACAATGATGCCCTAAGATCTTTATAAACTTAGTTCTATTTACCTGCCCCCCATTTCCCCTTATTTCCACATTTGCTCTTTCTTTTTCAGACTCATTTAAAACCATGACTATGCTCAAAGGATCCACATGGGGAATCAGGGATCAGCTGAAGGAAGAATAGTGGTGACACTTTAAGTTTCACCCACAAGCTAAGCTCCACCCACAGTATCTATTGAAAGTAACTGGTGCAGATTTTCAAAATATGTTTGTGTGGGCTCCATTAACTTGGTCCCCTCTTGGGGAGGGCTTAAGTATGTGTTCTCTGGGTACTCAACAGAACTGGATAGTCTTCCTGAATATGCCACTGACGTGCTGCATGGCCTCAAGCAAGTCCCTTTACCTCTCGGTGCTTCAACCTCCCCTCCAACTCTGTTTTGTTGATATATACTATACGTTCCTTAGGGCAGAGACTTTATCTGGCTGTGTTTTCTGTAAAGCCCTTAGCACACTGGGGAAGGGACATAATTTTAGCCGTCAAACCCACAGGGGTGATGACCGTAGGTGCAGAGCCATGTTTTTTCCTCACCACCTCGAGATAACGCTTGCTTCGCTACGGTTTTACGTCCAGACTGGAGCTGCAGTGGTTATCGGTATTTGACTAAATCCACATTATCTGACCTGCTCTGGAAAAGACCGTTTACCAAGCAATATTGTTTGGCAGATTATGTAGTTAACTGTTTTACTGCATTACCACATGATACTGCATAATACCGCAGTGCGTCGTTTAACGTATTATCGTTTGCTGTATTGCCACTCACCGTATTGCCATTTACTATTTACCCATAATTCCTTTCCTGTTTACCTCCTCCCCGCTTCTGGACCTGGTTTCAGTCCACATGTGGTAACACAGTAATACGGCAAACTGGTTAATGACTGCAGTATTATCAGATTATTCGGTTTGTCAGTTACCCATCATGTTAATTGGTTTACAGCGGAGTAACTGTCAAACTGGAAGAGATCTTCCAGTTTGGTGGATATTAACCATGGATTATAATTTTACTATTTGGTTCAGGTCTACTCAAGATAGGGTAAAAATAAATGCAGACAAGCTGAGGGATAAGGATTGTTTCACATAAAGAATGAAATACATCCGTTGGAGGATTGGGGGAAGAGATTTGTCATCCAGCTTGCAATTTTAATCAATACTGTAAATCTAGTCTGTGATTCTTTTCCCGGCATACAGTTACTCTCCCAAAAGGAAACGGGAGAATCCCACGTGCCATTATTTCTTTCAACCTGAAGATAAACTGTGAGCGTCTCATGAGAAACATTTGTAAAAGATGTATCACATGGTGTAAACACCGACATAAACAAGAAAGTGCCACGGCACTAATGTCCTATGCGCCCATTCCCAGCTCCCCAAGAAGGCACTTGACAGTAATTGCCAGCTACAGAAGAAAAGGGTCCTGTTTAAGGTGCGCAAAAGGACAGTGATAATAACACAGTGCCTGGTGCTGTAGGGGGGGAAATGACTCTGCCTCTTTCTTAGCACTCATGGACATGATGCACTAACATTTGATTCGACAAGTTTGGGGCAGTTTGCACATTTCCCTCCTCCTCCCCATGCCTGCTCACTTGGGGAGCCAAGATTTATTGCCTCTTTTGCAAAGGACAAGGTATGTGCTGGGAGTAGAATTAATCGGGGTTTTTTTTTTTTTTTTTCCCCCGTGTCCATCTTTGCAGCAATGTTGTCTGCTGTCTATGTTCTTAGGGCCAGTGACTTTCCCATTGCCAGTAGCATTGACTGCATTGGGACCAGACTTAGGCTGTTAAGTCGTCGTATAGGGGCTGATGCGCCGATGGCAGAGGTTGGCATAGCCAAGAGCAGTGTTTTCTTATGCCAGCTGCAAACTGGGTCTATAATCTACATTACTCCACTTTCTGGATTGTTAGCAAAATTAGGGAGGAGGCGCAGGGCTTAGTTTGTAAAATAGAAAAGAAAGGTGTTGTGACTCAAGCCTAAGGTTGCCACCTATGCAAATTTAGAAACACTTAGGAAACGTACATGTTGCAGGGCCTGCAATGGCACCTAAGGCGCCAGTGCAGGGCCTGCAACCTGTATTTTTCATAAGCGTTCCTTAAAGATTTGCATAGGTGGCAAATCGAAGTCCCCCGGGTCTCCTGGGTGTCAACCTTGAGGAGGGTGTTTTCTGTGGCTGTGCCGTGACTGTGGAACTCTCTCCCACTGGAGGGTCGCTTGACCACCGACCTCGCCTCTTTCTGTAGACCGTGTAAGACCTGGCTGTTCCGCCATGCCTTTACCAAGGGAGATGGGTTGGGTGGGTTGGGGAAGGTTTGGGTTTGAATTGTTTTAGTTGGGAGATTTTAGGATTGATTTAATTGTATTTTGGTGTTACCTATTTTAATCTGTATTTTAAAATGTTGTTAGCCGCCCTGAGATGCTTTTAGTAGGAGGGGATGGCATATAAATTTTATTAATAAATAAACCCTACTCAAGCCTTCCCTAGAAGTCCCACCCCTTGGCGCTGGAAGCATGTGAAGGGCAGAGTATTCAGTGGGGCCAGTGCAGATATACAGCCACCTCCTCCTCCTCTTGCCCCCAACCCCAGACTCCACCAGTCCCTATTCCTACCCCTGTCCAGCTCTTGCTCAAGGCTGAATTAAGCTTGATGAGGTTCAGGGTTGCCAGTGCTGCTGCCAATAATCTGTCTGGAACCACTGGATCTACTCAAAGGAGGAGAGACTAGAGCTGAGGCTCAGACTGGTGGTTCTCCATCTAGTTGTGGGTGGGGTCTTGCAAAGTAGCAGCAGGGACAGAGGCCCTTTTTAAATGGGTGGGGGTGGTCCGTGAGAGCGCTGTAGTGTGGGCGGTGCATGGGAGCCAGTGTACACGGGCACACACCGATCCCGCCCTTGCATCCCCCTGCACGGAACAACCAGCATTTTTACCAATTGCTGCATGAGTGAGGGGTGGGTGGAAGTGAGTGTAGATGTGTGGGGATGGTGGGTCGCAGGAGCACCCCCATATTTAGACGAGACACTCCCCTGCATGGATGATGGGTGTCCATGCGTGGGAGCGTCTCCTGTAAAAAGGGCCAAAGTCTGGAAGAGGTGCTGGGGCTGAGACCAGGCAAGCTCTCGCCAGAAGAGGCGGTATTGGCTGTACCTGTAGGACAGGTAGCAATTCCCACTACTCAGCATGGTCCTGCCCGTGCCCTGGAAGCCCAGAGGCCAGTACGCATTATGCCTTTACAGGAAAGATTGGCCACTTTCTCATTGCTACTGTGGATCTGAAGAGTCCTAACTGGGCCGAGTGATACAACCATGTCGAAGCATAGGCAGGGACCTGTCTGCTATCTGTGGTGATTAACCGATAATGCAGTGAATTAGGCCAGTCCTCTGCATCAGCAGCCCTCCTGGCCAGAGCCAAAGTGAGCTAGTACCCAGCCAGGCAGGAGGGGCTTTATCTTCAAGCAGAAGGATTGGGACCTACTGTGAGGACTGGGGAATGAGGCCTGTCGGATTGAAGTGCTAAGCTTTCCATGACTTTCCAGCAGGCTCCTAGTCAAAATGGAGGGCAAAGGCCATGTGAGCAAGTATGACCGGTGTATTGCATTCCATTAAATACCTGGAAGACCGCTTCGTCCCCTATGTTCAGTGGTGTTAGGGTCGGCCAAACCCAGCCCCCTTTAATTCCCCTTTAACTGCCAAGTTCATACCGCTAAGGCCTGCAGAAGGACATTCTTTGTGACCGCGTCACAGCGCTGGAGTTCCCAAAGCCCAGGCCTGAGAATCTTTCCAAGGCAATGTAAGAGCTTGTTATCTGGCCAGGTATTTGGTGGTGGGGGATAGGCTTTAGTGGAAGTGGGCTTTTGGGGGGAGATTTTATATTGATGTTGGGATTTTTAAAAATGTGTTTTATATTATTCTTACTCCTACCACTACTACTATTTTATTTTCTGCGTTATTTTCTGTGCTGTAACCCACCCCTGAGCCTTTGGGATATAAAACAGATGAACATATGAATGAATAAACAGATAAATAAATAATGCAGCAGGTATTTTGCTATCCCAGTAAAAATACGAATGTGTTTAACAAACTGGAACGTAGCCAAAATGTGAGGTGATGGTGCTGCACTGCAAGCTGCTTGCTTGACCTGCTTCCAACAGCGGGCGTGTGCAGCAGGTTTGTGACACTGGTTTCTTTAGGAGATTCAGGTACACATACAAATATTCTATGTGTGTCACATACAGACAAATCAACCAGGCTACAGGTCACCAATAATGCACTAAACCATGCCCTGTACAATTTAGGTGCAGCCTAGTTCACACGTCTGTAGACTCCTTGGGTAAAGCCACACGAGGCAGGGCTGGCCATATCCACGCAACAGCAACAGGGTGGGTTGATGGGGAGGGCAGTCCAAATGAGCAGCCCTCCCCCTCCCCCGGCCAACACCAGCCCCTCCATACTATTGGTCTGGCCAAGGAGCCAGCCATATGGGGTTGGACTTCTGGACTCCTGCTGCACTGCAAGATTGACCCGCTGCTGCTAGACAGATGATCGGGGCAGAGGAAAGCGCATGCTCTCCCCACCTGCTAAATAGCTGATATGGGGAGGGGGCCCGGAGGAGCACAGGCACCCTCCCCACCTGCTAAACAGCTGATCGGTGGAGGGGGGCAGGAGGAGAGCACATTCTCTCCTCTGGGCCCCACCTTTCCCCCATCAACTGTTTAGCAGATGGGGAGAGTGCGCACACTCCTCAGACCTCACCTCGCAGCGTGTTGCACAGGTCAACCAGATGAGAGGTGGCCCGTTACCCCACATTGGCCTGGGCGGGGCAGCAGTAGCCCACGATGTGCCACCAGCCTTCTCTAGCGGACGCGTTGCTAATGCTTAGTAGCCTGCCGCCTGGGGCAGAAGTGTGTAAACATCTGGTGGTGTTGCTGGCCTGATAGTCAGCTGCATTGTGGGCTAGTGTGGGGTAATGTTGCACAATGTGGGTTAACGTCTCGTGGGGCCTTATCCCTCGTCTCCTTTGTTTCAGGCAACTTATGAATTGCTTCTTGGTAAAGGCTGAGATGGGAAATCTTGGGTGCATGTGTGCGAGAGCATGGGTGCCAGGAAGGCGATGTAAGGGGTTGCACCCTCCTTGCCCCTGCTGAGCATTGTGGTGTCATGATGCCTGGGAAAGGGGTGTGGTCACGTCAGAAAGAGGCGGAGATTCCCTTTACCCAGTCCTTTTCTGATGTGGTCATGTCATAAGGATCCAGGGCAAAGCAGCCCCCCCACGTCTGAACCACTTGGCTGTAATTCTGCCAGCACCTTTGTGTGTGAGCCCCCTCTTCTCCCCCCGTTCCCCAGCTGTCTTCCTTGAGTCTGGGGAGAAGAAGAGAGCCATGGGGTGCTGCTAAAAAACAAGATGGGTTTGACCCCCCCCGCCCCACTCCATTTTGTGCTTGTGAGGGTGGGGGCAAAAGAAGCCAGAGAGCCCATAAAGAAGGAGACAGCAAATAAAAAAATTGCTCATTATTACTTCTAATGAAACAAGTTACATTTTACCAGTTTTATGAAGAATTTAATATTTCAGCGTGCTGCAGATATACAGCTGGGGTGCTGTTTCCCAGAATTTCACCCTGAGTTCAAATTAGAATTTGCCAATAAAACTCCAGTAATGTTTTTCTTTTACTAGTGACACTTAACAAAATAATTAGGCAATTAATTGCTAGCTCCACGAGGAGGAGCAATTCTTTATTTTTACTTAAAAACAAGTTAAATGTGTGTCACTTATTGATAGAGAGTCACATAATATTCTGTGGCAGAAAACAGCGCCCAGGGGATGCCGGTCTATATGCTGTGAATGCATTTTGAGAGCAAGCAACAAAAACTCAGCTAAATCTTAAATGGGCTTGAAAAGCATTGCTGTTTGCTAATATTGAGTGCCGTGCCACTGATGCTCCCAGTAAGCAACTATCCTGAAGTATCAAAGCTCTGATCCTGCGAGCACTTACGCACACATCAGGATAGACTGGCGTATAAGGCAGGGATGGGGAGCGTCAGTCCCAGGAGCCAAATGTGGCCCTGGGTTACCATACCTCCCCTTTAACACGGGACGCTTATGAAAAATACATGTTGCAGGGCTGCATTGGAACCAATGTAGCCCTGCAATATGTATTTTTCATAAGCGTCCCCTGTTAAAGGGGAGGTATGGTAGTCTATGACAAGCTTTTATGTGGCCTTTTTTTCCAGTTCCTGGCTCTGGCTCTTGGCTCCAGTTTGTACCTCCAACCACTGAAAAAACTGAGCTCACGGTAAGGGAGCAAAGATAAGGGTATGCACGCAAGGCCAGGGGTTGAATCCTGGACACAAATCCATGATCTGGACACACTTTTTCTTGAGTCCATCCCTTAAGCACCCTGCCCCCAACTTGTTTGTAGCCCTTGGAGTTTGTACTAATTTTCAAAGAGGCCCCCCAGGATGGAAAAGGTTCCCCACCCCGAGTATAAGGTATTAGACTTGGACCTCAGAAATCAAGATTTCCAACTTCCAATCCCACCTTAGCCAGGAACTCACTGGGAGCAGGGGAAGCTTTGTGCAGGTCACTATCACTGTCACTCAGCCTGAGTTCCCCATCTGTAAAATGGGAATAATAATGGCCTACCTAACAGGAATGTGTGGTGACAGATAAGGATTGGAGAACAATAGAAAAAATAATGATGTGAGTAGCTGTTACACAATGTAGGATAAGCACATGCTTAACTTTAAGGCTATGAATATTTACTGGAGCCAAGAGATTATTTATTATTAATTATTTTGACTTCTATCCCACCCTTCCCCATAGACTCAGGGTGGCTTACATAAAATGGATACCTCTATATTTTATTCTCTTTGCAAAATATCATTGAACTGTCACGGAAATCTCTTCTTGGAGCCTAGAGGCCTGAAGATAATAGGAAACGAATTCTAATGCTGGAATATGCAATTGTTACAGGGATGAAATCTTGACACCAATGGAATTTTTCCATTTCATTTTAATAGGGTCAGGAATTCATCCAAAATTTACGTGAGTTACATGCAATAAAAACACACACTTTTCTCTTTTCTCCTTAATCAAACATCGTGTTGTACAGTGCAAGGATCTGGGAGCTGCTCCCCTTCCCTTTCTAAATAAGGCAGCAGAGAAACACGATTGTCTCAAAGCTTAGTTGAGATGTTAATGCTACTGCAACAGCTTAACAAACAGCTATTTAACTACTGGGCAATATGCAAAGTTCTTCTCTAGTGGTGGAGTTAAAAGAATCAACCAGGTCTTGCATCTCTAGTTCAAGCGTTGGAGCTTTGAGAAAGAAATCTGAAGGCTAAGTAGTTAAGTTTTACTTATGTGAGGGGATGTTTTATGTTACAAGTTTGCTTTTTCAAACTATTTTTTTAAAATAAGGGCAGAGGTGGGATGGCACTTCGTGGGCAGAATTGTCCATCCTCCCTCTCTCTTTGGATTGTCATGCACTAAACCATGCCCTGTACAATTTAGGTGTAGCCTAGTTCACACGTCTGTAGACTCCTTGGGTAAAGCCACACGAGACAGGGCTGGCCAAATCCACGCAACAGCAACAGGGTGGGTTGATGGGGAGGGCAGTCCAAATGAGCAGCCCTCCCCCTCCCCCGTCCAACACCAGTCCCTCCATACTATTGGTCTGGCCAAGGAGCCAGCCATATGGGGCTGGACTTCTGAACTCCTGCTGCACTGCAAGATTGGCCCGCTGCTGCTAGACAGATGATCGGGGCAGAGGAAAGCGCATGCTCTCCCCACCTGCTAAATAGCTGGAGCCAAAAGGGGCATATGAAGGCTCTGTGTAAATTGCCCTCAAGGTAATTCCACTGATCCATGGGGAGAAGCCTACAGCATGATCTAGAACAGGAGAGGACAGAGGTTGGGACACATTATCCAGTTCTCTAGGAGTCAACCCAAGATAGTCTATTAGGAGCCCCCAGGCAAGACCTCTATCAGTCCCACCAGCTTTCTGCTTCAGGCCAGGATCCTACCAGTGGCTCCAGGTTCCCTCACAGGGCTCCCTCCTGGGAGAGCGCTCACCATCTCAACAGCTGACCTCGGAAGTGGAGAGGAGCACTCAGGAGGGGGTTAATGCTCAGTTTCCTCTCCCCTTAAAGAAAGCCTTCCCTGCCATACCAGGCTGAGGCACTCTCTTAGCTCCCCCTCTGCCCCGCAGACGCCCTCCTTGCAGGTCCAGTCCTGCTATCCTCTCTGAGGTGATCTCTGAAAGGCCAGTCCCCCTTGCCACCGTGTGGTCTACTAAAAAGTACCTCACAGTTGACCACAACTGATGTCTTGGCCATCCCTGATCTAGACAGACATGGCCCATACCTACATCCAACACTATTACTACCTACCTAGCCTGATGACCAACAAGTAATCCTTTGCAGTAGCCTGAGTCCTCTAGACCTATGATACTAAGGCATCTGTTTCTGATGTTCCCTTGACTGCTCAGCTCAGATTTTATCAAGCCATTGATTCACATTTATTTTCCTTCTCCTAATCTGGGTAGGAGGCTTTTGAGAAATGACTTGCAATTTATGATGCTTATCAGTGTTTCTCGCTCACTGTGTAGGAGAAAGTATGAGGAACATATTTCATGATGAAGTGGGTTTCTTCTACAGTTAACAGGACAAAATGAAAGCCAAGCAATGCATCAGTGTAATATGTCAAGGGGGTGAGGTGGGGTTCAGTTTATTAGACATAATACCCAATTTCCAAAAACGTGGAAAATTACAAACTGGGCCCCTGATTCAGGGAAACAACTCTGTCTAGGAAAGCAGAAAGGCATGCACTTAGAACAAGGGTGAAGAAATTCAGGTCTTGGGATCAAATGCGGCCTGTGGCTAGTTTTTGTGTGGCCTCTTTCTTGTTCCTAGAAACAGGAACAGGAAACTGGCCCCTAGATCCAGTTCCTGTCCCCAATCACTGAAAGATTGAGCTCAGGGTAAGGGACCACAGAGGCGGGCATGCACACAAGGGTAAGGAACAGATCCAGGATCGGATCTGATTTGGATTTAGGGTTGCCATACCTCCTATTTAATCCAGGACACTTATGAAAAATACATGGTGCAGGGCTGCATTGGTTCCAATGCAGGACTGCCTTGAAACCAATGCAGCCTGCACCATGTATTTTGGTGGTATGGCAACCCGGACTCCTCCTGAGCACATGCATAAATACCCTGCCTCTAACTTCTATGGTGCCCTCTGAGCTTGTCCTATTTTCCCTGCAAGGGAAAAGGTTCCCCAGTCTTGGCTTAGAGTTAAGCACATGCTTATGTCCCATTGAATAGAACTGACAATGCTATGCACATGCTGATGTGCTTTCCTGAACAACGAACAGATGTACGTCTGTGTTTAACTGGTGTGTTAAATCAGGACCTGATTTATGTAGAAAATACAAATTGATTACAAGGTGTAATACCTTTGTTTTGTTTTTCAGTTGCAATCATCATCAACAAGGATCCTCTATACGCAAAATATCACTGAACTGTCATGCAAATCTTCTTGGAGCCTGGAAGCCTGCAGATAATAGGAAACGAGTTCTAATGCTGGAATATGCAATCGTTACAGGGATAAAAGCACGGTAGCCAGCTTGAGTTTTGTTTGCTGTGCTGACCCTGGGAGACTGAGAGGAGCTTTGTGACTTCTGAAGTGAGCAAACATTGGGGGTCAGCTAAGAGCTGTGGCCAATGGGTCATTATTTTTTACAAGGTAAGGCTTTTCCCACAGGAAAGACATTGCTTGGAAGTTTCAGGCTTTATCAGCACATGCTGTTGTCTTTGTTAACCTGGGTATTTATCAGGGGGGGAAATACAAATTAGTTTGTTTCTTCATGAGTAATCTTTGCAAGTAAATTCCAACCCCTTTGCCCCTATGTTGTGTCTTAACTCTGACAGCTAGTTTCTGATCCTCTCTGCACTTCCTTCCTCAACAAGTATCCTTAAGGAATTCAGTGGGATTACTCATGGAGTAAGGTCTTAGATAGTGCTGAAACTTGATTTTTGAAATGACTCGTTTTTTACTGAGCATCTTGGTATTCTACTCAGTTTTACTGAGTAACGGAGGAATTGGTCTGGTACTTGATCCGGTGTAAATCCTCAGATGGGCAACATATGGGGCTTTTCCTGCAACATACGGCACTTTCCCTGGTCCTATATAATGGAACACGGTACTCGGTACTAGGAAAATACTCGCTACTCAGTTTTATTTTACCGATTATTTTACCAAGTTACCAAGGATCGTCTTAACACTTAGAACGGATCCTTGGAAACTCAGAAATACTCATGATTTTTTTTTTTTTTTTTTAGAACTCAGTGAGTGGTGCTGAGGGACTGCTCTTTGTCTCCCCGGGACCTCTCGTGTGGAGTCCCGCATGGTTCTATTCTGTCCCCTCTCCTGTTCAACGTGCAGCTGCTGGGCGAGGTTGTGTGAAGGTTTGGTGTTCGGTGTCATCAATATGATGACACCCAACTCTACTTCTCTGTTTTATCTGATCTAGACTAAGCAGTCTCGGTGCTTACTTGGTGTCTGGCGGGGACTGGATGAGGGCGAGCTGTCTGAGGCTGAATCCTGACAAGACAGAGGTGATGTTAGTGGGGAGGGCGGTGGGGTTGGCATCCCCCATCATTGATGGGGTTCACCCTTCATTGGTCCCTCAGGTTTGTAGTCTGGGTGTGCTCTTCGATTCCCAGCTCCGCTTGGATGCCCAGGTGGGGGCTGTGGTGAGGAGCGCGTTTTTCCAGTTAAATCTGGTGCGGTGGCTTTGGCTGTACATCTTGGACTCCAACCTGGCCACTATCGTCCATGCTTTCATCACCTCAAGACGCGCTCTTCGTGGGGCTACCCATGGTGATGGTTTGGAGACTGCAGCTCGTGCAGAATGGAGCAGCCCGCCTCCTTATGGGGATGGGTCACCATGAGCACATTACCCCAGAGCGCCATTCTTTGCACTGTCTGCCTTAGTCTTCCGGGTCTGATTCAAGGTGTTGGTGCTTATCTATAAAGCCCTATATGGCCTAGACCCTACCTATCTGCAGGACCGCCTCACTCCCCGGGCTCTGAATTGACCCCTGCTGTCAGCCAGGAACGTCTTTCTTGAAGTCCCCCAGATATCTCGGGGGGTGACTATGGAGAGAGTGTTCTCGATGGCCATATCAAGGCTATGGAACTCCCTTCTGGCGAGGCCCGGGTAGCCCCGGACCTCTCCTCCTTTCGACAACAATGCAAGATCTGGCTGTTCCACCAGGCTTTTGGTGAGGCAGATGAGTAAGGGGTAGGGGGTTGAGGTTAGGGAGGGAAGGGTTTTTTGTATTTTCTGGCACTCCACCATGTGGATTTTTAATGATATTTTATGATATTTATATTGTATTTACTGTTGTTTATATTATTGCATTTAAAATTTTTAAATTTGTAACTTGCTAATCTCCCCAAGCTGCTGTCAGCAAGGGGGGGCGTGGGATATAAATTATGTAATAAATATAAATAAAACTTAGGGCCACTAGGACGTTGGAACAACCAGACATGACAAGTTGCCCGCTGTGGCCTGCTTTGCCCCACTGGTCGCTGTCCTATTTGGTTTATAGCCACCAGGTGTTGACTCGGAGTATCCTGGGTCATGCTGGCGTCTAGCCCAGGCTCTCATCTTGGCAACCAACTGAAGCAACAGGGCCCACCAGACTGGGGTCAAAGTGGGCCTGTATGAACTGGGGCAGCCATCCACACCTGCAGCCATCCACACCTGCAGATGTGTCTCATAGACACTGTGGGTGGGGGGACAAGGCCTTTGAAAGTCACAGAAACTTGCTACAAGCTCTGGTGAGCCCGGTTCCCCAGTGATCACGCCGGGACCAGCTCGCCGTGCTTACCCCTCCCCCAGGGTCCGTGGCAGGGTAGTGTGAGGCGGTTTCCGAGGTAGCCACACTGGAGCCGCCCATTAGAATTCCCCCCACACTCCACCTGAGAGGCTGTTCCGCAGCTGTGTCACGCAGCGGCCACGGACCCCCCCCCCCCCAGCCTTGCTCATTTAAAAACACACAAAATCACTAGTCACTTTTGAAAATCATGGCATTTGTGTTACAGGTAACACAAGTGCACTTTGAGATCAGTTCAAGACAGACAGACATCAGCATGGAATCCCCTTGCAAGGCCTGTCTTACATGGAGCCTAAGTAGCAAGGGTGTTTTACGGTCTTAAGTTTTAATGGCTCTTGCTGTGAGTTCAGGGAGGCTGATGGAGTCCTTGAAGCATAATTTTACCAGCCTGAGGCAAACGGTGACCTGTCCTTCATTGGTTTTGACTAGCTGGGACTGGGAGCACACTTCTAATTTACCACTTTCAGGTTTACTATTCAGTGCAGAGGCCTAGATAAAGTGGAAGCAAATGGAGCTTGCTGCAGATGTGTCTTAGCATGGCTAATGCACCGCTTAGCTCTAATCAGTCTATTGTTTTTAAAATAGAATGCACTGACTCTTTTTGCTATTCTGTAACTACTGCATCATAAAGCAATCCAAAAATGAGAGGAGCAAGCCTCTGAGGGGCTAAGCAGCTCCTAGGAATGGCATCCTAACCCCCTGAAGACAATTCGCCATGATATATTTTATTTATTTATTTAAATTTACATTCTGCCCTTTCTCTAAGGTTCAGGGCACATTACAGTATATTAAATAAGGGCCTCTTTACATCTATGGGATTATCTCCCATATATCCAGCCCCGCCCATGTATGGCCAGGTACCTCCTCTCGGGTCTGTCCGAAAGGGCCAAATATTTGTTCAGGTGCGCCCGATTAAATGCCCTCCCCTCCATGGTGTTGGAGGGGCGGTTTACTGCTACCGCCTTCTCCGACAGATTTTGTCCCTTTGATGGACTGCATGTGGAGACGGCGGACCATATTATGTTTAGCTGTTGCCTATATGACTCTCTGCGCACCTAGTTTCTGTCGGCCTTCTTGCTGCAATTCCCAGACAGATCTGAGAAAAATCTGCTTGTGATGGCCTTGGTGGACACGGATTCTTCAACTACTAAGTCGGTTGCCCATTTTTTGGTGGCACTGGCTGCAGTTAACCTCCGGAAATTATTTCTTCAGTTTAAACAGCCATTGTTCTAATATGTAGGGTCATGACACTTAGGGGTTTGACCAAGGGAAAAGGGAATCCCTGCTTCTTAGCGATTATTTATTTATTGTCTTTGTTGATTTTCTAATTATCAGTGCTATTGTGGATTGGGCGATATGTTTCGTCACTTTTGTGTTTTGTCTTGTTGTGTTTCTTTGGCCAGTGGCCGCAAATAAACAAATAATAATAGTATATTAAATATATGAGATAAATACACTTACATTAAAAATCCTTTTAAAATCCTTTTAAATCTCCAGCCTCCCCCTCAAACCCTATCCCTGTCTGCCAGGTGGTTGGCCAAATCAAAAGGTCTTACGCTGCCTCTGAAAAATGCTCAGACTTGGGCTTTGGTGAACCTCTAGAGGGAAGGGAGTTCCATAACTACAAAGCAGCAATGGAGAGCGCCTCTCTGTGCACCTGTGGTGTATAAACGTGACACACGGATGGTCCCTGCTGCAAGAGAGCACTCCTGGCTGGCCTCAGGGGCGCCAATGGGACATCGAGGAAGAGGCAATCCTTCAGATATGTGGGGCCCAAACCATTTAGAACTTTGTTGATCAAAACCAAACCAGCACCTTAAATTGTGCCCAGAAAGCTATTGGGAGCCAGTGCAGATTCGGAAGCATGAATGTAAGACCATTATAGACTATTCATTAACACTAGAGAATGTAGCATTTTATACTGGATGTTACCCAAAATTTTCCAGGTGACCCCATTTTGAGACTTAAATAGATTCCTGTGATCCCAGACAACAATAAGGTCTATCAATCAAGATCACACTCCCAACTACAGATGGCATGACACCCCCCCTCCCCCCACGTCGCTTAGATTGTAAGCCCTAGGGCAGGGACCATGTCTATTCAATTACTTTGTAAAGCACCAGATACACTGCTGGCGCTATATAAATGCTTGCGTTGCTAATAATAATAATAACTAATAAGTGGGGATGCTGATACACACCTTGAGAAACTCCATCTTATACAGTCAAATCCAGTAGCCATGGAATCTGATAGTATCTGACATTTATGTAACCTCTTTCATTGCAAAGGGTCTAAAAGCTTCCCTACAACATATATCAGAAATATGTTGTCCAGGGACCCATGCTCACTGCGTTTCCCCCCATTGGTGGCAATAGGGAAAACACAATGAACATGGGTCCCTGACACTGTTGCCCAGTGGAGAAATGCAGCTACATCTGGGGTGGGGCTTTGCAATTGTTCACCAGCAAACAGTAACATTATCTAACGTTGCAGTGCTGTCTTCTGTTCACGTCTCAGGCTCTCTTCCCCTATAGCACACGCTGCCCCTTCTAGGATGAAAAGGTACGGAGGGAGGGATGAGGTGGAGGGACAGAAAAGGTGTGCTCTCTCTTGGGGGCTTGAAGATGCAGCTAAGGGGGCAGGAGGTTTAAAACCCAAGGCCCTGATTCTACCCCCAAAATGGGCTCTGCATACATGAGATCACTGGATAAAGAAGAACAGACCAAGGTTGCTGGGATAGGATGGGGAATTTTAAGGCACTGATTGTCTTAAGCAGCAGCAGCTTTCTGCCCTAAATGCAGAAATGTGGAAAGATGCAGAGAATCCTTCCAAACAGGTGCTCTGACGCTGATGCACCAGACCACAAGCTCATTGGGGGTAAATTAGCAAAGTTCATTTGATTCCAGTAGAGTTAGACCAGTTTACACCAGCTGGCCCACATGCTTCCTATCATTGTGGGATTTACTCCACCTCCCACCCCCAGTTGTAGGTTTGTGCACAAAGATGTGTGTAAAGATACGAGGGTGTGAATGTGTCCAAGGGTGTGTGTAGAGGTGTTAATGATGTGGGTGTGACAAAACGCAGTAGGGGGTGCTATACAGTGAAGCCACCCACCTTATTGGGTTACGTCTAAAGATTGCTGCCACCACCGGGAACCAGGAAACTGGAGGGATTCACACCTTCCTGGATATGTGAACCCCCAACACAACTCTGGCTCTTTGCCCACAGCTCCCCTGGCACCCCTCTTGTTGAGGTCAGTCACCCTAGGGTCGCTCTCCGTAGGCAGAGCTGCAGAAAACTGTGTGTCTTGCAAGAACTCCCCCTTCGTGGGTACAAATACTTCTAACCTTTAAAGGTGCCAGAGACTGTCTCTTTCCAGCTGCTGGTCCTTAAACTCAGGCATAGACACATTCATTTTACGAAACAAAAGAGGTGCTTTATTTTACAAAGGCAGAAAAACAGGTTTGGCAACAAGGCTAAGTTAAAAGGCTTTGGATAAAGAGGGAAGCAAACTTAAAATAAGAGTCTCAGATCTTGGGGATTGCGTGTCCCCTGGTTTGGGTAGCCGCCTCCTAGGACTGAGGGTAGAAAGGCAGTTGCTTGTACTTACAGACTCCTTCTCATCACCTGTGCAGGTAGAAACAGGTGAGGCACATGTCTTAGCTGGCTCTCTGCCAGCAGCCTGTTGCAGTTTGGGAAGCGAAAGTCAGAGAGGGAGAGGAAGGGGTGTGACCTGGCTTTTTAAGCTCAACCCCTCCTCCCCTTTGGGAATCACCTCCAGGTAGGGGTTTCTCCAATCCAGGTGAACTGCCTGAGCCCTCTGACCTGTGATGTCACTTGGGTGAGACATCATGGCGTTCACCTTGAGATACTGATCCCTGTCCTTGGCTTTTGGAGCATGCCCAGAACACTTGTCCTGTGACCTTGCATTTTTCCAGGCCCTGGGGGGGCGTGGTTGATAGGGTGTAGCAGAATGTTTGTCTAGGGTACTCTGGAAGGGAAACAGGGGCATTTTGCCACAGTGGGTGTGTAGAGGTGTGCAAGGATTGAGAATGTGGAGGATTGTGTATGTGTAGGACTGTGGTGTGTGTGAATGTGCAAGGGTATGTGTAGGGTAGGGTGTGTGTGCAGAAGGTGTAGGTGTGTGAATCTGTGGATGAATGTGTAGCACTGTGAGTGTGTGTGGAGGTGTGTATAGGGTTGTGTGGTAGGGGTGTGAATGCATTCATGGGTGAATGTGGAGGTGTGAATGTATATGGAGCTGTGCATATGACTGTGTGTAGGGATGTGAAGACGTGTAAGGGTGTGCATCAAAGTGTGTATGGTGTTTTGAGTGTGCTGGTGTAGGTTTGGATACAAGCGAGGTTGTGTTAGAGGTGTGAATGTCGGGGTATAGTGTGAGTGTGTAGGGGTGTGAATGAAGGTTTTGTGTGCAGAGCTATGATTGTGTATAGGGTTGTGCATGGGTATGGTTGTTGTTGGTGTGTGAATATGTATAAAGTGTGTGTGTGTGTGTGTGTGTGTGTGTGTGTGTGTGTGTGTGAAGGGTTGTTGAAGGGGAGGTATGCAGAAGCTTTCTCTGCTGGCTCCACGACATTTATTTTAGCTCTTATAAATAAAAACATGAGCCAAGCAACTCTGTAAAACTATTTACAGAACAACTTTAAATTGTTGATGCCTTCGGGCTAAGCCCTGAATGCTCAAGTTTATGATGTATAATGTCCCCAGCTACCATGGCCCCAATTTGGACACACCTGCCATTAACACCAGTGTGGCAGTTATTTTACTGGGGGTGACAGATTGTGAGGTAGGGAGAGTAATTCAGACTATTACCCAGGTGAAGGCATGAAAGCTCGGTGATATATGAAGACCACTTAAATTCATTGTATCTTGTACATCACATCTTTGATAGATTATAGCTGTGGCATTAAAATGGAAATGGTTTCTCTGAGGCCTGACAGGGGCTGGGGTGACCTCTGACCTCCCTCTGAGGAATGTGACTGACCGAATTATCAGTTAAGAGAAAAATCTACGGGGAATAGACTCACAGTGATGGAGAATACACCATGCATATATATTTTTTTTAACTTTGGGTTTGATTGAAAGCCGCATCGCTTAAATCTTCTCCCTCCCTCACTCCTGTGCTCTTTTCCTCTTCCCCTCCCCCCATTCTCTGCAGCCGATCCAGGCCCCTTCAGCTTGGGTTTCATAGCAGCAGGCCTCCCCGATATTGATTGAAAAATTGTTATTAGAGATAGTAGGGCCTCCTGAATGCTGCCTACTGATTTAATTTGGAAAACATTTAATTTTATGAAGCGGTAAATGGCAGTGGCACGCTCCCTCGTGTTAGGGAGCAGCTGGCTTTTAAGCTGCTCGCTGTCCCTAGTCCCAAGCGTCCTCTTGGCAATCATGTGTTCCCTTCCCCTTTGCTTAACAAGTTATTTCAATTTCTAAACGAATGCTGAACAAGAGAAAGACAACATGCAAATTGAGCGCCAAGCCGCCATTCACACATGAAAAAGTTCCCCTGGAATTCCCTCAACTCTGCCTGGCGCCCCCTCACATCCACCCCCCCCCTCCCGCTCTCTGCATCTGTCATGAAAAAAACAGACTCCTTGTTCTCGTCAGATTGTTTTTACCAATGACCTGACACCACCATCTATAATTAATTACATCATTTACATTAGACTATTGACTAAACAAATACATAAATCATAGGCAGAGTCAATAGATGCAGACATATTTAATCATGTTCTAACTAATGATTACTGCTCCCATAATGCAATAATTATTTTCAGCAGCTGACTTGAATTAATCTTCTGTCAAAGTGCCATCCGAGGAAAGAAAGCCGACCAAGATGAAGATGAAGAAGGTGGCATCGGTGATGGAAAAGCTGTCCAATCTCTCCCCCTTTCCCTCCTTCTCTGGGCCCAGTTCTTGAAGGCCCTGAGCGCTTCCTGGGCCACATTTTATTGAAACATTTATGCTCTTAGATACCATTGAGTTCAACTATAGTTGTGGAAGTTTGAGCAGTTGGCCAGAGGTGCTGAGTATCTTACATAGGCGTGGGAAGTTCAGATTCCAATTAATCCGTAACTGCACGGAATGGGCCATTATGGGTTAACCCAAACTGAACTGGAATAGAGTGACATCAAGCCTGTTTCAGTTCAGTTCTAAAATACAAAAGAAAAGAAAATGAATGCGCATGAGCAAAATAGGCAAAAATGTATTGCTCATGTGAAAATGGTCACCAGACAATTCTGCGCACGCATGCCCTTTTCCAAAATGGCATCATGAAGAAAAGGAAAAGGGCAGCTGTTCGGTGCATGCGCAGTGGCTATCTTTCACATGCGCAGACCGGCCGCCCCTTTTCAAAAGGGGGTGCATGCACAGAATGATCCGGCGACCATTTTCACATGTGCAATAATTTGTTTAACTTTTAAAATAATTTTTTATTTTAAAATTACTGTGCATGTGAAAAATAGCCCCTGGACCATTCTGCTCTTGTGTATCCTTTTCCAAAATGGCGGTGGCAGTGTCACCTCCATTTTGGAAAAAGGCAGTCTACCCATGCGCAGTGGGCACTTGTGTATGTGCAGACCAGCTGCCTTTTTACAAAATGGCAGCAATGCTGCTGCTGCCATTTCAAAAAGGACACACATGTGCAGAATGGTTCAGTGGCCATTTTGCACATACACAGTAATTAAAAAAAAATAAATTAAAATTATTTTTTAATTTATTTAAATACGGATCGGTAATACAAATCCACATTTTCCATGTCTGAATTTTATTTGTATTTGTAAAATATTTGGCTATGGTGGAAGCTGATGCTGTGAATAAATGAAGGAAATCCACATTTAAATCTGATAACTTTGAGGAAATTAAACAAAAATAAAACAAAACGAATTTTCATCCAAAGGACCACCCCCTACAAGAAGTAGGTTCTTTCTTTACCTATTCGTCTTCCCCCACTTTTCTTTTTCTCTTTCTCCTCTTTTCTCTCCCGCATGCTGTCCCCGCACATCCCATGTTTGGGGCCTGATTCAAAGTACAGTCAGCGGAGGACCAGTCACTGACTGAGTGATCTCTTCCTTTCTCCTGACTTTTCCAGTGTCTTGTCTCTGTCTTTGAATACACCTGACTCATGGGCTCCTTCAATGTACTTGATTTGCAGGGACAGTGAGTGCATCCAGAAAGCAAGCCAAATCTACCTCCGTGGAACTCTGAACAATGAACATACAATATTCTCTGAAAAAGCTAATGCAATTAGGATGAACTTAGCTCTCATATCATTAAAAGCCTTTCAAAGAGCCTTTTAATTTGCAAGGGCCTTTCATCCGCTTGCAAGGATTTGTCTGCTCTGCACCTCCTGGCACAGTCCCATAAGGACCTCTTTGCAAATGGCCAAACCCAGAGCAACTCCGATCTCTTCCCATGAACCTCAGCGGTGGCTCAATCCTGCTTTCGCGTACGTTTTTCCACTGATGCTAATGGAAATAGGATGAGGCCAGGGCTTGATTTGTTGGGGGTTTGACAGGGCTCAGCCCTGGCAATTAAATTCAAGGGGGGCGGGCTGAGCCTCAGGGAATGTTTTCATAGGAGTGTGCACCCCCAAATGTGACAGACCAGGGAAAGGTCAATATTGGCCATTTCAGGGTTAGAATTCCTGTTTTATATTCAGCTGTAGGGAGAAAGGTTAGTTCAATGGTTGCTACTAGGGTTCATTTCCCTGCTCTGACAAGTTTTGGGGCAGATGGCATGGCTTCTGGGGCAGGCCTGGACCCTGGCAATACATTTTAAAAAATAAATTAAATGCTGGATGAGGCTGCAGGGACCACCACTTCAAAGAATGGGGCATCAAATAATTAGCTCACGGAGGACTAATAAATGTGGCATAAACCTTAACAGAACCATTGTCAAAACTAGAGGCAAATCAGTTCTCATTCAGATGAAACAATGTCAGGAAATGGTGTGACTTTGCTATCTGTACATGCTTGAAATTGTATGGTCTAAAACAAGAGTGTGCTCTTGGAAACCTTTTCTTACTTATTGGTTGCCTTGAAAATTAGTACAAGCTCTGCAGACATTAGGAGTTTGAGGCATGGGATGGGGAGGAAAGGGTGGATCCAGACTGTGAATCTGTGTTATGGATCCATCCCCTGTCCTCAAGTCAGTGCCTACCTTTATCTCCACTTCCTTCCCTTGAGTTAGTTCACTCTTTCAGTGCATGTGGATAAGGACTGGATCCTCAGGTCAAGTAAATCGGCAGGTCAGATTTGGCCCACAGATGGGAGATTCCTCACCCCTAGTTTAGGACATGGGTACAATCCCATATTAGAAAGACACATCTGGTCCACTTAAAGCTATATCATAGATAGGTGGTGGTGTTTGTTTATTTTTTACCCAAACACTCCATGAATTGAGGGTTTTTTGTTTGTTCTGTGTCCAGGTTAAGATACCAAATATCTGGAAACTGATGTCCTGAACTGGCATCGCCATGTATGGCAATGTCTCTTCGGGTTTTCCAGATCTGGCCCACGAGCCTTGTTTCTATACTGGTGCCACTGCTCCATCTCTTCATTCTCATTGCCGTGGTGCTGAAGCATGGAGAAATGTGCATGCAGTCTTCCCTGTTCCTTCTGTGCTCACTGTTGTTGTTCAGGATTCAGGTTTCAGTTGTCATTGATTGTCATTTAGTGGATGCTTAAGTTTATAGAGGTCTTGAAGGAGAAACAGATAAGCAAGGAGCTTGATTAGGGGGCAGGAGATGGCTGTTTCAAGGCTAGCTCAATGGATGAGGAGAAGAAGAGACTTCTGGATAATGTCTCTTCTGAATATTCTTTGTTTGGGACTTCAAAGCAGCCAGAGTTAGTCACATAAAGGTAGGTAGGACCCTGAGACCATTTTAGATGCTCCTCCGTGAACTGGAAGTTGCCCGGGCACCATTAAGAAACAGTGACACCGCACGACTCCGGGGTGTTTCGAGACTCAGCGTAGATAAGACCTTGATTCCGAGGTCTATCTACACCTTGATTTATCTACGCCACTGTTTCTAAAAGGGCCTGGGCGGCTTCTGGTTCACGGAGGAGCGTCTATATTCCACCCCCGCGGGGGTTTCCCAGCGCCGCATGTTTAAACTGCGGGAGAAATCCCGCTCATATAAAATCAGTCTGAGTGTCTAAGGCTGCTTTTAGACGAGCGGGTCGCTGTTGCGCAACCTGCTTGCGCGATTTTTCAAAATCCTGCAAGGCAGGATTTAGACGAGCCGATGGCTGCAATCAGGCGCATTGTTTGCTGACCGCGAATTAAATACCTCAATCATCTAAAAGCAGCCTAAACTCATTAAACACCTTTGAAAATCCTGGTCTATGACTGACATGTCCTACCATCTCCTCAACTGTTGAGCCAGTAAGCCTTGTGATTTAGGAAACTTCAGTACTAGGGAATAAAGCTTCACTCCATGCAACCCTGGACATTTAACAGGCTTTCAGGTTAGCCAGAGGTTTTTTTTATAAATGGTTGCTTAACAAATTGAGATGGCAGTATTATTTATTTATTTTATTTTATTTTCATCTAGAGAGAGGGTGGTTGGCCTGTTGGTCCCAAATGTAAGAGATAGAGACAAAAAATAAAAACAGACATGATGGTAGCCCGCTTAGGTCTGCTGTGGCCTGCTTTGGCCCACGCATCACCAGCACATCTGTTTTTGCATCACCAGATGTTGGCCCGGAATTGCCCCTGACTGTGTCAGTGGCTAGCCTGGGCTCTAAACTCGGGGAAACTGCAGAAGTCACAGCCTGGGCTAAGGCTCACCCAACTGGTCCAAAGTGGGCCAGAACAGGCCCCAGTCGGCTAGTACATCTGTTGTGGCCCACGATGACCTGACTCAGATCAGGGCCTGCCATGACTGCCTGTCATGGCAGGGGTGTGGGGCATGGGGAACAGCGCAGGAGTAGGGTTGCCTGCCTGTCCATCTGGTCTGGTCCTCCCCCTGTCTGAGGCAGGCGGGTGACAGCCCGGTCACAGGCATGTATGGTTGGTGCTGTGTCATGGTCCAGACCATGTCCCCTGTGGGTTTCCACCTGAGGCTGAGTCATGGGATTGGAAAGGGGTGGGGTGGGGTGTTGGCTCCCTGTTGGCCAAGGCCCTGGGAATCTCCTCCACCTGTGACCACTCTGCTGTCCCTCCACCTGTGACCACTCTGCTGTCCCTCCTCCTGTGACCACTCTGCTGTCCCTCCTCCAGGTAACAACAAAAAGGGGAGGTGTCCTGAGGGCCGTGCCCTCTAGGCGGGGGCCAAAGGACACCGCCAAAGTGAGAAGTGCCATTGGCGGTAGGCATGGGCGAACAGATCGCGGTTCGTGTTCGGCCGTTCGGTTCGGCCGCGATCGGTTCGTGTGTTCGCGTTCGGCCGTTCGGGTCGGCCGTGTTCGGTTCGTGTGTTCGTGTTCGGCCGTTCGGACGTGCCTCGCGTTCGCGTTCGCCCGTTCGGTTCGGCCGTTCGTGTTCGGCCGTTCGTGTTCGGTTGTTCGGGCAGGTCGTACGTTCGTGTTCGGCCGTTCGGTTCGTTTGCCATCGGGTTGTACGTTCGTGTTCGGGCGTTCGGTGTTCGGGTGGTTCGCGCGTTCGCGTTCGGCCG
>QEPC01013801.1:437525-457148 GCA_003113815.1 Sphenodon punctatus | reverse complement strand
TGGCGAACATCTGGCGGCCACCAAACAGACGTTCGAGGCACATTGACCACAGGTGGGTATTCACCGTGGTTTACTGTGATCTCGTAACGTCTGAAAATACCCTGAGGCTGTAGGGGAAGGACAGGGCATCAATTTAAATAAATAAATACATATTTGGTTCTACTTTACCGGAGGTATCCACATCAGAGATTTCATTTTGGGTTATTTTAATAATTCAGTCATTCCAGTTCGATCTATATGGGCATTTTGACAGTTTGGTATTTCAGTTACCTCATTTCAGTGCCATTGTGTATGCGAAATAGCCAAAACGATGTTGCCAAAATACTGGGATGCCCCAAATAAACTAACCAAAATACCAAAACAAAAGAAATACCTGAAATGAAATAAGAGAGTAAGGGTGTATGGGAATATCTGTTTCAGTTACAGGTAGCATGCAGACATTTGGATAGCAATCCAAAAATGCTATGTCCACAAATACAAAGTTGATTATTTTTGTTCAGCTCTGTTTGTCGCTAAAGCATATTCTGTGCAATTTAGGAGCAGCCTCATTCATGTGTCTGTAGACTCGTTGTGTCAAACTCACTTGTTCTAGACAACGTAGGAAGGAAGGAAGGAAGGAAACAACCCAATTTAAAATTTTCATGAAAAATTAAAAAAAATAAAGAAGCAAAAGGAAGGAGAGAGGAAAGAAGGAATGATGGAAAAGAGTAAAGAAGACAAATAGATCTCCTTTGAATCTTTTGCAATGAAAGCAACTTTTAAATATTTTTGAAAACTTTTATTTTTCCATTTTTTGTCCCGTGTTCTTTGTACTACACTTGCCCTCACAGACTTCCAGCTATCCATAGCCACTTACTTTGGAATAGTCCCACTGAGACCCTCGAAGGGTGAAAACAAACATAACACTAACTTTAACACCACTTTAACACCGCTTTAACATTTTTAATGCATGTTTCAGGACTGCATAGGGCACCAATACAGCCCTGTAGCATGCATAAGAAATGTTACAGTGGTGTTAATGTGGAGTTAGTGTTATGTCTGTTTTCACCCAAAGTCATGTTATTCCTTTTAATGTCCTTGTTAGGACTCTGTGGATGAGTATGGGACTCTAGAATTTTTTTAATGCTGACTTCAGTGTGGGAAGATGTAACAACACACTGTATTTCACACCTCCTACCTCTTCAGTATTCTTTGCTTTGATTGGCTAATGGACCCTTCCTGCTTTCCACTACTAATGTCTCAGCTGACTTCCCTGGGTACTGAGGAGGTAATTCTGTCACAGATCTAGTGTTTGCTGGGTTGGTTCTCTGCCAAGCGAGCTCATGCCATGTCTGTGTGGATGAGCATTTTAAAGCTGAATTAAAGTTGAAGCAGGAAATTCAAAAATCAATTAATGTTGGATGTGAGCTTCAAGAACTACTTCTCCATCAAAAAAGAGAACTGTTTTTAATACCCATCTCTATCTTCAAGCAAGAAAGGGTGTTCAGTGATTTTAACCGACTTTTACGCTGGAATAAACTTAAAACAAGGGCATATTGATGCAAGAAGCATCAATGACATTAATTTGCCAGTAATTCCCCTCCCCCCCCACCCCCCAGTTTGCCATTGTTGAAGGCATTTGCTCTGAACTCAAACCTGCAGTGAGCTGCTATTTTTGCGTTGGTGAAATAAGTCTTTACTCATGAAAACAAATGGGATCTCAGGACTTGCTACTGCGAATAACACTGCAGGATGAGGCTGGAGGGAAGGGGAGGGAAAGACGAGCTGTGTGAGAGAGGAAATACGGAAACAGAAATGACTTCAAGCATAAAGAAAATCATACAGTCTACATGAGGGAGGAATGACTGATCCAAAGCCCATAGTAGTCAATGGATGGATTCGACTCCCACTGACTTCAAAAGGCTCTGAATCAGGCCCAGAATGTATTTAACTAAACTTTATTTGAACTTTTTTGCCCAGGACAATCCTATCAGCCTGTCTTTTATGGGGAGATGACACAGCACTGTTTATTGATTTTATTTTATTATTTTATTAATTATTTTATTAAAAGCGCTTCTACCCCGCCACTCTCGCACACAGGCAAATCAGGGCAGCTTACAGCAAAAAATCAACATACAAAATAAACACATCAGTATAAATACCAGTGCAGTGTCCAGAGCACTGGTGTAATGTGCTTCCTGCAGCCTGTCCCAGTCAAGAGACGGGCCGCTGCATTCTGCATCAGCTGCAGCTTCCGAACTGTCACCAAGGGCAGCCCCACGTAGAGCGCATTGCAATAGTCTAGTCTCGAAGGGGATGAATGCATGGATGATGGTGGCTAGATCTGAGTCTGAGACATATGGGCGGGGCCTCCTAACCAGATGTAATTGGCGGAAGGCACCTGGAAATCCAAGCACAGCTGCAGGTCCAGGAGCACCCCCAGACTCCACACAGATGGAACCAAAGGAGGGCAAACACCCCAAATAACAGGAGTGTTCCCCTCCCCCACGTCACTGACCTTGCCAACCAACATCACCTCCGTCTTATCAAGATTGAACCTCAGGCAGCTTGACCTCATCCAGTCCTTCACATTGGCCAGGCACCGAGATGATAAGGAGACAGCAGGGTCTGGGTCGAATGAAAAGGATAAATACAGCTGGGTGTCATCTACATATTGATGACAACAAACTCCCCAGCTGCATATGACCTCCCCAAGTGGCTACAGATACACGTTAAACAGGAGAAGGGACAGAATGGAACTCTACGGGACACCACACAAGAGAGCCTCAGGGGATAAAGTACAATTCCCTAGAACTACTCGCTGTGATCTGCCAATAAGGTAAGAACAGAACCATCGTAAGATGGCTCTGTCCATCCTGGCTAGGTTCGGCAGGTGAGTCACCAACATATCGTGGTTAATGGTACCGAAGGCTGCTGACAAATCCAGTAGAACTAGAAGGGTCATCCAACAGTCTTCAAACTGTAGGGCAGTCTTCAAACTGGGCTGGTGTTTCTGAGAGTAGACGCAATTTCACCTTCTCATGTGTTAGAAAAGTTGACACCAACATGAGAACAACATTCATTCATTCATTTAAATGTTTACCTCTCCCTTCTCAATTAGGATCAGGGCAGCTTACAAAATATAAAAACATGAAACAGCTTAAAAATCTGCTAGCCCCCCCCCCCCAACCTTTTCCCTAACCTCGCCACCCAACCCCTATCCCTACCTGCCAAACGTCTGGCCAAACAAAAAGGTCATACATCTCTTTCGGAAGATGAGCAGGCTAAGACTTAGGTGAATCTCCAAGAGGAGGGAGTTCCATAATTGTGCGGCAGCCACTGAGAATGCCTCTCTGAGTGCCTTGTTGTGAACAAGAGGGCTCTCCTAGATGACCTTAGAGGCTGTGACAGAACATAAGGGAAGAGGCGGTCTTTTGGATACCTGGGGCCCAAGCCATTTAGGGCTTTATAGGTTAAAACTAGAACCTGGAATCATGCCTGGAAAGTTATTGTCAGTCAGTACAGATTCTGGAGCACTAGTGTAATGTGCTCCTGATGATCTGCTCTCAACAGAAAGTGGGCCACTGCATTCTGCACCAGCTGCTGCTTCTGAACAGTCATCAAAGAAGGACGCATTGCGGTAATCTAGCCTCGAGGTTATGAAGTCATGGATGATAGTGGCCAAATCCGAATTTGATTAAAAAAGGTTGCAGCCTTCTCACCAGATGAAGTTGGTGAAAAGTGCTCTTGGCCACCTGTCCCAGAAGATGGGACACTGAATCAGCCCAAGAAACAGTGTTCATCCCATCAGCTTTCATTTCACTCAAGGCTAGTGCTGAAGTGAATACTCACTGCGAATACTGAATTAGGTGAATCTGACTCATTTGTATTCTTTTTGTACAAAGCAAATTTGGAGGTTGGATTCAGGGCTGGACTTAGAAGTTGTGGGATCTGGGTGTGGGGAGTGGGTCCTGGGGGGACAGGAGGACAGTGGAGAGACTGAAGGTCACCCACTGGAGGCAAGGGACAGGGCTTATTTGGATGGGATGGGTAGGGCTTCACAGGAAGTCCTTACCCCAGGAGCCTCAGGGGTCATAGAGGCAGTGGGGCCTCAGGAATCTCAGGGGTGGCAGTGGAGTCCCAGGCACCCCAGGAGTGGTTGTGGGACCCTGCCACTCCCAGTGCCCCCACTGCCACTGCTCTCGGAGCTATTAGGGTAGGTGTTTTCTGCAGTGTACAATGCAGCCTGGGTCACATGGTGGTTGCCTTGCCTGCTGTGCTCCTCAGACCAGCCCTGGTTGGATTTGGATCTATTCATTTGTGAAATTGGTTTAGGGTTTTGCTTCAGCTGTTCACCACCGCAGTACTTTGGTACCCTGATACGGGTAAGAAAGTTTGTCTCTGGAAAAAAAATGTCCCGATTGCATTTGTGAATTTTAAAAATGTGCATTCATTTCAGCCGCAGAGCTCAGCTCAGCTCAGCTCAGCTAGATGACTGGTTAACAGGTGGTAAAGGGTGTGACTTTACCATTGCTAGGATGGGTTAGTGAAAACAAGTGAAACTGTTCTTGCAGAAAGATGACCACCTGTTTTCAAATGAATACACCAAGGCTGAAACGAAGACAGCTTTCAGGGGCTGGATTAGATGGTCCTTGAGGTCACTTCCCACCCTGCAGTTCTATGATTCATGAAGATAATTCACATATATGTTCCCACAAACAAAAATTAAAGGATTTGCAACTGGCAAGAGGCTATAAAAATCCTAAACATCGTAATTTTTAAAATCCGGTTTTTTGTTGTTGTTCCCTAAAGTTATGGTGTGGCAGGGTAGAGCCACAGAAGGCTGGGAGCCCTTTAAAACAGCTTGTGCCAGCACAGGAGGCTGTGCAGGCCGAGCTGCTGGTGCCGGATCTGTGGGAGGCCTGTGCCTAATTGGAAGGCAGCTGGGTGAGGGTGCGGCACTAGCCAGCCCTGAAGAGCAACTCACTGCTGGTGGAGACTGGGAGGGAGCAAGTTCTGAGAGGCAGCTTTCCCTTGAAAAGGTAACAGCCTAGGGGACTGGCTGTAAGGACTCGGGGGAAGTAGTCAGACTAGGGAAGTGCTGACCTCAAGACTGAGGGAGCAGCAGTGAGGCAACCAGGGGTGCCTGTATGTAGGAAGGCTAAAGCCTGCTGAGAGCAACCAGCAGACAGGGGCTGCTGGGGCTGAAGGAAGCCTGACTGTAATAGAGACATTGGGGGAGTGTGAGATTGTGGGTGAAAACAGAAATGCACCTTCACTCCACTTTAACATTTCTTATGCATGTTGCAGGGCTGCATGGGGCACCAATACAGCCCTGCAACATGCATAAGAATTGTTAAAGTGGAGTTGCATGCATGTCTGTTTTCACCCCATGTGAATAAAGAGACTTGAAGAGCTGATAGCCTAGGGAGAGTGTGATTGTTAGACCCTAATTCTGCATGACTCGTGGTGGGCAAGCAAGCACCCTGTTACATACGGCTACCACAAACCTCCAGCTTCTTATAATGCAAAGTACTTCTTGCCGTCAGAACACGAATGTGAATTTTTGCTCACCCTTTTCAATGGAAGGCTCCTGGGCGACAGCTTATAAATTATTATACAGAATGATTGCTTGTGTTATGTTGAGTAAGATAAGGCCTCACAAATCAAGCCTCACTCTCTACATCTCTCAGTAATTCACAGTGTGGTGACAGCACTCCCAATGTTTGTCAAACACAGGACACCAGAGAAGCTGTTGCTAAAGGAAGTTGGGAAGTAGAGTAATATTAGGATCAGATTAGCCATTGTGCTCATGGTGCTGCAATGTGTGAAGCCATCTAGTGTCACTTCAGTGTGTGGACACAGCTTCCTCACATTGAGCTTCCTAGTTCTGGATGCTGCATAATGCAAAGACAAGGGTATTCATAGTTAAACAAGTCACATGCATAGCTTGAGTGCCCTGCTTTTTGCAGAAGAGTCAGCATGGAACTGGTCTATTGCCAAAATGATGTAACTGAAATACTGTAATGGCCAAAATGCCCCAAAATTACTAAACTAAAAAAATTAACACACACACACACACACACACACAAAGATAACCAAAAAGAATGCACAACGGAGTGTAAACAGGTATTGGTACCCAAATCACCATTTTTGGTTCAGGGAGTGTAGTTTTGATGGGTTGACCCATTTTTTAAAGAGGTACCCCTTTCCTCTCTAGTGCTAGGGCACTGGCCTGGATGTACCATGGTATCCTTCACTGCAGCAATTAGGGGTATTTTCAGACACGACGCCCCGGTCCGTGGCCACGGGCCAGGATGTCACGTCTGCTCCGGCCCTGCCAGATGTTTACCATGAACTGGCACAGATGTTACCCTGGACCGTGGCACGGATAACATGGGATGTGTGCGGGGCTCCCGGCCAGCCACAGAGGGGCACGGAGCACGGGGGGCAGGGCTGTGTAGACCCATATCCGCACATCCCCTGCCCTTTCCCACCCACTCCCAGCCCCGGCTGCCTGAACGTTTGTTCAGTGGCCGGGCTTACCCTACCCTGGGGTGAAGGGGCTCACTCTGGGGTGGGTTTAAGCGTGGCGCGCTTTTTGCCTGTCACGTCTAAAAATACCCTCTGATGCTGTTCTGTCCCTGAAATACACAAAATCAAGCTGAGCCAGTTCTAAGTCTATGAAGCAACTCACACTAGAAGCCAAGAAAAACCAAACTACGGCTGCTAGCGTACTATAAATCATTTTCAAATCTGAATACACTTTAATTTTTGAGAAGCAATTAAATCAGTGTTTCAAATATTTAGCTTGGCACCCAGAAAGACATTCACATGCTGAACATGGCTGCATTCTGATTGGCTGGATAAGAGCAAGTGATTGATGATCTGTGAGTCACAGTCTCCATTGCTCTGCTGTTTTCTATGCAGATTTGCTGAAATCCTTTGCCCAGTGATGAGGGTGGGAGGAACCCACTGTTTCATTTTCTTTCTCTTTCTGTCTCTAGATTTTTATAAGTTGGTTGGAAGCCAACATTGTTTGTTCTGCTTCCTTAGTCTCAGAATTCCTTGAGATCCAGACTTCCCATTCTACAGAGACGAGGCCTTGAAGGTAGATTGTAATGGCTGATTTATGGTGATGTTGGTTGTGTGCTGCATGGGAACGCAGTAACATTGTGATTGTTCATCTCCTGCTGCCGCTTCATCCGCCCTGCTCACCAAGTTTCTACAGGCCTCTGCCCCTATTTCTTTGCGCACAGATCTACGTTATTAACAAAATTAATGCGCCAGAGCCAAGCTAGAGATATTGAATGAATAAGGCCAGGTTGTGCAGTCCTATCACATGAACGCTTCTTGGGGACGATTGAAGACAGAAGTTTCCATACTGGGGGAAGGGACCCCTAATGGGGTCACTATGTTGATTAGTATTGATATGCTTCACATGACTTTGTTGCTGTCTGGGATCATGGGATTATATTTAAAGCTGCAACACTGAACCCATTGAAGATAATGATCCAACTCTCATGGACTTTAATGGGTGAGGATTGCGCTCTAAGGTTAAAAACAGAAGTGACTGCTGCTCGGTGGTGGACCAACTTGGGCTGGGAACACCAAACAGACATATTTGAAGGCCGGCCATTGGGCGGGGAGCATGCCGAACCTGCAGCCGGCTCCACCCCCGCGCTGTGCCCAGCACCCTGCCCTCCACCATGATGGGCAGCCATGGTAGCCAATGATGGCCAGCCATGGTGGCTGACCATGGTGGACCTGACTGGCCCGAGAAAAGGTGTGCTNTGTATGTAGGAAGGCTAAAGCCTGCTGAGAGCAACCAGCAGACAGGGGCTGCTAGGGCTGAAGGAAGCCTGACTGTAATAGAGACATTGGGGGAGTGTGAGATTGTGGGTGAAAACAGAAAAGCACCTTCACTCCACTTTAACATTTCTTATGCATGTTGCAGGGCTGCATGGGGCACCAATACAGCCCTGCAACATGCATAAGAATTGTTAAAGTGGAGTTGCATGCATGTCTGTTTTCACCCCATGTGAATAAAGAGACTTGAAGAGCTGATAGCCTAGGGAGAGTGTGATTGTTAGACCCTAATTCTGCATGACTCGTGGTGGGCAAGCAAGCACCCTGTTACATACGGCTACCACAAACCTCCAGCTTCTTATAATGCAAAGTACTTCTTGCCGTCAGAACACGAATGTGAATTTTTGCTCACCCTTTTCAATGGAAGGCTCCTGGGCGACAGCTTATAAATTATTATACAGAATGATTGCTTGTGTTATGTTGAGTAAGATAAGGCCTCACAAATCAAGCCTCACTCTCTACATCTCTCAGTAATTCACAGTGTGGTGACAGCACTCCCAATGTTTGTCAAACACAGGACACCAGAGAAGCTGTTGCTAAAGGAAGTTGGGAAGTAGAGCAATATTAGGATCAGATTAGCCATTGTGCTCATGGTGCTGCAATGTGTGAAGCCATCTAGTGTCACTTCAGTGTGTGGACACAGCTTCCTCACATTGAGCTTCCTAGTTCTGGATGCTGCATAATGCAAAGACAAGGGTATTCATAGTTAAACAAGTCACATGCATAGCTTGAGTGCCCTGCTTTTTGCAGAAGAGTCAGCATGGAACTGGTCTATTGCCAAAATGATGTAACTGAAATACTGTAATGGCCAAAATGCCCCAAAATTACTAAACTAAAAAAATTAACACACACACACACACACACACACAAAGATAACCAAAAAGAATGCACAACAGAGTGCAAACAGGTATTGGTACCCAAATCACCATTTTTGGTTCAGGGAGTGTAGTTTTGATGGGTTGACCCATTTTTTAAAGAGGTACCCCTTTCCTCTCTAGTGCTAGGGCACTGGCCTGGATGTACCATGGTATCCTTCACTGCAGCAATTAGGGGTATTTTCAGACACGACGCCCCGGTCCGTGGCCACGGGCCAGGATGTCACGTCTGCTCCGGCCCTGCCAGATGTTTACCATGAACTGGCACAGATGTTACCCTGGACCGTGGCACGGATAACATGGGATGTGTGCGGGGCTCCCGGCCAGCCACAGAGGGGCACGGAGCACGGGGGGCAGGGCTGTGTAGACCCATATCCGCACATCCCCTGCCCTTTCCCACCCACTCCCAGCCCCGGCTGCCTGAACGTTTGTTCAGTGGCCGGGCTTACCCTACCCTGGGGTGAAGGGGCTCACTCTGGGGTGGGTTTAAGCGTGGCGCGCTTTTTGCCTGTCACGTCTAAAAATACCCTCTGATGCTGTTCTGTCCCTGAAATACACAAAATCAAGCTGAGCCAGTTCTAAGTCTATGAAGCAACTCACACGAGAAGCCAAGAAAAACCAAACTACGGCTGCTAGCGTACTATAAATCATTTTCAAATCTGAATACACTTTAATTTTTGAGAAGCAATTAAATCAGTGTTTCAAATATTTAGCTTGGCACCCAGAAAGACATTCACATGCTGAACATGGCTGCATTCTGATTGGCTGGATAAGAGCAAGTGATTGATGATCTGTGAGTCACAGTCTCCATTGCTCTGCTGTTTTCTATGCAGATTTGCTGAAATCCTTTGCCCAGTGATGAGGGTGGGAGGAACCCACTGTTTCATTTTCTTTCTCTTTCTGTCTCTAGATTTTTATAAGTTGGTTGGAAGCCAACATTGTTTGTTCTGCTTCCTTAGTCTCAGAATTCCTTGAGATCCAGACTTCCCATTCTACAGAGACGAGGCCTTGAAGGTAGATTGTAATGGCTGATTTATGGTGATGTTGGTTGTGTGCTGCATGGGAACGCAGTAACATTGTGATTGTTCATCTCCTGCTGCCGCTTCATCCGCCCTGCTCACCAAGTTTCTACAGGCCTCTGCCCCTATTTCTTTGCGCACAGATCTACGTTATTAACAAAATTAATGCGCCAGAGCCAAGCTAGAGATATTGAATGAATAAGGCCAGGTTGTGCAGTCCTATCACATGAACGCTTCTTGGGGACGATTGAAGACAGAAGTTTCCATACTGGGGGAAGGGACCCCTAATGGGGTCACCATGTTGATTAGTATTGATATGCTTCACATGACTTTGTTGCTGTCTGGGATCATGGGATTATATTTAAAGCTGCAACACTGAACCCATTGAAGATAATGATCCAACTCTCATGGACTTTAATGGGTGAGGATTGCGCTCTAAGGTTAAAAACAGAAGTGACTGCTGCTCGGTGGTGGACCAACTTGGGCTGGGAACACCAAACAATGGTTGTGATGCCGGGGAATGTTCTGATGCCGGGGAAGGCACACTGAACACGTGGGAGGCTCGCGCTGTGCCCAGCACCTTGCCCTCCACCATGATGGGCAGCCATGGTAGCCAATGATGGCCAGCCATGGTGGCTGACCATGGTGGACCTGACTGGCCCGAGAAAAGGTGTGCTACTCCACTGTGGCCTGCTATGGACTGGTCGGGTGGGCCTTAGCCTGTGTCTTCAGGGGTTTCCTGAGGTCAGAGCCTGGGCTAGCTGCCGACACAGCCCAGGGTAATCCCAGACTAACATCTGGCGGCAGCTGCACAGATGTGCAGGTGAAGTCCATGACGAAGTGGGCCACAGTGGGCTGCTGTCATGTCTGTTTTTACCCTAAGTCTCAAAATAGGGTCACAAGAAGGTTGGAACCAATTGTCTAAGTAAAATTGGTCATCTCTTCTTTAAGGGCTAGGGGTTGAACTAGATGTCCTTTTCAGGTATCTTCCAGTTCTAAACCTTTGAAAGTCTATAATGCAGCACAGGAGTGAGGAACCTCTCTGGGCCAAATCCAGCTGCTTTTTATGTGGCACTTTCCCAGTTCCTGGATCTGGCCCATGGATCCAATCTCTATCCTCAAGTCCTGAAAGAGTGGTCTCAGGGGAAGGGAGAAGAGATGAGGCCATGCACTCAAGGATAGGAAAGGGATCCATGGCATAGATCCATGATCTGGACCCTCCCTTTCTTTCCCCCATTCTGGGCACCCCCTTATGCACTTCCACCCCCAATTCTTATCTAGCCTGCGGAGAATGCACTAATTTTCAAAGTGGCCCATGGGAGGGGGAAAAGTTCCCTATTTCTGATGCAGCTAACCAGCAGCACTTTCTGGAAAATATCAGCTGTAAATGACTGAAAATAACGAGCAAATAAAACTGAAGATGTGTTTCCAGTCGCATGGAACAACTTGGAAGAGAAGGCCTGAAAACAGCATCAGAGGTTTTTTTTTTTTAAAAGGGTAATGTTGGACTGACCCTTTAAGAAAACAATCTTGAAAGTGTTTATGTTATAACTCAGAGATCTTCCAAGGGAACAGGAACAGTAAAGCTCTGAAAGAGAACAGTGGTGAATGGGGCTGATTTTCTGCAGCCAAGCAGGCCTTCCAAGAAGGGACCTGACTTCAAACTCTAGGCCTGCAAGCTGTCTCTAAGGTTTTTCCGTAAAGAGGCTGGTGGCAACGGGCTAATTGACTGTTTTGAGCTGTACGGCACTGATGTGACTTTCTTTTTACCATCCCCAGATTTTATCTACAGTTATTTTCAAGGGAGCCTGTTTCAGACTGTAAGGCGTTTTGATGAAATTTCAGTGCCTCTTGTTGGCTGAAATTCTGCCAGTGAGACTCAGAGAAACTAGGAAATAGAAGTCTATTATGCATTGGCTTTCCCAAAATACAAAGTACAATTAATTATCTGTGCACCTTTTACTAACAGCTGCGGGTTTCTTACTTGCCTGGGCTACACTAGCCATGACACTGATTATTATTATTATTATTATTATTATTATTATTATTAGCATTATATAGCACCAGAAATGTACCTGGTGCTTTACAGAGAATAAAATAGACACGGTCCCTGCCTGAGAGCTTACAATCTAAAGACTATGCTATGCAACATCAGGGCCTCCAGGCTAGGGGGCACCACAAGCTTAGGTTCAGTCAGCATGTGTGTGTTCTTAGCTGCTATGGGGCCCCAGTTTCTTGGCAGTGCTCTATGGGCCTCCTGCCACAGCTTACACTACCAACATCCCATTCCTGCTCTTCTAGTCACGTTCCACCGTGTCTGATTCTGGCCAGCTCCTCTTTTCCCACTCACACACTCTGAATATCACATTCGGCAGTGTGCTCTGGGAAGAAGGCCTCCCACAAACACAAATGGCACGGCTGCCCGGCTGCGGAAACATCCCTGTCTGACCCATCTGGCTGTGGAGGTGGACCAGCCCGGCCTCCCAGCAGTGGAGGTAGCCCCACTCGGCAGCAGAGGAGACCTGGCCTGTAGCAAAGACAGCAGCTTTTCACCTCCATCTTCTGAGGCCCGGACCGATAAGTACATGGCAGCCAGCAGGGCCCCAGGGGATGGGGGGGAAAGACAGACCCCAGGGGGTGGGGGTGTTAGTGATGCACATCCCCACCCTCTGAGGGATGGGGACGTTGGACCCTGGTTCCCCTTCCCATTGAAGATTTCCCCATTGACTTCAATAGGAAGATACAGAATCAAAAATTGGGAACTGTAATGGCCGGATTTTCAGACCCTTTGGTTATACACCAAATCAGCCATTTTCAGACTGTTTTGGTTAAAAACCAAAATGTCCACCTCTATTCTCCACCCAAACCCTGCTTGGAGGGTGTAGCCCAAGCTAGAGGGTTTGGGTTGTGCCTGGCTGAAAGAGCCAGTGAGTACCAGTGGGGCTGTATATCTGGTATGGACATTGTATATAGCAACTGTATATATCTTCTTGTTCGCCGCCCCGGGCTGCCCTGTGGGCAGGAGGGGCGGGATAGAAATATTTTATAAATAAATAAAATAAATTTTAAAATATGGTGATGGGACACTGTATGTGAATAAAGGACACTTGAGCTGAGATTTCCCAGAGAGAGTGACTTCTTGGGCTGCAACCTACCAACACTCACCAGTAGTCTCAACTTTGTTACAAATGGTGCTTCTTGAATTTGTGAATCCAGTTTCCTTCCCTTTAATTAGAGCTGAATTGGGTGGTGGGTTTATTATTTGAGGGTACCCAAATAATGTCCGTGACCAAAATGGGTACTCGCATATTATCTTCTTCAGGTATTCTGTTTAGGTCCCCCCCCCCCATTTTTTGTTTGTTTGTTTGTTCTTTGGTTCAATTATTTTGGGTGTCTGGTTATTTTGATATTTCAGTTACATCATTTTGGCAATTGTGCATCTGCAATAGAGCTAATATTACCGAAATGACATAAACCAAAATACTGAAAGAACCAAAACCACAGAAATAATTGAACCAAAAACCCTGGAAAAAACTAAATGAAATGGATGCCCAACAAAGCATAAACAGATATCATTTATGACCCAAACCACCATTTTCGGTTTAGGTAGGGCATATTCAATTAGTTGACCCATTTTTTTTCAAGTACTTGTTTCAACTCTAACTTTAACAAATACTCAAATTCCAGTTTGCATCCCCCTTTGAGAACTGATTTCATCTACTCCTATTAGTCCAACTTTGGTTAATTTAACTTGACCTAGTTCAGTTTTGGTTATTAGTCCAGTGACTTCAACTGCAGTTCAACTTTCTTTCTTGGTTTAGAGCAAAATGAATATTTTATTTTGCTTTATTTTCATACTAGGTTACTGAATACTAAAACATGAAAACCGAATTCCCAAGTGCCAAAGGAAATAACAAATGAATTTCACATATCTTTGTGGAAATTCAAATTAATACTTCAAATTTGCAAAATTTGCTAGCTTCAGATTTTGAAAGAAATATTCACAAATTAAAGTTTTGAATTCAAAAATAAAATTCAGTAAACGTATTTTTTCATGAGCACCCCAGCTTGGTAAAACTCAAACATTTGTATGATTTGCGGAAAGCTATCACAAAGTGCAAATACAGACGAAAAGGAAATTCACCTTTGTTTTCTAACAAATATTCCCAGATTTCTTTGTTTATCTCTTAGCCCTGTCAAGTTTGACAGTGATTTCTACTTTTGTAAATTAAGCTTTTTTTTCCCCTTAATTTTTTTACAATTTTTTTTACAATTTACCGAGGCTCAGGTTGGCTCACATTAAAAAAATATATAAAATACAAAATAAAACCCATAGAATACTAATAATACACACATACTCAGACCTACTCTTACCCATTAACTGCTTGATCAAATAAATAGGTTTTACACTGCTGCCTCAGGAAGACACTCAAACAGGACTTAGGTGAACTTCCAGGGAAGGCAGTTCCAAAGCTGTAGAGCAGCCACCAAGAACACTTTTCTGTGTGCCCTGGGGGATATATGGAGCAGGGCCAGAGATGGAACTTGCAAAAGGTCATTCTTGGCTGATTTTAGAGGCTGTGGAGAGACATAAGGAGGAAGGTGGTCTTTTAGATATGTAGAGACCAGGCTGTTTACGGCTTTACAGTCAAAACTAACACCTTGAATTGTGCCTGCAATGCCTATTGGCAGAAAAATGCAAACTCTGAAGCACAGGTGTTATGTGCCGCCAGAGAGATTTCCGTTAACCACATATGGTGTCTTTATTGCCTATATTCTGTGGGAGAAATCTTGACCTCATTGAGGTGAATGGAAGTTTTGTCATTGCCTTCAGTGGAGTTAAGATTTCACCTTGCTTGTTTCCTTTTAAAAAAGATTTCCCCTCCTATTTTGTCCACGCAGTTTATGGCTGTCTGTATCAATGCTCAAAAATATGGTGTATTGGAGACGGGGTAATTTCAGATGTGACGGGCCTTTCAGCCCACCACACTGAACCCTGGACTGGGATCCATCCCGGATCATGGTCCATGATCAGACCGGCCGTCCTTTAGATGTGCTGGCCTGATCGCGGAGGGGATTCAGGGAGGGGGAAGGGCTGTGCAGCACGATGTGCGGCCACTCTGCCCTGCCCCTCCCCCCCACGCTCCACCAGCCTCCCCCCCTCGGGGAGACGGGCGGGTGCAGCGGCCAATCAGGCCACTGTGCCCAATCCCGTCTGGACCATGGTCAGGACCAGGGCGAGGTAACAGACGTTACCTTCACTCTGTTCCTGATCGTGGTCTAGTTAACCACGATTCTGGAGGTGAGGCCGGCCTCACCTCCAGAATTGTGGTTAGCTTTGAACCCTTTCAGGAATTCACCGTGGTGAACATCTGGCGGGGCTCAAACAGACGTTCACCCAATCACAGCCACCACACTGAATCCACTGTGATTCGGTATCGTTGACTGTGATCACATAACGTCTGAAATTACCCAGGGTCATGTTGACCTATGTTTAAGTTTATACCAAGAAGAAAGCAAGGGTCTTTTTGGCTACTCTCCAGATAAATAAACAAGTAGGTCTGACACTTTAATATTGTACCTATGCAAAACAACCAAGGGCAATTCTGCTGAGTCTATTTACTTTTTACATAAAAAAATTATTACGATGTATTTGACCCCGAGGCTTGATTTTGTCAAACATAACAATTGCTCTAAGTACTCCTTACACTGCTGTTCCAAAGGTCTGTATTAACTTCTCCCCATGGCTAAGGAAGGATTTTGGGAAAGATCACAACCGCATTGTCTCCTAACAATGTCATCTCCTCAGCATTCCATTGTGTGTCGGTGACAGATTGCGAGTGGAGTGGAAAAAAAGGATGTAGTCAGCATATTATCCCATTAGTCACATGACTTTTGGATAAAATTCCATTTGAGATGAGCGAAGGTGGAATAAGAAACGGAATGGAACTGGGTTGCAGATAGTGGGGCGCGCGCGCGCACACACACACACACACACACACACACACACACACACACACACTGCATGCAGACTCGGTGATTGCCATAAAAATACAGATTGCACAGGGTTTCTAATAAAGGACACCCACTGAGCAGCAGTAGTCTCAGTGTTTTGCTATGTAGATAGCTGGCGCCATGCTTTCCTGAACAGAGCAGCATGTTTCCCTCCATAGAAAACCCTGTTTATCACTTGGAGATGCAATAAAAATAACAAATGTCCCGAGTAAACCTAATTCACTGTGCTACTTAGTATTTGAAATACATAAATATGTCAAGCAAAAGACCTCTAATAGACCCTTTTATCCTGGTAATAGTGTACATATAATTTTCCTCTCATTAGTACAAAAACTATCTAGGGAACTATCGGCCCATCCTTCATCCATTTAATCTGCATTAGTTTACTTTTACCTTGTGTTTAATCTGCTTTCCCTCAAGGTATTTTGAATAAATCAATAGGAATACATGATTGTTTAATGATTTTTAGAAGAGCTCCCTTCGACCACATCTGCATGATTTAGAATGACTAATTCCACTTTTTACAATTGATCCTGACTTGTGTGGGTCTATCCATTCCTGCTATGCTTGGTGGAAAGGAACCCAGGGCAAGCTACTTAATAGGGAGTAAGGTCTTAAAGGGGACAACCCAGAATGCCTAATAAGTGCTTTCTTGAGCATCCTATATTCGTCTGCCTGTAAAGCATGATCTTTCCATCGTCCAGTTGGTAACAACCTTTCCACTTCTGGGAATGAGCAGAGTACAGGGAGGGGATGTCCAACTGCAGAGTGGACCCTCCCCCTATTTATTTTTAGATGTCTGGAGCTGGAATCCTTGAATATCTAATTATGAGCCTGGAGCTCTCTGACAACTTTGATGGAGTGATATAAGCAGAGAGGTGACAAACTATGCAAAATAAATGTAGCTAATTTTTGACAGCAGATCCGCCCACCACAGCTTGCTCAGTACATCATGTTACCACAGAGGAGTGCGTGAGTTTGGAGTTTGACCTTGAGATTCCTACTCTCAAGAGGGCACTGTGGAATAGTCAACGAGGGGAGGATCAGAGATATGTGCACTGAGAGCGACTCCCGTTGCTCATTCACAGAGTCAGGCCTGCCAGTGGCTTTCAGGAGCATTAGAGGGGAAACCCCAGGGCCTGGTTATATAAAGATCATAGAACTGTAGAGTTGGACGGGCCCTCAAGGATTATACAGTCCATCCTTCCGCTCCACTGCCCTAACGTTGCAGTAGATGGTTGCCCAGCTGGTTCTTGAAAACATCCAGGGAATGAGATTCTACAGCCACCCTAGGCAACCTATTCCATTCCTTAGGCACTAGAGAAGTTTCTAAAGGCTAGGTCCATCAATGGCTATGAGCCGACATGATGAGGGGAAAACAAACATACTGCTAACTCCACTTTAACACTGCGTTAACATTTCTCGTGTATGTTGCATGGCTGTATTGGTGCCCTATGCATCCCCTGCAATGTGCAAGTGGTGTTAAAGTGGAGTTAGCAGTATGTCTGTTTTCACCCATGGTCTAGAAATGCAACCACTGGCATCTGGAAGGTGGAAGTGACAAAAGGAGATGGCCAGGGAGGTTTGTTTATTTATTTATTTATTTATTTAAATTTATATGCTGCCCTTCCCAAAGGGAACCCATATTCACAGACAATAAAAAAACTCAAACAAAACAATAGTCTAAAAACTCTGAACACCTGCCACAACCCCCCACCAAAACTACCCAATACCATCTGCCCAATTTCCCAAACCTGAAATTCCCCCTCACAACCCTACCCACAAACTACCCATCAAACCCTACCACAATCCCTTATCTCCACTTGCCAAATGCTTTTTAAAACAAAAAAATCTTACACTGCCTGCAGAATACGCGCAGGTTTGGGCTCAACTGAACCTCCACTGGGAGTTCCATAACATTGGAGAAGCAACTGAGAACATCTCTCTGACAGCCCATGTCGCACAGACAAGGCTTACAGATGGTACCCACAGGATGGCGCACCCGGCCGATCACAGGGGCCGCAATGGGGCATGGAAGGAGAGGTGGTTGTAGAATTCCATTGCCCAGTGCCAGTGTCCATTGTGGAAGGAAAGAGTAAAGCTGAAATGGGTTCTAAATTTAGGGCCTGCGGGTAATACCCACTTTTTCAGATACCGAATTTGGTACCTGACGGATTACCCAGATACCAACCTTCCAGTACTGATTTTTCAATTTACCGATTCCCAGTTGCTATATTGGTGTACTAATTAGTATATCGAGTTGCAAAAACAAAAAAACTGGCACAAAAATGTATTTAAAAGTTCCCGGAAGTAATTTCCTGGGACCGGAAAGTTGATTTTCTAGGACAGAAAACCCATAAATAAATGTTTGAAGAAGAAAAAGGCGCGGGGGGGAAGTCCTACTGACTCCTGACATCAACTTATTGGGTTTCCATCAAGTTCTGATAATTTTTCAGCAACTTCTAGTCCCAGAAAACTACTTCTGTTTGTCTAAGAGCTAATGATGGATCTATTCCCCTGTAATAAAGAGAGGAAGATTACTTGCCATCAGGATTGCTGCCCTCAGCAAGTCTTGTGCGATTGCTTGCAACATTCCAGGAGGGGGAACTTAGTCACATTTCCATAACTCAACACCTATTTTGTCTTCACTTATACCCAACCAACTCCATGAAAACAAAGTTGAGGGCAGGATCTCATCATTGACTTAACACAAAAATATGACAAAGACTTTCTTTTTAACATAAATGCCAAACTTGGTCAAATTTGGGGGTGAAATAAATAGCAGTCAGTATTTGCAAATATTCAATTTTTGGATAGCCCTTCTGTGATAGGAATGCCTAAAATAGGGGCTGTGGGCCCCGGTAAGAAAATAAAATAAAATGCCAGTCTGAACTAAGGCTGATAGTTCAGCAGTGCAAGGGAACTCAGCTGGGATAAAAAAGGGCTGAGAGCTCAGTCTGGAGGAGACTGCTGAGAAAAGAGGACCTGGCCTAGGATTCTCTCAGTCTGAAAGGACTTAACTCAGCTTGGAAGGAGAACTTTTGCAAAGTGGAGAAAAACCCACCTCAAACAGAAAGCAGAGATCCCAGAGAACCAGCGGGGAGACAGACTGTGCTGGAGTTTGCAGGCAGGATCTTTCCTACTCTTGATGCCCTGAAGGAAAGGTATTTCAGAGGCCCTATTTAAATGGGTGGCTGCTGGAAGTGGTGGTCCGTGATCGTGCCGTGTGGGGGCAGCACGGCGTGTGTGTGTGCAGATGGTAGTGGTGGCTCCACCCGCAGGACATTTGGGGCACTGCCCCCCTAGCGCCGTGGGGGACCCCCGCTGCTGCTCAAGTAAAAAACAAAAAACAACGCGCCGCTGCTTCTGACAGCAGCAGCAGCCTCTGACTTCTGCTTCAGAGGCTGCTGCTGCTGTCAGTGTCTATCTCCCTTCCAGGACCCACTCTCAGAGCCGCTCTGAAAGTGGGTCCCAGAAGGGACAAAAAGGTTGAGCTGCTCAGCTGCCCAAACCGCGTTTTCAATTGAAAACGCGATTTGGGCGGCTGAGCCCCATAGTCCACAGCATGCATAGGACGTGCTGTGGAGGGAGGGGCTAGCCTTTTCCATTGTGCCTAATGGGCACAATGGAATCTCTCGCCCGGGCGCTTGATGCAAACGCCCAGGCGAGAAGCTTTGGGCCAGGTGGCTGAGGCAGGGACCAATGCGCATGCGCGCTGGTCCCTGCCTCAGCCGCACATACTCAGGGACAAGACTGGCGGCGCGCTGTTTGCTCTCCCTCCCTCTCCCATTCAAACAGCGCGCCGCCAGCCTCAGCCGCTTCCCTGCTGCTGCCGCTCTCCCCCCCAATTTGCCGTTCAGAGCGGC
>QEPC01013801.1:394692-436281 GCA_003113815.1 Sphenodon punctatus | reverse complement strand
GTTCATACTTGGGAACATATGTAAAAAGGGCCAGAGACTGGCTGCACAAAGCCTAATGCAGGCAAACATCTTGGTGGAGACAGACTGGCTTAAGGGGAAGTTTGGAGGCTGGAACCACAAAGCACCGCAGAGTGCTTGGAGCGCAGGACTGGGTAGGATTGAGGCTTGGTGAGCCACTTGAGTGCTATTAATAATGTGGGTTTTTCAGTGTGAGCTGGACAGTGAGATAATTTTTCCCCAAGCTTACCAGCTCCTTCTGCAGGACAAGGCAGGCTGCCCAGCTACACCTCCCAATAGCCAAATATTATCTACACCCAAAAGACAATTATTTATATGTTCACTCAGCCAAATATTTCATTCTGTTTTTTCTTCTGTTTTGGTATTTCATTTCAGTTATTTCAGATGTTTTATTTATTTTAATATTTTGTTTTGATTATTTTGGTCATTTCAGAATTTCAGATACATTGTTTTGGCACTGTTAGTTCAATGGTTTACAGAGGATCTGCGTCGGCTGAAGCTGAAAGCGTGGTGGTTAGGCTGCTTGTGGTGCCGGAGCTGTACTGAAGATGAGAGATTGCAGCATAGAGCTAGTTTGAAAGCCTAGGCAGTGACTGTGCGAGCAGCAAAAAAGAATTTATTTGCTGCCATCGTAGTGCCCGTGAAGTGTCATCCAGCTGAGCTTTTCTGGGTGGTGAAGGGACTTCTCAGTCCGGCCTGTCTCCACCTGCAGCTGGAGTCTTTCAGCACTAGTTGTGAAAAGTTTATTGACTATTTCACGGATAAAATTGCTCATATTCACCACTGCTTCAATGCTGCATTTGATGCAGTAGGGAAACCAGAAGTAATGAATGCCTTGCCTTGTCCTGTTTTGTGGGATCCGTTTCAGTCTGTGTCGTCTGCTGATGCTGAGGATGTCCTGGGGTCTGCCAGAGTCACATCTTGTGAATTAGATCCATGCCCATCCTGGCTCATTAAGGCCAGCCGGGAGATGTTGGGGCCATTGCTGACTGGGGTGGTCAATACCTCCCTTCAGGAAGGGAGGGTTCCTGGGTGCCTCAAGGAGGCCATCATGTGCCCACTACTCAAGAAACCATCTCTTGATGTCGACTTCCTTGCCAGCTATCGGCTGGTCTCTAACCTTCCCTTTTTAGGGAAGGTTATTGAATGGGTAGTGGCTCAGCAGCTCCAGGCACATCTGGATCGGTTTTCTAGATCCTTTGCAGTCTGACTTTCGTCTGGGTTATGGCACTGAGACTGCGCTTGTGACCTTGGCCGATGACCTCTGCTGAGAGTTAGATCAGGGCCGTTCAACCCTTTTAGTTTATTAGATCTGTCAACTGCATTTGATACCGTTGACCAACGGTATCATTGTTGACCACAGTACCAATGGTATCAGTATTCTGTCTTCCACACTGGCCATTACCAGATACTTTGGGGAAGTGTGCAAGAAACAATGTGTATATGGAGCGAGCTTGTTCTTCACTCCCACCTTCCAGTGGTCAGAGTGACTGATCCCATGCCCCGCACACAGCACGCATGCAGATCCCACATGGGAGTCATGCGTACCCTCATTATTGGGGGATTGTGTCTCATGGGATCCATGTATTTAGTGTGCAGAGGAGAGGTATGGAATTACAGCCATTGGTTACATCTTCAGACCATGTTGGCTCATAGCCATTGGGAGACCTAGCCTTCAGGAACTTTTCTAATCTTCCTAAAGGACAAGACCACAGTTGCTTTTGGTTGTCCTTCTTTTTACCCCAAAATGTTCAGAAAGGAAGTTGTGTAAATAAAACCAAATCAATAGGTAGATCAGTGAGAAATGCCAAAGATTGTTTGGATACCTTGATGTTGGTATCAGCATAAAAATCTAGATAGACAGCAGAATAATACTGTTGTGTAGAAGATACAAGGAGTGCTGAAACGGATAGCAAAAAAAATTATCCATGGTTAAAATCTAATATTCTCTTGGTTAGTTTGGCAGCTATTTGGTAAATAACTGGTTACCATGGAGATTAACCACCAAACCAGGTTACCAGATATTACATGTTACCATTTACTGCATTACCACATTACTGAATGTTACCATTATTACTCTAAAGTCTGGTCTGGAGGGAGGGAAGGAATAAAAAAAATATGGTTAATAAACAATAATGCAGTAAACAGTATTTGGTTTAGTTGTGGTAAATTAGCAATCCAGGTAACAAGATTAACTGTTGACTGCTACCAAATACTAATCAGTATCTGTTCAGAGACCGGAGACCAGAGAATGCTGCATAATCTGGCCAGATACCAGATAATTGCAGATTCTTGTTTCAGTTCTCGACACAATGCTCTGCCTTATGAACCATCTTCTTTACTACAAAGATAGTCTAATCTAGTGCAGGGGTGGGGAGCCTGTGGACTGTGGGCCAAGTCTGGTTCTCAGCTGTCTTTTATTTTCCCCCTTTCCAGTTCCTAGTTCTGGCCTGTGGATCTAGTCCTGACCCTCAAGCACTGAAAACGGAGCTTGGCGGAAGGGGGTGAATATGAAGGTATGCACTTAAGGCTGAAGGATGAATCCATGGCATAGATCTATAATCTGGACCCTCCCCTTCTTTTTCCCAACCATGGTATGTTCCCTATTCAACCCCCCCTCACAGCTCCTCTCCAAACTGTGGAGCTTGTATCAGTTTTTCAAAGTGGCTCATGGGGGGTTAAATGTTTCACACCCCTAATTTAGTGATAAGCCACTGGGCTAGAAGTCAAGACATTCTGGTATTCTTCTGTGCTTGGCCACTCTCATGCCGGGAAACCAGGCTACTTACTACATCTCTGAGGGAGAGTCCTGCTCACTAACCCAATTTAAAAGGGTCCAGTTTAGTTGCCAGCTCTTATTTCTGCTTCTAACACTCACTCACAAGTAACATTTCCACAGAGGTCTCCAAAGAGTCTGTTTCAAAGTCCTTGAAGTCTACATGGAACACAGGATGTCAAGTCCCAATACACAACATTGCAAACTATGGAATTTTTCATTTATTTCTTTAATTAATTAATTAATTAATAAAATGTAATATCCCGCCCCCTTCATGCTTCAGGCACCTTGTGGCGGCTAACAACAATAATAAAACAACGCAATATAAAAAACATATACATATATAATAAGACAGTTAAATCTGGGGCTAAAAGACTAAAACTCTCCCAACCCCTCCCCTCCAACTACCTCTTTCCCCCACCAAATGCCTGGTGGAACAGCTAGTTTTTACAGCAGTGGCAGAAGGAGAGGCGATCCGGGGACAAATGGACCTCCAGTGGGAGAAAGTTCCACAGCCTCAGGGTGGCCACCGAGAATGCCCTTTCCATGGTTCCCATAACCTGGGGGACCTCAAGGAGGGTGCCCCCGGCAGACCACAGGGGCCACTCCAGAACACGGGGGGTGAGGCAGTCTGGCAGGTAAGTGGGGCCTAGACCGTACAGGGCTTTATAGGTTAAAACCAACACCTTGAATCGGGCTCAGAAGACAATAGGCAGCCAATGCAGAGTTTGAAGCACAGGTGTAATATGCTCTCGGCACCCCATCCCTGTAAGGAGATGGCCCACCACATTCTGCACCAGCTGCAGTCTCCAAACCGTAACCCAGGGTAGTCCCACATAGAGCGCATTCCAGTAATCCAGTCTCGAGGTAACAAAGGCATGAATAGTGGTGGCCAGGTCCGAGTCTGAGATTTATGGCCGAAGCCACCATATCAGATGAAATTGACAAAAAGCGCTCCTCACTACAGCCACCACCCGGGCCTTCAGGTGGAGTTGGGAATCAAGGAGCACACCCAGACTTCAAACCTGCAGGACCAGGGAGGGATGGACCTCAGCAATGATGGGGGCCACCAACTCCCCCACCCCTTTACCCACCAGCATCACCTCAGTCTTGTGAGGATTCAGCTTCAAACAGCTCACCCTGATCCAGTCCTCAACAGCTGCCAAGCACAGAGTAAGCACTGAGACTGTTGGATCCGGGTCAAATAAAAAAGAGAGGTATAACTGATTAGCTGAGTGTCATCGGAGTACTGATGACACCGTATGCTGAACCCTCCCATGAACTCACCCAGCGACTGCATATACACGTTGAACAGGAGAGGGGACAGAATGGAACCTTGAGGGACCCCGCATGTGAGGCCCTGGGGGGACAATAAATGCTCCCCCAGCACCACATGCTTGGTCCTTCTGGACAGGAAAGAGTGGAACCATTCGAGAATGGTGCCGCACACTCCTGCTCAGTCCTGCCAGCGAGTCACCAGCATCTTGTGGTCAGCTGTGTCAAAGGCTGCTGATAGATCTAATAGAATCAATAAAGTGGATCGACCCTAAATGTAGCGAATCCTTGACAGCAGACCCATCCACCATGGCTTGTTCAGTGCATAACTGTTCCCATGTAGTATTGCAGGAGTTTGACTTTGGGTATCAACAGATGTGACAGCGGAGCACCACTGTCACAAATTGATCCGGATTGGGAAGCTGTTTGCTTCCCAGTCAGGATCGGGTCCAGCCACGGAACAAGCGTTCACATGACCAGGCCTGGGAAGGCCCGGAGACACACGAATGTACGGCTGGCTGGCCCTGCCCCCACACTGCATGCAGCAGCCTGCCTCCCTATGACAGGTGACCATGGCAGCCAATGACAGCCATGGACAACTGCCATGGGGCCCACTCTGGACTGGGCTGGGAACAGCGGGCTACCAAACGTGATAGCTTGCTTTAGTCTGGTCGGGTAGGCCATTCCCCAGGCATGTTGGCAGTTAGCCTGTGCTGTGACTACGGAGGCCTCTAGGGTCACAGCCTGCGTTAGCCACCAACACGCTTGGGAAAACTCCCGGGCAAACATCTGGAGTGCCCCCAAGAAATGTGATGGTGGTTTGCAGGCCAGAGCAGGTTGAAAGAGGCCATGGCGGGTCACTGTCATGTTTGTTAACACCCTTTGAGACCCCTGCTCTCCCAAAGGCTTCCTATGGGGTCCAGCGAAGCCAACAGGACTCATTCTTCTGACTCCATTGGCTTGTAGACCAAGCCCTGTGTAAATGATGCATGCAATTCGTAATACAAAAAGACGCTTATTTCAATGTCACTAAACTGAATGCTATAAGAATACACTGGCAAACATACAACCATCATATCAGCACTCAGAGCTGACACTGCTCCAGTACTAAAGGAAAAAATATTGGCAGTTAGCGGCCATAAATTAGAGCAAGTCTTTGGTCAGAATGCAGAAAATGACTGAGACAGGCTGCATCGCGCTCCTTATGAAAGTGTCAAGTGACAGAAGATATTGCTGTTTACAGTGAGTATGAGTAATCTATTGCTCCAGGGCTTGTGCATTGCATGAAGCCTAAGCCAGCCATCGCAGGAAGGGGAGTGTTCAGAACTTTGGCCAGCACTGCATCTAGCTTGCCTTACTTCACCGTACTGTTTCAAAACAGAGCTGAAACAACAGTGGCCATTCCCGAATCAACATGAATTCTTGTCTTTTTGGGAACCTTGCTGAAGATTCATGCTGGTTTTCATGTTTGGGATTCTTTTTGACCATTCACCACTTTTCATATTTCTATCAATGAATTCACGACAATTTCAGCACTTTCCCAACACTTTTAGGCCACTTACTTCCATCATTTTCAGCAGGAGCACAGCTAGGTTGGAATGGGCCCAGGTGCAAAATATGGACTTGGGCCTCCCCCCATCAACATCCTTACCCCGTTCCACCCCTTCCCCTCCTTCCTCCCACCCCCAGTGTCCCTATTGCAGAAAACTGTCAACTTAGATGGTAAAGAAAGAAAACACATGCTCGCTTACTGCAATGTACTCCCTGCCCACACACTGACCCTCTGCCCCCACACAGACCCCCCAGATCCACTACTCCCATCCAGCCCCCACACAGACCTCCCTGCCCTCACACACCCCAGACCCCAGTAAACACAGTGCTGTCAGAGCCGGCCCTCGGCCCTGCCGGCAACCGCACCCGAGGGCTCTAGGGCACCAGGCACTAACACCAAGCCCCGCTGTGGGGCCGCCTGCTCCCCCTGCCAGCACAGGTCTGGATTCGGCAGTTACCCAGCAACTGCCACAACAAACAGGGTCTGAGACGCCACCCGTCAACACCGTGTGGAGCGCGGGGCCACCAACGCTTCGCTGCTCCCCGCGACTCCAGGCACGCAGGGAGGGCGTGGCTTCCTCCTCAAATGCTGGTGCTGTGAGGCACACAGCACTGGTGATCTGTTCTAGACTGGCCCCCTGCTCATTGTGCTGTCTCTTATACACATCTAGATGTGTATAAGAGACAGTGCCAGCACAGGTCTGGATTCGGCAGTTACCCAGCAACTGCCACAACAAACAGGGACTGAGACGCCACCCGTCAACACCGTGTGGAGCGCGGGGCCACCAACGCTTCGCTGCTCCCCGCGACTCCAGGCACGCAGGGAGGGCGTGGCTTCCTCCTCAAATGCTGGTGCTGCGAGGCACACAGCACCGGTGATCTGTTCTAGACTGCCCCCCCCCTGTGCTATTGAGAGAGGAGAGATTTTGAGCTTGGACCTGCATTGTTCCCTTTGTTCCCTTATCCCCTTTTGGGTGAGTGTGATTAGGGTGAGTCAGCCCTCCCTCTCCCTGGGGAGCCCTGCCCCCTTCTCCTCCCATGAGTGTGAGTCCCTTTCTTCCCTTCCTAACCTGGGACCTGTACCCGGCTTCCCTCCGCACCTCACACCAGCTTCCCTGCCCCATGGGGTGATTGCAGTACGTGTGTGGTGGGAGAGGAGGAGCATTCCTGCACAGGGTGCCCGGCGCCCTATGATGATACAGGCCTAATCCCTCATGGATTTCAAGGGCCACAATACTATCCTGACGGGCATACTGAGGCTTCTGAGCGAAACCGGGAAACTGTGCTAGGGTCCCACCTCCTGGGGAGCGTGTCTGAGGTCCTGCAGGAATTTGGGACTGGTACCTTCCCATCCAGCTGTAGATTCCCCCACCCCCCGACAAGTGCAGCTATTGGGGGGAGGGGGTCATGTCTCTGGGCTCCACCTCTCACACTCATCTTTCTAATCCAAGGGCACTGCTGCTTCCCGATCACCCCCGCTGCTCCCAAACACCTCCTGGGGCTGGCACTGAACTGCCGTCACTCTCCCCTCTGACCACCTCCAGTCCTGACACTGTGGCACCTCTCCTGTCCATTGCTTGATGCGCCTGAGCCCTGGAGGCTGTGGCTGCACTGCCTGCCTTGTGCTGCTGCCACTGGCGGTACTTCCTCCCTCTTGTTCCAGTTCACTTCCGCTCAGTTCCCGTTTGGCTGGGCTGCAACCGGACAGGATTTGTGGCCCTCCCTCCAGCTTGGGCTCTGGGACAAATGTCCCTCCTGTCCCTATGACAGCTATGGGTATTTTAAGACGTGACGAGATCACACTCAACCACGGTGGATTCCCACCGGGCATGGAAGGTCTCATCACGTCTAAAGGGGGAACTTCCGTTCACCCCCATCAATGTTCACCCCCATCAATCACAGTGGGGAATCACATTCACCATGCGATCGGCGGAACTGGCAGGGCGGCCCTGATCGTGTGGTGAATGCAATGCCCCGCCGTGATGAAGGGGCCCGTTCCATCTGGATGACTAGCACAGCCCGGAATCCATGGTGGGATTCCGGGCTGTGGTCAAATCGGGCGGGCACTGTGGCCGCATTGGCCGCGGCACCCGCCCGTCTCCCCAGAGGGCGGGTGGCGAGGGAGCATGGGGGGGGGGCCGTGCGGCCGCACGTTGCGCAGCCCCGCCCCGCCCCCTTCCCGATTCCCCGCTGGGATCAGTGTGATTCCGGCGGGGAATCCCAGCGGTGATTCCGTGCCGGAGCGACTAGCGCCTCGTCATGTCTGAAATCACCCTATGTCCACCTTGATTTTCAGCGCTTTCAGTACTTCTGGGTTGACTAATAATCCTGAAACATGGCAGTGGGTGACAATTGAAGAGCACTGGAGTTAGAAACATCTGCACAATTCTCAAGAGGAATAGGATGGTACGTACCAAAATCGTGTGAATGTGTCTCATCACAAGTTGCCCATTCATGAATATCAGAAAAAGCAATTGAAGAGATAGTAAAGTATCTTAAGGGGCAGGGGGAAGAGAGCCAAGGACAAGGAAACAAAGCTCAAATCTGATTGGGGTAGCTAAAATTGTTGGTGGCTGGGCCACTGGAGAGGGCGGAGAGTTCCACGAATGTGCAGGAGATGGTAGGAATCATGGACTGGTGATTAGGCATATAGTGATCAGGGAGGCAGCATGGTCTAGTGGTTAGAGCATAAGCTAGGATATGGGATAACTTAGTGTGGGATCAGCCCCACACTGTGCCCGGTGCCCCTTGCCATGACGGGCAGCCATGGTGGCCAATGACAGCTGCCATGGCGGTCGGACATGGTGGACCTGATCTGGGCAGGTCACAGCGGGCCACAAAAGCCATTATAACCCACTGTGGCCCCCTTTGGCATGACCAGGCAGACAGTAGCCTGGACTGTGATCCTGGCAGCCTGGACTCACTGCTGACATGCCTGGGAGCAAACCTGGGTGAACATCTGGCAGGGCACCAACAAACGTGCAGGTGGCTTGCAGGCCAAAGAGGGCCCCAGCAGGCCAGCATGATTTGTTAACACCCTTGATCACAATCTTCTAAGAGATGTAAGACCTTTTTGTCTGGCCAGGCATTTGGCAGGCTGGGCTAGGGTTGGCTGGGATTGGGTGGCAGGGTTAGGGAGTGGGTTGGTGGGGTTTAGGTTTTTTTTTAAAAACTGCTTTTATATGTTTATATATGTTTTATGTTTATATATCTTTTATATTTTTGTAAACCTCCCTGAGCCTTTGTGGAAAGAGCAGGGTAAAAACTGAACAAATGAATGAGTAGGGCTGCCACAAAAAAGACGGTAAGGGACTGTTCTATAGTGCTGCAGAGGTTAGAAATAATGGACTCAAATAACAAAAAGGCAGATTTCATTTAAATATCAGGAAGAACTACCTACTAGCAAAAGGTGTTCGGCAGTGAAACAAATTGCCTGTGGGCTGTAGGCTCTCCGTCACTGGAGGTTTTCAGACAGCTGCTGGACGGCCATGTGTAGATGTTTTAGCTGTAGATTTCCTGCATCAAAGCAGGGGGTTTGGAGCAGATGGCCTTTGAGACCCCTTCCATGATTCTGTGATTTTTCTACTTCAGTGTAGCTTGACAAGGGCCATTTTTACAGGGACTGAGGTGGGTGTTTGACTGCGGTGGGTGGAGGTAAACAGACACACACACCCCTCCATCCACAGAGCCGCCTCTGGTTTTCTGGAGGACTCCATGGGTGGAGGTGGGTGTGCAGTGGGTGGAGGTGGGTGTTGCATGGGAGCACGCACGCACGCACCCCCACCCATCCTGCTCAGTGTTCACATGGGCAAGCACCGCGTGGACACACATCTCCCACCCACCGCCAACCATTTACATGGACGTCCCTCCCCCAAACACCCGCCCGAACACCGAGCAGTGGGGGGGGGCGGGCGTCTGTGTAAAAACGGCCAAGGTTTAATCCTCAGCTTCCAGTAGGAGTGAATCTCAACAAGCTACACTGAAATAAGTGGTAACTTGTGTCTTCACTACAGAAAATGTTAAAGAGAGAGAGCAAAGTAAGCTACTTTGTGACAGTGCATTTCCATGTATTTCTCAGTAAAGCCACAGGAGGAGCAGAAAATAAAATCCCATAGCCCAATAGGGTTACTAGATGTCCTGTATTTTAAGTGAAGTCCCATATTTTGGAACATTAAAATCCCACAGAATTCCATCGAAGAGATTACCATGTCTCCAGGTAATATTAAGCTGTCTCATAGCCTTATGATTCTGAAGATNGGGGGGGGGGGCGTCTGTGTAAAAACGGCCAAGGTTTAATCCTCAGCTTCCAGTAGGAGTGAATCTCAACAAGCTACACTGAAATAAGTGGTAACTTGTGTCTTCACTACAGAAAATGTTAAAGAGAGAGAGCAAAGTAAGCTACTTTGTGACAGTGCATTTCCATGTATTTCTCAGTAAAGCCACAGGAGGAGCAGAAAATAAAATCCCATAGCCCAATAGGGTTACTAGATGTCCTGTATTTTAATTGAAGTCCCATATTTTGGAACATTAAAATCCCACAGAATTCCATCGAAGAGATTACCATGTCTCCAGGTAATATTAAGCTGTCTCATAGCCTTATGATTCTGAAGATGAAAATGGTTTACTTATGTCGTAGCTGGATTTGCAGATAGTGGATTTTTTTAGCGTAGTAATTTGAGAATCCAGACAAGGCTGATATTAGTGTGGTCTCAATTTTGCAGGAGTCCTTAGCTAGAACAGCAATACTCAGATCATTGGCATAAATGAAACTTCTCATGCCAGGATAGATGTTTGTGTAGATCAGGAGTGGAGAACCGGTTCCCTCCCAGGAGCCACTTTGAAAATTAGCGCAAGCTCTGAGGGCCACATGGAAGTTGAGGGTGGGATGGTTTGGGGTGTGTTCAGGAAGAGGAGGGTCCAGATCATGGATCTGCAATCTATCCTCAGCTCTGCCCCCTTCCCCTGAGCTCAGTCTTTCAGTGCTTGGGGGTAGGAACTGGACCTAGGGATCAGATTCAGGAACTGGAATGGTGGCCACATAAAAACTAGATGCAGACTATATCTGGCTTCTGGGCTTGAGGTTCCCCACCCAGGTATAGATTTTTAAAAGGACTGATATCAGAACTAGGGACGAAATGAGTTCTTGAGCCCCTCAAGAATCTTGGCAAGAATGGTGTTGTCGCTGGGATCCTCCAGCTTGAGATGAGTCTCGCTGAAATCTGCAGTCTTGCTGAGATTTTCAAACAGCCCGCAAAATGGTCTATGCAGGTGCAAAATGGCTGGCACATGCACAGAATGGCCATGGTACCCATTTCTTGATACGCAGAGCGTTTTGGAGTTTTGGGGAATATCGCGAGATTTTCAAGAAACCTCAAAAAAACATGCTGTGCATGCACAAAATGGCCACTGGGGGCACACGTGTGCAGAATGGCTGCGGTGGCCGGTTTACATATGTGCAGAACATTTTCTGAGGTTTTCAAGAATCTCACAAAATTCTCGAAACCCTGTCAAAAACGCACACTCTCTTGCAGAAGGTAAACCTTCTGTGATCACCATCAACTTCACTTGCTGCGTAATTTAGCATAACAGTAAACTATCAATTCTTCAGCTGTGAATGTACTAACTAGGCAGGATAACAATCTTTTTTCATAGCATGTACTTTAATCAAGAGTCTCCGATGGTTCACTGTGTCATATACTGCTGGCAGGTCAACGAATACAAAGCTTGTCACCATCTTCAATATTTAAGTGTTAAAAAAGACTGTAACAGGAAATGACCAAGCAAATATACAATGACCAAGCAAATGTACAATGACCAAGCAAATATACAATGACCAAGCAACCAAAGAACCTGCAAACATCAAAGAATGAGCTTTTTTCATTCAGACAACATATTTGATTCCAACCCACCTATTCAAATATGGAGAATTGCTTGGAATTGCAGCTCCAGTCTTCACAACAAATGTTGAAAGTGGCCAGTGGTCTATTAGTCCAGAACATTTGGGAACAATTTGGATTCTGTAATGATTACACTGTCTGAAAACAGACGTGAATGGAGAAAGTATTACTCTAGCCACGTATTTAGAACTCCTGTGAGCTGGGTGTAGACAACGCAGCCATTCTATTGTCATGAACACAGCAGGCATTGATCTGCAGGAAGAAGTGATCTTTTAATATCATTGAACCTCAGAACTGGGGCTGGGGCGCCCTGACTCAGACAATGGATTACTGACGCAATTTAATAAAAAAAGAATGAACAAAGAAAGCCTAAGTCCTGCCATAATTTTTTTTCTCTCCTTAAAGCTCCTACTTAAAAGTTAGATCCCCTGCCAGAAACACAATAAAACTAACATATCGAGTTCCTCAATCTGACACGAGATTGGCTGGGTTACGCAAACCTAAGCCCACGGACTCGTCGTTTCCCCCCATAAATATCAATTATGTTCTATCTGCAAATTGCAGAGCCGCTTGGACTGTTCCTGACTCTGCTAATGATGCTTAGGAAGTTGCCATGTGGGTTAACCTGATGGCAGAGAGATCTTATTTTCACCAGAGCAATATCGTTACTACATCAGCACCCACAGGCCACAATGAAGAGACTCATTGCACATGGCACTGTGTAAAGACATATTAAGGGTGTAGGAGAGAAGGAAAGGTTACCCCCATTTTATTGCAGAAGGGGGATGAAATGCAAAGATTTGCCCAAGGTCATGCGGAGAAGTCTGTGGCAGAGCCAGGAAATAGAGCCATAATCTTGACCATCACTCCCTTCATCCTCCTCCCATCCTGAAAGGTTTTGCAAAAGTGTTCTCTACCAGACACTACCATTTATAGAGCCCAAAATAAAGCCCATTATTTTTCTTTTACTCTCCATTTTAGGAGGAGCGAGAGAGAAAACCACATAGATTTATTTTGATTCCAAGGGCAGTGGAGGAATAAGTCTATTTGTTGTTAAGGCGTAGAGACGTCTCTGTGTTTACAGAGCTGTCCCCATTGCTTTTGACTCTTTCAGAAACTTAGATTAAACATTCCAAATAGACTATTCTTCTCTCTCTCTCTTTTTTTTACAAGTGTAAAAACATTTATATTTTCCTTTCTGAACAAATCCTAAATGTACAATTTAAATTAACAGAGATGATGGGGTCAGTCTGTGACATGCAGACCAAGGAAGATTTAATCTGAAAGATAGCACTGACACCAACATTTGCAAACCAAAATGCAAAGAAACCCCAGACATCTGTTTCCCTTCTTAACTTCTTTTATCCTCTGGCTGTAATAGGCTTAATTGTTTACCCACCCCATTTTGCTAACATTGTTTCAAATCTTTGTTATTAAGCCCCATAAGCCCCATTATTTATTATTATTAATTATTATTATATTATATTATTATAATTATATGTTTTACTTATATAGAACCAGAAATGAGACAGGTGCTGAACAGTTGTAATGAGAGACAGGCCCCTGCCCTGAGGAGCTTACAATCTAGGATGGACACAGAAGGGGAGACAAGGGGGAGGGGAATGTAGGGAGACACACATTCCTATTTTACAGATGGGGAACTGAGGCGGAAAGACGGTGGTATGCCCAAAACCATTCAGTGAGTTCATGGCTACTCTTGGATTTTGACCTTGGTCTTGAAGGTCCAAGTCCATCACCTTCTCCACTAGGTTACACTGGGACATCAGGAGCCTGCATCTGGGTGCTGCAGCAGGTGCATGAGAAGCCAGGGTCCAAGGCTCTGGCTGGGACAGTGGGCACACTGGCCAAGGGCCTCAGATTCCAAGAACCTTGGCTAGAGGCTCTGCCAGCCCTGGCAAATGGCTTCCACCTCCCCAAAAGGAGGAGCCTATCCCCAGGGCACCACCAGAGTGGGCTCAGGAGGCAGAGCAGAACCAGGAGTCCAGGCAGCAAGGATCGGAGCTGGCGTCTGGAAGGTCAGGACCGTCACAGCAGTCTGGATGAAAGGGCTCGACTGCACCAGGCACAAGTAAGCCACTGCCTCGTCATAGACCACCCACTGCCAAATTGTAGGCCATTCGGCAGGCTGCTGTCCTTGCAGGTAAGTCTCCACCTTATGGTCGTATAGCCATTCATTGGGGAACCTCTCCCTGGGTGGCTTTCAGAGATAGCATGTGGGGTGGAGAGAGCGCGTACTGTAAGGGGCATGGGCATCTAGGGTGTGGGTAGACATCTGGGTTGGGTCATGGAGTCAGGAGCAGGGACAGAGCAGGGAATCTGGGCAGCATGCAGAAGTAGGAAAGCAAGGCTGGGAGTTAGGGGAAGGCATGGTTTCTGGGCATGGTCAGATCAGGGTATGGGGTTCAACAGGTGCCAGGTTTCCTTGTTAGGGTTCTTCCATGCTGCCAGTCCGGCTGGAATCTGATGAGCAGGCTGGAGTCGGGGATCAGACAATGACAGAAACAGTCAATGATGAGATGCTCCATCCAGTCGGCCTTATATCCGGCTGGTAGCCAACCATGAAGCTGGGGTGGGTGGACAGGGGCTGGGGTCAAGGGACCTATCAAGAGGCTAGAGGCACATGGCCCGATTGGCCTAACAAGGAAACCTCAATGCCTGGCTAGAGAGGAGTGATGACACCAAAGAGTCAGCCATTGCCACCAGAACCCTAAGGGTGGTTCGGTTCCTCCTCATACCTACCCTTGAGCATGTGCCCTCATCTCCTCTCCCTTCCCCCACTCTCTCTTTCAGTGCTTGAGGGAAGAGACTAGATCTGGGGGCCAGATTCAGGAATTGGAAAGGGGACAAAGAGTTTTGGGTTGGATTTGACCCACCAGCGTGAGGTTCCCCATCCCTGACTTAGACTGTAACAATTTCCTTAGATCACAGTTTCTCCAGCTATGGATTGGAACCCCAGGTGGGACTCTACCACCTGTAGCTGGCGATGATATTTCACATCCCTTGCATGTCTTTATTGCAGTCTGGGGTGACGGAACTATAGTGACATCTCAGAATTGGACTAAAGGCTTAGGAAACAATGACTTAGATTATAAACTCTTTGGAGTGTGTTTTGCTGTCTAGGTGCAGCGTCTAGCATCGTGTGGGTACTACCGGGACACAAACAATCAGCAATAACCAAGTGGCTCTCATCTTCACTCCTTCATTAGGAGCTCAGAATGCTTGCAGTTGGGTCAGAATGATTGATGGAGTCGTAGGCTCCCGTATCAAAAGTAATCTGCTAGCAAGCTTTATAGAGTGGGCAAGCAGCTATTTCTCTGCCAGTAGCCTATGGGATTGGCCGCTTTTGTTTTTCAAACCCCAAATGTTGCCAGTTTCAAATGCTGAAATAACCATCCTGAAGTTACTGCACTTGGAAAGAGAGGGACAGCAAGCAATTGTCGGACGAGGACAGCAACACAGACATAAATCTCCTTTGGCACAGGCAGTTGGCTGTGTTCACAGAAGGTGAAGCTCCTCAGCTCACGGTTCCCAAAAGGGAGGGATTAATTCCTGAGAGACTCTAAAACTCAAGCCAAATGCACAGTGCCAGCTCATTAAGGAAAAAAATAGTATATTAAATTCTGCACTGCTCCAGGGTGACTCCACACTTTCTCTCCCGCTCTCTCTCAGCAATTTGGCCTTCTGAAGACAGCGTAGCTTTCCAAGTTATTGCTAGGGTTAGTAACTCAGGAAGCAGTGGGTCTAGATCAATTTCTATATACAAAGTCCATACTCATGAGGCACAGGGCTTCTTTGCCCAAGCCTCTCTGGTCGGGTACAGTCTCCTCAGACCGGATAGAAGTCTTTCTCAGTATCTTTACAGGTTGATGGGCCAGAAACCAATCCCTCCTGCAGCCTGACAAACCCTCCAGCTTGGGCAACACCCTCCAAGCAATCTGGAGTGGAAACCCAGATGTGATGGGTCTGGGGAAAGTCCCAAGGGTTCAGTGAAACAGAAATACTGAGCACTTTGCCTTTGGAATCTAAGCTGCAGTTTACCTTGCTGCACAAGTTCTCCCTAAAGAAGACACAAGCTAAGAAGGACATTGACAAATTGGAGCAGGCTCAGAGGAAGGTGAGAAAGATGATAACGGGTCTATGAGGAAAGGTTGAAGGAACTGGATACATTTAGCCAACTAAAAAGGAAATGAAGGAGTGACAATGGGGCCAATGGAGACAGAGCCCAGCCCAAGCTCCTGTAACAATTCCCTCAGCAACCCTCCCCTCTCTGAGCTCTCTGCTCAGGGTTTTGTGTTGGGCTGGCTCAGCCACACCCAAGCTCAGGTGGGAGGCATTCCGGTGCTGTCCTTCATTCCATGTAGCGCCTGCACTTCTGGTAGCACCTTCCGTACCGGGCATAGCCTGCTCCCTGCTATAACTACCCAAAACTGAAAACAGAGATATTACATTTTTACGGTGTTCATTTGGGTTTTTTTCTGTTTTTCCGGTTTTCTGGTTTGGTTATTTTGGTGTTTCAGTATCTAAGGTGTATCATTTTTGGCAACTGCACCTCCACAATAGAACAAACATTGCCGAAATGGCATAACTGAAATACTGAAGTGACTGAAATGCTGAAATAACTGAATCAAAAAAGGGTCTGCCATTTTTGGCTTGAGCAGTGCAGATTTGATGGGCTTACTTTAACTGTTTTTGGGGGGTCTGCATTTCTGCTCTAGTTAGAAGAAGCTTTCCCCCATGTATTAGGGGCAGTGTAAGAACAAGCAGGAATTTTTCTGCCAGCAATTGTAACAGGTGGACAATTGAAGCTGGGATCCTTGGCATGTCAGAGGTGGAAGTCAACTGTATTGGTCACATACCAGCAGAATTTGGCCCTATTGATTTGGCCCAATTTGAATTAAATTCTCCATGAAGGTTTGTGGTTTGATAGAGGGAGTAATGAGCAAATCAGCACAGTTACTCTGTAGGGTCCCCTTGTAAGGGCCAACATGTAATTGGCATGCAAACGAAGGTACCATGCCCCTGAAGGCTGTCTTCCCAGTACTGAGAGCCATTAATCCTATTAATTGCATATCAAAAGACTGGTAGCAATCCTACAAATGAGTAAACACACAGAAAAAAGTGTAATCGTACTAGCCCAGCAAATTGGATTCAGGTCCTCATTGAACAATCCTGTTTCATTTCAGCAATTTTATTATCACTGTTACTGGAACAAATCACTTTATTAAACAGAAGGGGCTTTTGTAAAAGAATTTCCTCTTGCAGGCAATATCATGGTGCTCTCTAACACAAAAACAGCAATTACACTTGTCAAGGGATTTCTTTAGGCAATTCAGCTAATGGCTTGTGACAGGGAAGACTTGAAATGTTCATTCAAGCCTTGCCTCCTGCTATACAGATAGAGATACAGATATTCCTGCAGGTCTGAAGAAGCCCTTTTAGTGGAATGAATAGTTTTGGGCAGTGGGCTTGCTGAGAATTTGCAGAACGAAGAGAGGCTGTAGCTGACAGAGAGTATATACAAGGGTTAGAGAGAGTATAGTTGCTGTTTTGGTCCCAAAAGTAATAGATGGAGACAAAGGGTGATTTCAGACGTTCGCAGTCCCGATTCACCACAGTGGATTCCCAGTGGTGGCGAACCGGATAACCACCCCCCCGTGGTTAAAAGAAGCCCCGAACAGATGTTACGGGACCAGGACCAAGGCAGGGAATCGGGTCGGCAGATCACGGACTGGGGCAGCGCAACAGACGTGCTGCCAATTCCCAGCCGTGGTCAAAACACCCACAAGGCACTGGGCAGGGGCGGGACACAGGCATGGCTGCCTGAGGGCAAACAAAGCCAGAAGGCACAAAAGGGAACGCCCACACAAGGGAAACAGGAAGGGAGGGGGGAGAGGGAGAACAGCCAGCCAGGTACCACACACAACAGGCACACAGACAACGGGGGCACGGTGGAACACACAGCACAAACACATGCCCGGGCACACACACACACCCAGAAGGGAAAGGAAGGGAAGGGGGGACACAGGCGGCCGGACATCACACAAGGCATATCGGGCACGGGGGGGGGGGAGGGGCGGAACAGGGGAGAGGGGGGGAAATGGCACAAGGGCACAGCTGGACACAGGCAATGACAACCACAACCCCCACAGCAGAACTGTCCGCACGGGCACTCCCACAGCAACACAGGCAGTCCCGGAATGGGGGGCCCCAGGAGCTCGGGCCCAAGGCACAGCGGGAGTCCACATGGCACAGAGAGCGGCTGGGGAGCAGTTCAGGAGGCACACTCGGACCCCACACGCCAACGAGGGGGTGATGGAGGGCAGGCAGGAGAGTCAGTGCAGCTCAGCAGGTCCATAGACACAGAACCCCCCCCCCGGGAGGAAGCCGGGAGGGGCAGTCCGGGGGCCCCAGAACCCCAAGGTCACACAGGCACCCAAGGGGTGGTGGTGCAGGGGCCGCACGAGGGAGCGCTGGCAGGGGACGTTTCCGGGGATGCCCCCTCGAGTGCACAGTGGTCACCACGGAGCTCTGGGAGCTTGCCTCCCCCCCGCTGTCCGTGTCCCCATGGGTGTCCTGGGATGCCTTGTGGGCCGGCGGGGTGGCTGGCAGTTGGGGAGAGGGAGGGCCCGGGACCTCCTGAGCAGCTGCACCCTCCAGAGGGCTCCATGGCCCCCCAGGGGTGTTTCCAAGCCCCTTCCACCCCCCCTCCCTGGTGACCCGAACCCTCTCACCGACTCCGCGTGTCCTGGGTTCCCCTCCCGGTTCCCCCGGGGGCCCCCCCACCTGGCCCATATGCCTCACCTGGTACTGCCGCCTGCTGCCTGGGCTCCTTGACGCCTGCCTCCTCACCCGCCTGACTCTGGTGCCAGGGTGTCCTGTGCACTGTAGGCGAATGGGGGTGGTGGTTGGTGTAGGGGTGTTCAGGTGGTGGGTGGGGCCCTGGGGCCCCTTTCTGCCTTGTCAGAGGGGGCTGGGGCTGCCCCTGGCCCGTGCATACCCCCTGTCCCCTCCCCATGGGCCCCCAGTCCCTCTCCCCTCCAAGCCGCTAGCTTACCCTCTATGTCTGTCTTGAATTCCTCCGAGGGTGGCCCCTCTGTGTTGGTGTGCTCCCCCTGGGACCACTGACTCAGAGTGATGAGGGTTCCGGCCTTGGACTCCGCCTGTCCAGCCTGGGGGTGGGGACTCTCCAGGCTGCTGTCTGGGGGGGTGCCTGCAGGTTCCGGAGGTCCTGGGGCGTTCCTCCTGTGGGTCCGGGGCCCTGGAGTGTGTGCCTTCATGGGAGGTGGCGAGTGGAGGGGGTACCTTGGCCCGTTCCCTGCCCTGGCCCATGGTGCTCCCCACGAGGCATGGGGCGACAATCGAGCCCTTCATATGCAGTATGTGGTCCAGGGCATCATAGAAGAGGGCAGTCCGGGCTCCATGTCCGGACCGCCAATTGTTGTCCCATATGACCTTGTACCCCCTCTTCAGCTCCTTGGCCTTTGAGAGGCACTGGGCCACAGTCCGGTGGTGCCCCGCTGCCCCCATTTCCCACACTATGTCCTTGTAGACATGCTTGTTTCACTGGTTGAGCGCAAGCTCGAGCTGGTACTCCAGGGTCCTCCAGATCTGGATGAAGTCCCAGGTCTCCTGCAACCCCCACTGGCCCCCTCAGTGGTAGGGCCTTCACCCCCATCCCCCCTGTGGGTCCTCCTCCTCCACCTCCTCTTCCTCTGCCTCCTCCTCTGCCTGGACTGGGCCGATGTCCTCTGGGGGCTCATCCACCTGGGCCTGTTTCCGTGTCTGCGGGACACAGGGGGGGTTATGGTTGGGTGCGGTTCTGCCCCCTCCATCCTGAGGCCCATCCCCTTTCGGCCCTTCCCTGACAGGTGCCCAGCTGGGCCCCCTGCCCCCCCTTGGTGCCCCTGTGCCACCTGTTCCCCTCCCCTTGGTTCCCCTTACCCATTTCTGGGGTGCCTCCTCCCCTGGTCCGGCTGATGTCCCCGGGGTGGCCTGTCCTGGCTGCTGCTGCTGTCCCTCCCCCTCCTCCATCTGCAGCATGACCACCACCTCCCCCTCCTCCACCTGCACTTCCTCCACCACCGCCACTGCCTCCTCCTCCTCCCTCGCTCTCTCTCCCACCGCTCTCCTCCGCCTCCCTCCTCACTCCATCCCGCCACATTTCCCTGCTGCGGTTTGCCCTTTAAATCTCCCTCCAGTGCCTGTGTTGTTGCTGGTTGCCTGGCAGCGACGCTGCATGCTTTGNCCTTGCCTCCTGCTATACAGATAGAGATACAGATATTCCTGCAGGTCTGAAGAAGCCCTTTTAGTGGAATGAATAGTTTTGGGCAGTGGGCTTGCTGAGAATTTGCAGAACGAAGAGAGGCTGTAGCTGACAGAGAGTATATACAAGGGTTAGAGAGAGTATAGTTGCTGTTTTGGTCCCAAAAGTAATAGATGGAGACAAAGGGTGATTTCAGACGTTCGCAGTCCCGATTCACCACAGTGGATTCCCAGTGGTGGCGAACCGGATAACCACCCCCCCGTGGTTAAAAGAAGCCCCGAACAGATGTTACGGGACCAGGACCAAGGCAGGGAATCGGGTCGGCAGATCACGGACTGGGGCAGCGCAACAGACGTGCTGCCAATTCCCAGCCGTGGTCAAAACACCCACAAGGCACTGGGCAGGGGCGGGACACAGGCATGGCTGCCTGAGGGCAAACAAAGCCAGAAGGCACAAAAGGGAACGCCCACACAAGGGAAACAGGAAGGGAGGGGGGAGAGGGAGAACAGCCAGCCAGGTACCACACACAACAGGCACACAGACAACGGGGGCACGGTGGAACACACAGCACAAACACATGCCCGGGCACACACACACACCCAGAAGGGAAAGGAAGGGAAGGGGGGACACAGGCGGCCGGACATCACACAAGGCATATCGGGCACGGGGGGGGGGGAGGGGCGGAACAGGGGAGAGGGGGGGAAATGGCACAAGGGCACAGCTGGACACAGGCAATGACAACCACAACCCCCACAGCAGAACTGTCCGCACGGGCACTCCCACAGCAACACAGGCAGTCCCGGAATGGGGGGCCCCAGGAGCTCGGGCCCAAGGCACAGCGGGAGTCCACATGGCACAGAGAGCGGCTGGGGAGCAGTTCAGGAGGCACACTCGGACCCCACACGCCAACGAGGGGGTGATGGAGGGCAGGCAGGAGAGTCAGTGCAGCTCAGCAGGTCCATAGACACAGAACCCCCCCCCCGGGAGGAAGCCGGGAGGGGCAGTCCGGGGGCCCCAGAACCCCAAGGTCACACAGGCACCCAAGGGGTGGTGGTGCAGGGGCCGCACGAGGGAGCGCTGGCAGGGGACGTTTCCGGGGATGCCCCCTCGAGTGCACAGTGGTCACCACGGAGCTCTGGGAGCTTGCCTCCCCCCCGCTGTCCGTGTCCCCATGGGTGTCCTGGGATGCCTTGTGGGCCGGCGGGGTGGCTGGCAGTTGGGGAGAGGGAGGGCCCGGGACCTCCTGAGCAGCTGCACCCTCCAGAGGGCTCCATGGCCCCCCAGGGGTGTTTCCAAGCCCCTTCCACCCCCCCTCCCTGGTGACCCGAACCCTCTCACCGACTCCGCGTGTCCTGGGTTCCCCTCCCGGTTCCCCCGGGGGCCCCCCCACCTGGCCCATATGCCTCACCTGGTACTGCCGCCTGCTGCCTGGGCTCCTTGACGCCTGCCTCCTCACCCGCCTGACTCTGGTGCCAGGGTGTCCTGTGCACTGTAGGCGAATGGGGGTGGTGGTTGGTGTAGGGGTGTTCAGGTGGTGGGTGGGGCCCTGGGGCCCCTTTCTGCCTTGTCAGAGGGGGCTGGGGCTGCCCCTGGCCCGTGCATACCCCCTGTCCCCTCCCCATGGGCCCCCAGTCCCTCTCCCCTCCAAGCCGCTAGCTTACCCTCTATGTCTGTCTTGAATTCCTCCGAGGGTGGCCCCTCTGTGTTGGTGTGCTCCCCCTGGGACCACTGACTCAGAGTGATGAGGGTTCCGGCCTTGGACTCCGCCTGTCCAGCCTGGGGGTGGGGACTCTCCAGGCTGCTGTCTGGGGGGGTGCCTGCAGGTTCCGGAGGTCCTGGGGCGTTCCTCCTGTGGGTCCGGGGCCCTGGAGTGTGTGCCTTCATGGGAGGTGGCGAGTGGAGGGGGTACCTTGGCCCGTTCCCTGCCCTGGCCCATGGTGCTCCCCACGAGGCATGGGGCGACAATCGAGCCCTTCATATGCAGTATGTGGTCCAGGGCATCATAGAAGAGGGCAGTCCGGGCTCCATGTCCGGACCGCCAATTGTTGTCCCGTATGACCTTGTACCCCCTCTTCAGCTCCTTGGCCTTTGAGCGGCACTGGGCCACAGTCCGGTGGTGCCCCGCTGCCCCCATTTCCCACACTATGTCCTTGTAGACATGCTTGTTTCACTGGTTGAGCGCAAGCTCGAGCTGGTACTCCAGGGTCCTCCAGATCTGGATGAAGTCCCAGGTCTCCTGCAACCCCCACTGGCCCCCTCAGTGGTAGGGCCTTCACCCCCATCCCCCCTGTGGGTCCTCCTCCTCCACCTCCTCTTCCTCTGCCTCCTCCTCTGCCTGGACTGGGCCGATGTCCTCTGGGGGCTCATCCACCTGGGCCTGTTTCCGTGTCTGCGGGACACAGGGGGGGTTATGGTTGGGTGCGGTTCTGCCCCCTCCATCCTGAGGCCCATCCCCTTTCGGCCCTTCCCTGACAGGTGCCCAGCTGGGCCCCCTGCCCCCCCTTGGTGCCCCTGTGCCACCTGTTCCCCTCCCCTTGGTTCCCCTTACCCATTTCTGGGGTGCCTCCTCCCCTGGTCCGGCTGATGTCCCCGGGGTGGCCTGTCCTGGCTGCTGCTGCTGTCCCTCCCCCTCCTCCATCTGCAGCATGACCACCACCTCCCCCTCCTCCACCTGCACTTCCTCCACCACCGCCACTGCCTCCTCCTCCTCCCTCGCTCTCTCTCCCACCGCTCTCCTCCGCCTCCCTCCTCACTCCATCCCGCCACATTTCCCTGCTGCGGTTTGCCCTTTAAATCTCCCTCCAGTGCCTGTGTTGTTGCTGGTTGCCTGGCAGCGACGCTGCATGCTTTGTCCCTGGCTGGGAATCATTTCCTTTGATTCCGGCTGGTGGTTGCCATCCAGACGTTACTTTTTGTTGTTTCCCGCTGGGAATCTCTTTGACCACGCTTTCGGAGATGGTCCGGGGGGGAGCTCCGAAAGCGTGGTTGTTTTTGACCCCATATGGGTATTGACTGTAGTGAACATCTGACGGCCGCCGAACAGACGTTCAGGGCGCTTTGGCCCTGCCGCGGGATTGACTGTGGTTCACTGTGATTGACTGTGATCTTGTAACGTCTGAAAATACCCAATGTAGTTCAGATGATAGCTTTCATCAGACCAACTTCTGTTTCTGAGAGAATGTGCAAGCTTTCTGTCCCTGCATCAAGCTGATAACAAGGGGAGCGTAAGGGAAAGTGAGGTGGATGTGAGTAAGAATCATATTTTAAACTGGGAATGCAGGTGGTGTCACACAAGTTACTATACAGTTGTGAGGTGATCATAGTGTCAAAAATTGGAAGGGACAGGACACTTATATAGCACTTTAGGGGAGCATGGACATGTCAGAAAGGGGCAGAAGAGTGCTTTATAGGGCCGGCCTTAGAATCTGTGGAACCCAGGAAGAAGATAAAATGTGGGGCCCCGGTGGCTCCACCCCCTCATGTTTGGGGCCCTGCTGTGAGACAGTTGAGGCTCTAACCCCTGCCCAGGCAAAATCACTGCAGCGCCCTCAGAAAGATTGAAGCCTGGGATGGTTGCCCCCGGTCACCCTGTGGTAAGGCTGGCTGTGGTGACTTAGCAAGGAAAAGAGACAAAAGGAGCAGGCTATCATGTCAGAAAAGGAGGCCCTTGGCAGCTGGAGGGAGCACTTTCCTAGAGCATACCGGCCGCAGAGTCCAGAGTGACAGGGAGACAGACCCAAGGCTGATATAGTGTCTTCCTCACAGACCAGGAAGCCTCTAAAGGTTTGAGGAAAAGACTGCAGACTTGATGATTTGACAAAGCTAGACTTATTTCTCATAGGTTCATGTAGTTAAAACCAAGTGATGCTATAGGGAACAGTAGTTAGGTTATTATTTATCATTTCTGTTCAAAGTGCTTTCCAAGCCTTTGCTTACCAAGATCAGCTGCTTTCAGTGCGCTTAAGGGGAAATTGGAAGGTGAGAATGAATTGACCGTGCCCCATTTGCATCAGCTCCCGTCACAGTGATTCCACATGAATTCAGAAAGTAGAGGATAAGACACAGGGCTTTTTAATTATCGAACAATAGAGTTGGTTGGACTTCTGCCCAAAGACAACTGCGCAAACTCATCCCCGGAGAGGATGCTATGATTCAGAAAAAAAATATTTAAAAAAAATCTAGGCCTGGGATTTTAAAATACTTGTTAAAACGGATAGCAGCCTAGGAGTCTGAGTTGGAAAGGAAGTGGGTTGCATTGTATTGTGAGGCGTAGGGGAGGGGGGGAAACCATCACTATAGACAAACCCCTGCAAACAACACAGATCCACCAGCAGGCATAGCAGATGGAAAAAGAAAAGAAAAGCGGGGTGGGTGGGAACTGTTTATTCTGGAGTGTTCTTTCCACAGTTGGTAAATAATTTGCTGTTGTGCTTTTCCCCCCCTCCCCCTGTTTTGGGAGGCAGAGATTCGTGCATCTAGGAATGGATGATTAGGTGTGGTCCCGCACCTCACTCTCACTTATTCTGCTGTTAAAGCGGCTTAAGCCCTCATAAGAACATTAACATTTGGGTGCCAATACCAGGTTGACCTTTATTCATAAAGTGCAAATAGTTGGAAGTAGAACAGATTGGTTGCCAGCGACTGCCTTTTATGTGCAGTTTAGAGGCTTTGATTTCGCTCCCCTTTCTTCCTTTAATCTGACATCGCTGGCTTGAATATGTTTGCGCTCTAAGTAAACAGGGCCAGTCCAGGCCTCCCCTTTTGAAGCAGGGTTTGTGTGTGTGGTTGGGCAAGATGACTTTAAAAAGGTTTACTTTGGGTATTAAACGACTTAAGAATGGATTGGAAACACTGGGAGCTGAATGGAGCTGTATGTTGATCTCCAAACTGAAGAGAAGTCTTTAGCCCGAGCAGCTATTTATTCGATGCAGACCGTTTACATGGAGAATGAGAATGCAAGGATTTATATGAACTCTCCTGAACTTTTTACTTCATGACACACACAAAAGAGAAACTCAGAGCGAAGGGCCGCAAGGAAGCCAATGTGTCGACAGCAGTACGGCATGGCATGACATTCCAGTCGCCTGTGAGAACTGGTGTCGCTGAAATAGCATATGGGGCACAATGGAGGAGAAGTCTCTTAAATGGAACTGAAATAAATACCTGCGTCAGTTACCAAATTCAGTGATTTGGGGAGATTTGTTTTGTTTGTAACGAAGCAGCTACAAAGTGGTCAATTCGGTCAACTCAGTTAGGGGATGCTCATAAAGTATGTCATGCTTTTTGCCATTTTAAGAACATAAGAAGTGCCATACTGGGTCAGACCAATGGTTCATTTAGCCCAGCATCCTGTCCTCCGACAGCGGCCAATCACGGTGGCTTGGGAGAAGCACCCAACAGGTCATACAGGTGGAGCCATTCCCTGTTGTTTTCCCCCCAAGTTCCCGTCACGTTCCCTGATCCTGTCTGGCTAATAGCTGCTAATGGACCTATCTTCCAGAAACTTGTCCAAACCTCTTTTAAACTCAGCTATAGTACTGGCCCTTACCACAGCCTCTGGCAGTAGATTCCACAACCCAATTATACGCTGAGTGAAAAAATATTTTCTTTTATTTGTTTTAAACTTGCCACCCATGAGTTTCATGGAGTGTCCCCTAGTTCTAGTACTAGCTGAGAGGGTAAATAACTGCTCCTTGTTTATTAGTTCCACACCACTCATGATTTTATAGACCTCTATCATATCTCCTCTCAGTCGTCTCTTCTCCAAACTGAAGAGCCCCAACCTACCAAGCCTCTCCTCATACGGGAGCCCTTCCATGCCCTTGATCATTTTGTTGCCATTCTCTGCACCTTTTCTAGTTCACTTATGTCTTTTTTGAGATGGGGTGACCGAACAGCACACAATATTTGAGGTCCGGTCGCACCATTGATTTATATAGAGGAATTATGACATCCTCAGTTTCATTCTCTATCCCCTTCCGAATAATTCCTAACATTCTGTTTGCTTTTTTGACTGCTGCCGTACACTGCGCTGTGGATTTCATTGTATTGTCCACAACCACCCCCAGATCCTTTTCCTGAGTGGTAACTCCTAGCTTAGTACCCAGCATTGTGTACGCACAGTTTAGATTATTTTTCCCTACGTGCATCACTTTGCACTTGTCCACATTAAATCTCATTTTCCATTTAGATGCGTAGACACCCAGTGTCGTAAGATCCTGTTGCAGTTCCTCACAGTCTGCTCGTGTTTTAACTACCTTGAATAACTTGGTGTCGGCTGCAAATTTGATCACCTCACTCTTAACACCCTTTTCCAAATCATTATGAAAACATTAAACAGCACCAGTCCCATTACAGATCCCTGGGGCACCACTTCTTACATCTCCCCACTGTGAAAACTGACCATTTATTAGTCCTACTTTTTGCTTCCTATCCTTTAACCAGTTACCAATCCATAGTAAGACACTACCGCCTATCCCATGACTTTCTTATTTTCTCAAGAGCTTTTATGTGGGACCTTATCAAATGCTTTCTGGAAATCCAAGTACACTATATCTACTGGGTCTCCCTTGTCCACATGCCTCTTTACATCCCTCAAAGAATTCCAAAAGATTAGTGAGACATGACTTACCTTTGCTAAATCCATGTTGACTCTTCCCCATTAAGCCATGTTTGTCAACATGCCCAGTGATTCTGCTCTTAATGATAGTTTCCACCATTTTCCCCAGCACAGATGTCAAGCTTACTGGTCTGTAGTTTCCAGGATCGCCTCTGGATTCCTTTTTAAATATCGGGGTTACGTTTGCCACCCTCCAGTCCTCGGGTACAGTGGCAGATTTTAGTAACAGGTTACAAATTACTAACAGTAGGTCTGCAATATCATATTTGAGTTCCTTCAGAACTCTAGGGTGAATACCATCTGGTCCTGGTGATTTGCTAGTATTTAGTTTGTCAATTTGCTCTAGAACCTCCTCCAGAGTCATGTTGATTTGTGACATCTCTTCCAATTCATCACCAACAAAGTAAGGTTCCGGCATGGGTATCTCCCCAACACCCTCTGCAGTGAAGACCAAACCAAATAATTCATTCAGCTTTTCTGCAATGTCCTTTCCATCCCTAAGCACCCCTTTCACCCTCTGGTCATCTAACGGAAAGCTGTTGGCCTTGGGTCTGAGCGACCAGGGTTCAAATCACACGCTAACCTGATTTGGGCAGCATTACCCCGCATTGGGCAGCCTTACCATGCAATGCAGTGTATTGCATACCCAGCAGCCACCATATGTTCACCCTTCCCAGGGGCGGGGTGGATAACGGGTTAGTTACTATGCTCTGAAAAAGGCTGGGGACCCAGCATGTTGTAGCATTACCCAAAGTGGGGTAAGGCTGCCCAACACACAGTAGTGCACCCCTGCTCATGGGCCTAGTCACTGTCTGCCCTGCCCCGCCCCGCCCCGCGGTGAGGCCCATTGACGGGCACTGCTGTCAGTCACATGCAGCCACGTCACAGCCAGCGCTTGGGCCTGCACTTGGGTGTGGCGAGACCTCTGACAGTCTGCTTGGTTTCCCCATTGGGGGGGGCATCTACCCTGCTCTCCACGTTGGCCCTGAAGTGTGGTGGCTGCAATTGCCCACCACCGGATGCGCAGGGGGTCAGGCCCACCACAGTTCATGTGGGTGTACCCACTCTCTCTTAAACTCCCTTCCCCTTCTGTAAAATGGAAACGATAACGACCTACCTCGCTGGGTTGTTGTGAGGATGAACTAGATAAGGATCATGAAGCACGCTGAACATTGAAAGTGTTATGGAAATAGTAACGAATAAGATTTCACAATGGGTACATTTCAGCTAAATAATGAAACTTAACAATGCCATTCAAAAAAAACAGAGCCTAAGATCTTAGTTTTCCAATTTTTGTAAAAACCACATTGTGCTACTTGGGACCTGTTCTTCTGAAGTCAGAAAACAAGTGCACTGCAGAATTAATTCATGACTGTCATTTACAAACAGGAACTTGATCTTTTAGCTAGTGCCCTTGCCAAGTCAAGCAGTTTTTTCAAAATTAATTTTTTTTCCAAAGGTGAATCTAGTGCTAATGAAATTGAAAGACCAATAGCACTATCTAAAGCCAGGGAGAGAGCAGCAGGCACCGCCGCACAAGTCTTCTTCATTCCGCTGACAATGCATGTCATTCTCCTGCTGCAAAAATACAGCTGGGCCTTTCCTGAAGCTAGGATTGCTGAATGGGAGGTACCCTTTAGTGATGCAATTAAATGTCCTCCAGGAACTAATTCATAAACTGGTGACCCTAGCCTGCTTTGAACCAGGCAACCAACCAGTAGGCTAAATTACTTTGTTATATTAGAAGACATATATATTTTATTTGACAAGCTATGATGAGCATCGCAGACTCAAGTGTCATTATTATTATTATTAACAAACATTTATATAGCGCCAGCAGTGTACCTGGCACTTTACAAAGTAATAAAATAGACACGGTCCCTGCCCCTAGGGCTTACAATCTGAGAGATAGGAGCTGGGGGAGAGACATAGGAAGGGGAACAGAGGGAGAGACAAGGGGTCTAACATTCATGAAGATGCGAGGTCTCAAGCTTTATAGGTGTCATCTAATCCAGCCCCCTCCCAATCCCCAGTCCCAACCCCCGTGACTCCTACTGTCAGGGTCCAAAGGAGGGATCCAGGCCAGAAGTGGCTAAAGAATCAGATGGAGGTAGAATCAGGCCAGGGCTTAATTGGCGGGGGGGTGGGGGGGTGGGTTGCCAGGGCTCAGCCTTGGCAATTAAATTTAAGGGGGAGCTGAGCCCTGGGAAATAATATTCCCACCAGGAGTGTGCACCCAGAAATGTGAAAGGGCAGGAAAGGCTGATACTGTCCATTTCAGGGTTAGAAATGTAAGCCAGAAGAACCCTGCATACTTTTTCTGGTTTTCATTAATGACTTCTGTGTCCCCTGCCCTGACCATGATATCGATTCAATCACAAGAACTCCTGTTTTATATTTAACTGTAGGGAGGCAAGTTAGTCTAGTGACTGGATGACTAGCTGGAGACTAGGGTTCATTTCCCTGTTCTGTCCAGTTCTGGGACAGGGGGTGTGGCTTATTTATTTAATTAATTAAATTATTTATTTATATAACTTATACCCCACCCCTCCTGCTAAAGCATCTCGGGGTGGCTGACAAAGCATAAAATACAATCAAAAACATAATAATAAACAAATATAATATAAATACACAATAAAACATTCCCGTCCACGGATGTAGTCAAAACTGCTTATGAGGCAGGGGGCGTGGCTTGCGAGGGAGTTTAGGGCCCCAGCAATTCATTTTTTTATAAATTAAGCACTGATCCCAGCAGAATCAATGGGCCAGGTCAGAGCCAGGCAGAGCACACAGGAAGGGTGGGGTGAGCAAGCAATCCCTCCAGCTTCTTGTGGCTGAAGGCCTGCCTTATACGTGGCAGGCAGGAAGCTGGGACAAAGGCTGAGAGCAGAAGGGTCAACTGGCCCAGGGGTAGCCTGAGCTACAAAGTCACAGCAGCATGTTGGAGCTGGCACTGTATCAGAACCCTCAGACTGCTGGATCAAGGCTGGGTCCTGACATCTACAAACGTAGGGAGAGGATTATCTTACATTATAACCATGCCCATTAGTAAACATTTAGTGAAGCTACAAAAACAGTTGTATGGCATACCTCTTGACTACAGCTGAGATGAGCACTAAATTTAGTACCCGTGAGTAATAGCTGCCTTTTTGGGTACCATATCGGTTACCTGATGGGTTACCTGGGTACCAAACGAGTACCTGAATATCCAAAAAATTGGGTACTTCCGGTACCGATGTTTCAATTTACCGATTCCCAATTGGTATATTGGTATGCCAATTGGTATATCAAATTGTAAAACTGAAAAATTGGCATGAAATTTTTAAAAAGAAGTAACTGGAAGTAGTTACCTGGGACTAGATGTTGACTTTCTTTCCAGGACAGGAAAGTTCATTTTCTAGGATGAAAACCCCATAAATAGGTGTTTTAAGAAGAAAAATTGAGGGGGGGGGGGGAAACTCTGAAAAAATTGGAAACAGAAGTAGTTTTCCAGGATCGGAAATTATTTAAAAAATGTCAGAACTTGATGGAAACCCAATAAATAGATGTCAGAAGTTGGTATATCAACACAAATGTTGAAAAATCGATATTGGAAGTCGACATTTGGGGACATTGGTTACCCAATCGGGTCTTAATTGGGTACTGCATGGTACTGATCATTACCAGGTCGAATTGGGTACTGGGACTTTGATGGGTTACTCAGTTTTGCAGGTATCGCCTTTCAGCTCTACTTTCAACATTTTGAGTGGCCAAAGAGGGACAAGCCCTGCCCTCTCTGCCAATAAGCTCCACTACTCAGCAAAAAATAAGCTCCGTCCTCATACATGTATACACCTCTGGGATATACGGAGCTGCCGTACTGAGTCAGACCAATGGTCCATCTTAGCTAAATATTGCCACAACCTGACACGGCAGCAGAGTTTCAAATCCAGCTCTCCAGCAGAGGCCTCACCCAGGCATACTACCAGAGATCCTGAATAGGAGATGCCAGGAATTGAACTTCGGGCCTTATACATGCAAAACATGCACTCTGCCACCAGAGCCATGGCCCACCCTGAACCAGCTCCCAACCTCACAACGTTCCAAGTGCATAAAATGAGATAGAAGCTCTTCTACTTATCATTCCCCTTAATTTCTTGTCATTCCATCCTCTCCCTGTTGTTTTGTCCAGTGCTTTCCTGGCAGGCAACCAAGAAAGAGGGACCTGAAGCTTGAATACCGGTCTTTTTGCCCCTCTCTCCTGAAAGAGGGACTTTGACATCTAAAATCAGATGTGCAGGTGGTGTGACCGCTCCCTGCTCTGGCCTGGGGTGAGAAACAGCAGCCACCACTCTCCAGGTTAGGGAGGGGCACCGAACAAATGTGCCCGTGGCTGGAGAGCCATCCCGCCACCCGCATGCCACGGGTAGGGCAGGGAGTTAAACAAACACATGGGAAATCAGCCCTGCCTGCACCCTGCTCCCACCACCCCACTCCCTGCCATGACAGACATCCATGGCACTTGGCCGGCCATGGCAGTCCCTGCCCTGGGGCAGGGGTGGGGAGGGGAACGGACATGCTAGCCTGCGTTGACCCACATTGGAAAGACAGTGGGATTCAGCACCTGGAGAGAGACCTGTTGTGTCCCAATGTGCTTGGTGCTTCAGAAATAATGGGCACAGACTCCTTGGTTAAAAAGAGGCAGACAACTTTATTGTGCTCCCAGCTCTATCACAGCTTAGTCAACACTGCTCCTCTCCAGAGGACCCTCTGCTTCCTAATCGTATGCAAAACCTGGAATGGACTATGGATCAGCCACTAACAAAAGGCACTCCCACATACTGGCTAGGATCCTGGACTGGATCTCTCAAGCACTACAGGACCATCCCTCCAAAATAGGAATTGTTGGAGGTATGGTACGGATCAGAGATGTGAAATGCTGATGCTTCCAGTGACGTTGGCCGTGTATAATCAGGAGCCACCATGGAGCATGTAATATCGACAGTATCTCTTAATGTTTCATTTTCTACCTCTTTTCCCAGAAATGATGCAGAACCTTCAGTCTGGTCTGGTGGAAGCTTGTCCGTGTCTAGCAAGAAAGACTTAAAGTCAGGAACTGCTGAGTTGAAATCTGTCCTTTTTTGTGAATGAAATCTGTCTTGCTTGGAAACACCCTCATGAGTTGATTCCTTTTCTGTCAAGCAGAGACTGGGAGGATGGTAGGTGATGACCATGATGAGTCATATTCCCCAAAAGACCTAAATTCTGCAGGCTGTTATTTTAGTGAGGCCAATTACACTGATTTACTCTCCCTTTTGATCTGCTCCCTCATACAGAAATCCGACAAGTCATTCAAATGTATTTGCTTGCAGAATCTGGCTTTTCCTTGCTTTCAGGAAGAATCACAGATTTTTAAGGCTGAAATTGGCAGGGGGGAGGTGTAAAAACATGTGATGGTAGCTGCTTTGGCCCACTGTGGCTTGGGACCTACCGGCACATCTGTTTAGGAGCCACCAAATGTTCTAAGGGCCACCAATGTGGGTCAACGCAGGACCGACTTCCCACGTGTTTGTTTAACTCCCTGCCCTACCCGTGGCATGCGGGCAGCGGGATGGCTCTCCAGCCACGGGCACATTTGTTCAGTGCTCCCCCGTGACCTGGAGAGTGGTGGCTGCTGTTTCTCACCCCAGGCCAGACTGGGGAGCCATCACGCCATCCGCACATCTGTTTTTACGTCCAGGACTTTAAATGTTTAATGGAATGCACAGAGAGGATATATAAAGAATCATAGGACCGGATGGTAGTCACGGTATCTCCAGAGGTCATCAAGCGCACTCCCTGCTTTGCAGCAGGATTATTTATGCCTATACCATTCCTAACAGAAGACAGGCATCAAATTTATCAAATCCAAAATACGGCATTGACTGTATTTCATAATAGATGGACCCAGAGCCTTTATGTCCAGTGTGTTGGATCCTGGGACATCAGCTTTTCAGTATAGCTTGTGGTAATGTTTTATTATTTATTTATTCATTTATTTATTTTAAAAATTTGCTACCCTACCCCTCCTGCCACAGGCAGCTCGGGGCGGGTTACAATTACTAAAACCAACAAATTTTAAAAGACACATAAAAGGGAGGTAAAATAAGTCATCCCACCCACTACAAAACCCAGTTTTGTGGTGGTTGGAACCATTATGGATCAAATTTGTGGATCCTCTCAATGTGCATTTTTGGAAAACACACATAAGTAAATAAAAATAAAATAAAAAAAATTAAGTTCTTGGAAAATTCATATAAAACTTCTCTGTGTCTCAGTTTGTCAATCTGGGAAATAAGCATAATTGGCATACAAGTTCTAACTGACTGGCAGCCTGTTCCTAAACCCTTTCGTGCGCTGCGCACAACATGCGCACAATTTGACGTGGACTTTGCGCACATCCACAGTGCGTCATGTTCACATTGTGCGAACATCGCACATGGTTTTAGGATTGGGCCCCTAATTGTTTATAGTCAAGATATGTTTGGCATGGGACTCTTTCATGTTACGCCCACCTTATTCTCATATGTTCCCCACAGTTACATATTGCTATTGATTATAGCGCTTTCAGTGTGATTCACAAGCCTTACATCTAGTTCACCTCTCATGGTAATGAGAGTGAAGTAGGTCATTGGGCAAAAACATACGTACAGCTGTCGCTGCGGCTGCATGTCCGAGGGTGGGATGGCCACCCTTGGCCGGGTCAGGTCGGGGGACAGAACCAAATGTTCCCCTGGCTTGACCCCCCCACCAATGCTGCGATTGGTGGAGGCAAAAATAGCCCTCTGGAGTCCAAGTTCGGTCCATGCAGCCCCCACTCACATGTTTAGCATGGGGAACCTAATCAATGGGCAGTCCCTTGTGTGTAGTCCCTTGTGTGTAGTTGCTGTGCATGCGTGCGTACAATGCAGTTAACTTGGGTCCCTGGGCATCAGTAAAGGCTTTACAAATGTTTCCTGTCTGTCACTGTGTTTCCCCCTGGCCCATATGCTTCCCGCCCTCACAGCATGGGGACAGCTTCCTTTCCCTCCTTGCACCCATCTCTCCCCACATTTCCCAGCCCGTGGCCTTTCCCTGTGTGGTCCCTATCGTCCTCCCCTTAACACCCAGCCGGCAGCTTTTCCATGTGCATTTCCATTAGTAGCTGGCTGCAAGCCTCTACCTGTGTGTTCCCTCCCTCTCAGCATTCACAGATTAGCCAGCTACGGGCCTCAGCCTCTGCGTTTTCTACTGGCATTCGCAGGCTAGTCAGGTCTGGGAATGGCAACAGGAAACACAGAAGCACAGGCGTGCAGGCGGCTGCTCTGCAAATGGTCAGCACTTGGCCTTTGCCTGTGGCTTTCCTACAGCCATTCCCTTTGCACCCTGGCAGAGGCTTTTCCCCATTGGGGTACTATGACCACCTACCCTCAAGTGTATGACCAGTGGCTTCCCCCATACACACCTTCCCTTCCAATCCCGAGCCCCCAAAGTGGCGTATCGCTATGCCACACCGTCATTCTCCACACCCCACCCCAAATCCAAAGAAGCACAGAATACATGGATTGTGAAAAATAAAATTAGGCTATTTCTTCTTGTGCCTGCTCCTTTTGGGGGAAGCTTGGCGCGATCGCTTAGGTGGCAGGGCAGGTGGGGGCGGGGGGTGGCATTTTCCTGCTCCGACTGTGGTGGTGTTTGTGGAAGGCATGCCGAAACCATTGGCAGGGAGCGGGGAGAGGCATGCCTAAGATCTGGTTGTGGTGGATTGGGCAGTGGTTGTAGTGGTGCTGGTTGTTGCCTGGCTGTTGGTTTCAGCCATGGCTCCAGCAATGGTAATCCTCTGCAAGTTGTTACGGAGAATGCAATGACTGGGAAAAAGCAAGCGTCGAGCACGTACTGGCAACCAGGAAGACCTGGAAGAATGCATGTTTGAAAATGGCATGTTGGGCTTTTAAGGCAGATATTATGTACATCCCAGTGAGACCGGAGAGAGGGGATGGAAGTGGTCGCTCCACAGAATTCTGTAAACTTTGTCGCATGCAACTCAGTGGTGCTGGCGGATCTGGATGTGAGGAGGCTGCATGCAACCTAACTGATGGGAGGCAGACAAGTGAGCGTACGTTAGCCTGCATTCACCCTTATGGTGGGCTAGCATGCTCTGAGACCCCGCCACGAATGGGGGCTGCGTGTCCGGTGGGCGGTGACCATGTGGCCGGTGGGGGCAAACAGCTAATAAACAGGCACATAGACACCTACCTAGTGTGGACTATCATCTCATTTGTCAACACTTCTAGTTTCTGAGGTCCAAGTCCAACAATCGTATCCACTAGACTACACTGGCAAGATAACAAATGAATAAATGGAATGAAAGGCTATGGAACTCCCTTCCCCTGGAGGTTCGTTTGAGCCCGAGCCTGAGCATCTTCCTGAGGTGGTGTAAGGGCCTATCTCTTGGTAAAGTCATTTGGTGGGCAGGGATAGGGGATGGAGGGTTTGGTGAGGGGAGTTAGAGTGAGGGAGAGGTAATATTGGATGGTTTTGTGGGGAGTTTGGGCAGGTTTTTATTTTATTGTTTTTATGAATTTTTATGTTGCTAGCCACCCTGAGCCCTTCAGGGAAGGGTGGGACAAAAATGTAAAGCAACTAACAAATAAATAAATACATACATAAAATAAAAGGGGATAGGGGTTTGGTAGGTGGGTTTGGAGCAGGTCTGTGAGGAGGGGTTTGGATGTGGGAAATGGGGAGATGGTATTAGGTGGGCCTTGTGGGGGGTTGTGTGAAGTTTGGGGGATTTGGGGGGGGGTTGGTTCTTTTTTATATTTAACTGTTTTTATGGTTTGTGAGCTGCCCTGAGTCTATGGGAAGGGCAGCATCAAAATTTGATTAAATAAATAAATAAATAAAATAAACCAACAGATCCTCCCCAGAATGAGCAGCGGCACTACCTTGAGCACCCCATGAAACCTCATTGACTATACCTGGGACCACACATAAGGGCCTGATCCTAACCCTTTTAGCATATTGCACACGACACGTGCACCATTTGTGCGTGCACTTTGCGTGTCATACTCACAGTGCATCGTGTTCACATTGAGCGAACGTCGCACATGCTTTCGGGATCTGTTCCCATTCAGTTCAGTGGGCTTCACGATGAGCATTAAAGTGCTAGTCTCGGTGCTAAATGCCCGTGGGGGGTGAGGGGGGGGGTCACGCTGTGAAAATAGCCGCGGTAGAAAGGTGTAAAAATGTCGAGGCAGAAAGAAATCAGGAAATACTTACCTAGATCCTGACCCAAAGCCTGGTGAAGCTACTGGGAATTTTTCAGCTGACCCCAGTGGTATTTGGATTAGACTGATAATTGTGTATAGTATTAGAACAATTTGTGTTTTGTTTCCTTGTGTGCAGCAGAGACCCACGTTCACTGGGTTTTCCCCATTGCCATTAATGGAGACGATGCAGTGACCACAGGTCCCCGCTTAAGCTGGGAAGAAACGCCCTGAATCAGTGCTCTTCGGGCTGTGGTCCGTGGAGCCCTTCCTGGTGGTCTCTACAATAAATCCTTCTGAGAATCCAAAAATGGGAAAGGAGAGATTGGGGCATCGGGAGGGAGTGTCCCTGGGTGAGTCTAGGAGCGTCTCTTCCTCTCACAAAGTGATTAGCATGATGGAGGAGTGGGACACAGGGCACTCAGCTTTTGGTTTTTTTTATGATTCTCCAATAAGCTGCAAAATCAGCATTTTCATGTTAAAAATCCTAAATTTGTAAAACACTTTGGAGATTTAAAAAAAAACACAAAAAAACCCTTTAAGAAATGCAAATGTAGCCAATCCTATTTTATGTTAAAAAGTGGAAAACATTTCAATGTATTCTTGTCTTGTATGACTGGCTAAGAGCCTCTAAATCCCCACCATTTACCAAATTAAACTAATTGAAAGAGCTTCCAAGAGCCACATCTGTAGGCTGACGTTTGTCCCTGCCTTTCACTTTAGGCTGGGGGAAACTGTTCTCCATCCCATTGATCCCTGAATAGTCATGCCTGTCAGGAAGCCATATCAGCCATTATCATTCTAATTTTACTGCCTTTCTTGGTCCCTAATCTAATTTGCAATGATGCTTAAGCATTTCACAAGGCCATAGCACTTTCTTCAGAATTTCAACAAGAGCATTAAACCCCCAATTTACATTAATGAAGTGCACATTTAATTAGGGGAGAGGGTAAATGGAGGGCTCTTCAAGAACGGTTTGCGTGATAGGATAGGCACTTGGAAAAACCCCGAAGATGTACCTGATAAAAGACTCTCCGTGCAGCCAGACGCTTCCATTTCTCTTCCTCTTCCCCACCCAACAGCACCTCCCTCCTTCCTGACTAACTTCACGTCCTTATCCCAAAGCCGCTGGAATAAAATTAAAAGGAACAGGGGCTGTCAGCAAAGAAGGGCAAAATGATCCAGGGCCAGGAACAATTTAAAAGAGTATTTTCTATCTTCCACCATATGCCAAAAAAGTAGAAGCAGTTATTTAGGGTATGAGCCTATAAACAATGACGCAGTCAGTGCTTAACTTTAAGCACACAACTCATCTCATCTCCACTCAGCAGCCTACTTTAAGTGTTTGAGCAGCCCTACCAAAGCTTGGGAAATTAGAGCTGAAAGGAATATCTGGCGAAATGAGCAACGGACCACCCCGCTTAATTTGAATGACCCGACCCAAAATGAACTAATCGGTTAACGAACACTACTTCTCTGATCTTTGTTCAATTACCCATGTTTGTATGTATGTAGCATTTGTGCACTTTGTTCATTCTGTTTGTTTCACCAGTTGTGTCCAGCTGCAGTTTTTACGTCACCCATTTTCATTGTTCCTGGTAAAAAAAAAACCAAAAACCAGAAACAAACAAAACTGGAAACAAATGTATGAAAACAAACGAAATCACTGAAATTGTAAAAAACTGGCTGCTCAACTGTTGTGACAAATGTCATTTGGGTGGACTACACCCTGCCTGAAACCGCAAAAACAAACAAACATTTATTCTGATACCCCATGTAAAGGCACATTTGCATGAACTGAGACCTTACCCTGGGGCAAAGCTTTTTGTGTGGATGATGCTCCATCCTGTGGGTTAACTACCGTCCACTCAGGGTAAAAGCATACATGACACTGGCCTAGTTAGGCCCAGTTTGGCCCAGGTAGGCCAGTGTCATGGCAGGTCATCGGTTTGCAGCCTGCCAGATGTGGGCCCAGTTCCTACCCAGGCAAGATAGGAGCCAGGCAGGAAATGTGGGCCTGGTATGAGCTGAGCCCACAGTCTGTGCCCAGCTTCTGCTTGACCGGGGCAGAGCAGGCGAGTCGTGTGGAAATGTGTGTTCCTGACCCGGCTCCGGTTGCCATGGTGACAAACCATGGCTGCCTGTAATAGGCAGCCATGGCTGTCCGTCATGGTGGTGCAGTGGGGGTGCGTGATGTTGGGAATGTGGCTGAGCTGCTACATGTCACTGCCCATCCCCATCCTCCCTCACTGGCTGTGGGAGGCCGTGGGAACATTTCTTTCCATGACTGGGGCATACTAGGGATGGGTGAACAGATCACGGTTTGTGTTCAGGTGTTCAGTTCGTTCGCCGAGTTCGGGTTCGGCCGTTCAGTTCGGTCGTGTTTGGTTCGGGCGTTCTATAAAAGGTATTGTGAGATCCCATGATTGCGCCAGAAACTGGAAATTGGAGTGCGTGCAGAGCTGTGTGATGATAGATTGTGTGTTTGTGGCTGGCTGTTCAGTTTCGTGTGTTTTGGCTGTTTGTGTTTGGTTTGGCTGTGTTGTTTTGGTTGGTGAGTGTTGGTGGGTTTACTGTTGTTGTGAGCTTTTTTGGGGGAAAAAAATGAAGAAGACTGTTGTCTTGATTCCCTGGCTGGGGGCCAACTTAGTGATCCCAGAGTCAGGAGAAAGAGGAGGAAGCGGTCGCTCGCCCAGCCCCTGGACCGTCGGTGGTGGTGGCCGGCTCCTTGGATGAGGAGCAAGCGGCAGGCACAGGAGGTGCTACCAGGTTTGTAAACTTTTTTTTTACTTTGAGGACAAGAAAGGTTCTATCCGTTAAAGCGAGCTCACTGACGTGCGGGTGGGTGCGTGGGTGGTGGGCATCAGTCAGGCACAAACAGTGGACATCAGCAGGTAGCAGAAGATGTCTTTCACAGAGATAGAGGGTACTGTAGTGTGGGGGCTCTTCCAGCATTCAGGCATGAGCACGAGCAGCACCACCACCCAAACATGTGCCAGGCTAGCAAGGGTCTCCACTCTCCAGTTGCCATCCCTATGCACCCCCAAATAAGAGCAGGATTTGCACATCCCAGCCAGGGTCTTTCCATTGCCATCCCAAGCACCCCAAGGAGGGCAAGGTTTACACGTGTCAGCCAGGGTCTCTCCATTTGCCATCCCTCCCTAGCAGCACCCCAAGGAGGGCAGGATTTGCACGTGCCAGCCAGCCAGGGTCTCTCCATTTGCCATCCCTCCCTAGCAGCACCCCAAGGAGGGCAGGATTTGCACGTGCCAGCCAGGGTCTCTCCATTTGCCATCCCGAGTACCCCAAGGAGGGAGGACTAGAGGCATCATCATAAATGCATGATATTACATAGGTGTTGTTTATGTGTTCCTGTTTCAGAGAGGAATCGGATGCCAGTGCTGGTGCCATGCCATGCAGGACACCCAGACGGAGGTCGCCAGTACCACCCCCAGACAGTTGGCGGACAAGGTCCAATGTCTGGAATTACTATGATAAGGAGAACGGGTTCACCTTCTGCAAGGTAAGGCATGGGGGCTGGAACAACAGGGTATGCATATGCAATATGCATTGCCGTCTATGACCTGTTAGGAACGGAAGTCCCTTGCAGAGAGAGATTGGCCACCCACCCACTTGTGGAGACAGAATGCAGGCAGGGCTTGACACAGACCATTGGACTGACACAGTATGGCACTTCTTATGTTCCTGTTTTTTTATGCTCTTTAGCTCTGCAAGAAAAGATTCTGAAGACAAAGAGAGGAGACCACATCGGGGCTAATCTCCCATATTGAGAAGCTCCACGGCAAGACAGTGAGGCGGCAGGAGGACTCTGGCGTGGTCGTGGAGCCTGAGCAACAGCGCCAGAAAAAGGGGGGGAAGGCAACCCAGCAGTGACAGCATGTAAGCCCTTCCCCCTCCTCCAGCCCCGATGTGGAGTCCCCCGGGCCCCGGGAGTCTGCTACGGTCAAGACCTTTCGGGCCGAAGTGGAGAGGCCTGGCCACCAGATGATGTCGGGTGTCCACCACCTGGAGAACTGCCTGGTGGAAAAGTTCCAGGCTCTTGAGGTGGAGAAGAAACAGGTGGAGACGTACTCCCAGTACGTCTCCGCCGAGACGAAGAGGCTGGAACTCAATCACCAGGCAGTCTCCAGGTGGCATCGGGACATGGAAGGGGCCGTGGAGTTTGCTGTGGCCCACGGCTATGAGATAGAAGAGCACAGGGTGGTCGCCCCTCAGCCCTGTGCTGCGCCCTGCCGCCTTTTGTCTTTCCCCCAAGTCCTGGGGGACAGGCCCAGAGACTAATAGTTTCCTTTATAAGTTTCCTTTCAATGTTAAGTTTTGGTTTTATAATGTTTTTGTTGTTGTTTTGTTGTTATTGTTGTTTAAATAGTTTAAATAAAAGTTATTATATTTGTTGTTACGAGCTTCGTTTGACTTGTCCAATCTTTTATCCCTATGTGTTGAAGTTCTGGAAGGCAGGTGGCAGAATCTCATAGAGCTTGTCGATCCCTACCAGCAGCATCTGGCTGACTCCACATGTAGCGTAGTTAAGGTATTAACCCAAAGATGTGCCAGGCAGCAGCAGGGTCTCAACTTGCAGACATTCCCCCAGGAGGGGCAGGGCTTGTGTCTGTGTGGGTGTGCCAGAGAGAAAGAGAAACAGGCTCCTTGGCAGCGGGCAGCATGCGGCGGGAGCTGCTGGTTGGAGGGGCTTGTATTTCCAGCAGCTCCAGCAGGCATCCTCGGGTGGGTGAGGAGGAGTAGGCTGTTGGGGGTGGGGGGGAAGGCTGGTGTGCGGGTACCGGGCTTCTGGATGCAGTGGAATGGAATACATTCCCCAGTGACTGGAATGATGGTCCCAGAATCTCATTGATGGTTCCTGGGATGGGTGGGCATGACTGATTCAGGTACAATGGAATTACAGCCTATGTGATTTTAATGATAATTATGCCCCTAGAATTAGCACATGGTTGAGCACACTTCATTCAATCAAGCGATAGGTGGTAGCAGCAGGTACAGGAATGCACCCAGCCAGGCAGGCAGGCAGGAAGGCAGACAAGCACATATAAACCATTGTGTTATATTGATATATTCCATCTCATTCTGGTAGTTTTGCTGCTGGATGTGAGCAATGGGCATTGATTGGGTGCATGAACACAGATGGGAGTTCTTCCTGGTTCTGGCAGGTGGCAGCTTGAGCTAGATACACCTACCTCTCCCCCTCCACCCCCCATCTCTCTCATTCTAGCAGGGAGCCTCTCTCTCTCTAGCCATATAGTGCAGGTGACAGCATGGGTGGGATCATGTCTGTATCTCCTTCTAGCAGTGGGGAGACTCTCTCTCTCTCTCTCTCTCTCTCTCTCTCTCTCTCTCTCTCTCTCCATGAACATCAGGTTGCATAAAGAAAAGGTGGAATGACAGCATCCCGTGAGCGGAATGACAGGGCACAAGAACCCTGAGGGTGGGTCCTGGGCTGCGGCTAGAGTGGCAGCTTCTAGATATTGGGCACCGCCCTCCCTGCCAGCAATATAGACCCCAGAACCCTGATGTCAGGTCCTGGGGCTGGAGTGGCTGTTTATTGATGCCATGGCACAGACAGCATATAGGCCTGGGGGCCATTGCCACTAGCATCACCAGACATTGGTTGCCAGGGTACAGAACCCTTGGCACAGGCAGCATATAGGCCTGGGGGCCATTGGCACCAGCATCAGCCGACATTGGTTTTCAGGGTACAGAACCCTTGGCACAGACAGCATATAGGCCTGACCTGGGGGCCATTGGCACTAGCATCATCAGACATTGGTTGCCAGGGTACAGAACCCTTGGCACAGATGGCATATAGGTCTGGGGGCCATTGGCAGCAGTAGACATTGGTTGCCAGGGTACAGAACCCTTGGCACAGA